>VZQC01005738.1:68310-224534 GCA_009823505.1 Rhizomys pruinosus
ACACACACACACACACACACACACAATTAAGTAATTAGCTAATTAATTAAAAAATCAATAAAAACTCAAACAAGACATCATAATCCTCTCTGGCAGGACAGCTGTGCGTATCCCATTGTCCGTTCACTCCTGGCCCAATCCAACCATCTGCCTTCTTGGTCCTCACTTAAGTCTTCTCACTGTGGCTGCAGACAAAGCCCCGAGCCGGGAAGACTGACACCTCTGGACCTCTCCCACCACCTGTCTCTTCCAGCCCCCCCCCCTTTCTTTCTTTTTTTTGAGATAGCGTCTCCCTGTAGCTCCAGCTGTCCTGGAACTCACTATTGTAGACCAGGCTGGACTTGAACTCACAGAGATCCGCCTGCCTCTGCCTCCCAAGTGCCGGGATCAAAGACACGCATCACTGTGCCTGGCTCCCAGCCCTCTTTTAAAGGCAACTTCCTAGGAAAGCTGTCTGCTGATCCTTCTGTTTCGTCCCCCCTTCCTCGCTCTCCAATGCACTGCAGCTGCCTCCACTTCCACCCTGCACCAAACATCTTGCACCAAAGTTCAAAACCACCTGGACACCACGAACACTGCTGGTCGCTGCCCAGGCCTGTGTTACTTAACCTCTGTTAGGTCAGCCTAGTCTTCACCCTGCTTAGGTCTCTCTGCCTAGCTTCCAGGGCTCCATGCCATTCTAGCTTTCCTCCTCCCTCTCTCATAACTTCAATGGAGTCCTCTCAGTGTGGCTCTTCCTGTATGCACCACTTCTATGCTAATACCCTTCGGAACCTTGCGATCATCCTTTCTTAGTCTCCCTATTTCTCAGAGTGATGTCCTTCACTCTAACAGTAAAAATGCATGTGATGTTTCCTTTCCTGGGTGTCTCTATGGCTCACAGGAGAGACCAATATTGAGTATATTTATTTCTACTTGGAGAAATATCTGCTGTGTCCCCCAGCAGACATGGGGCTTCCTGGAAACAGACATCCTCTCTATATTGCAGATATAGTGCCTACTGGACACTCAGTCATTGTTAATCATGTTCATTTTCCCGTGATTCAGACCTACATATCCAACTGCTTTAAACTTCCCTGCTGGACAATTCCATAGATAATCTCCACTTAATATGCTCAAAATAGATTTCATGTTGTTTTATTTTAAGACAAGATCTCACGTAGCTCAGCAGGCCTTAAATTTACTAGGTGGCTGAGAGTGACTTGGAATTTATGATCTTTCTACTGCAATATCCCAAGTTTCTGATTCTCTATGTTCGCTTCCTGAGTGCTGGGGGAGCAGGCATGACCCACCGCGGCCACTTCATGCAGAGCCTGGGATCAAAGCCAGGGCCTTGTTCATGGCAAACAAGCACTCTACCAACTGAGCTATATCCCCAGTACCAAAACAGATTCCTTCATCTTCTAAGCACAAGACATTTTCTCCTCTTTTGCATGCTTCCTGAATAAATTAGAAGCATCATCTACCCAGATGCGTAAATCAGAATCCTGGAACTCATTCTTAGCAATGAGCTTCTTTCCCGAGCTCTGTATCAATTAATAAATCCCGCCAAGTAAGAATTTTCTCTTCTATCTGATCAGAATATGTAGGTTTGAGGAAGGGAGAAATGGCACAGAAGAGCCAGGCCTGGGGAGGATGCTGGTGGTGTTAGGGCTCGTCGACCTCGTCAGTAATGGCCTTTCCCCTGGGTGATCTTCGTCCAACTAAGAGGATTTCAGTGAGAAAGTTTGTGCTGTTCCAAAGGGGATTTTGTAGGATATGAAGCATCACTTTCACTTGGCTATTAATTTTATTACCCTGCTAAACAATGAAGTTCACTCACAAATACAAAAACATTCTCTGCTTAAGTAGAAAACCAGCTCTTTTCTCCTTTTTCCAGGGAAGAATGACTTCCAGACTAATTTCAGTCATAGAAAGCAGAGCCTTAAAAGAACCACCAAGAAAGAGTTCAGCTCGGGCCTCTGGTGGCCACTGGGGGAGGGCCCAGCCTGTGAGGTGCTTGCCTTGCAAACATGAAGACCGCACTTCCATTCCCAGCACCCACATGGCGACTGAGAACTGTCTTTAACTCCAGTTCCAGGGGAATCTGACACCCTCTTCTGACCTCTGCGGCACTGCACAACATGGGTGCACCAACCTACATGCAGACAGTACATTCATACACATAAAAATTAAAAAAAAAATTTTTAAAGCAAGGTGTAAGGCACCCAAAGAATAACAGCAGCTGTCTTCTGGCCTCTATATACATGTATACAAAGTCATGCATGCACATATGCATATGCTCATACACATATGAACACATACACAGAGAGACAGAGAGAGATAGACAGAGACACACAGAGAAACAGAGTAAGAATAATATTAATAAAATATTAATATTAATATTAATAAAACAAAATATTAATTTTGTTTTATTGATATTAAATAAAATATTAATAAAATATTAAAAATATTAATAAAACAACAAAACCCCACAGCCAAGTGTGGTGGCACATGTCTGTAATTCTAGCGTTCAGGCGGTAGAGGCAGGTAGATCAGGAGTTTGATGCCAACCTGGGTTACATGAGCCTCCAAAAAAAAAAAAAAAAGAGCAACAACCCCCCCAAAGTTTTATATCTAATCTCTATTCTACGGATCCCTAAGTCAAACAATTAAATTTCCACTGAATACACACCTATAAGCCTAGACCTAGAGACGAAGACAGGGCAATCAGGACTTCCAAGGCCAGCCTGGGCTACAGAGACCTTTTGTTTCAAAACAAAAATCTTTACTGAAATTCAAGATTGACTTTTAATCTTTACATACCTATATTCCTACTAAAACTACATAGTACACATTGGATAAACGCTTTTTGTTTTTGTTTTGTTTCTGTTTAGGATATTGGTGGTGGTTGTTGTTTGAGACAAAGTCTCCCTGTGGCTGCAGCTGACCTGGAACTCACTATGTAGACCATGCTGTCTGGGATTTCAGAGACGGCCTGCCTCTGCCTCCTACGTTCTGGCATAAAAGGATGTGCTGGCACACTTGAATTGTTTCTACTGAAAGCTAATATTTACCAAGCACCTATTAGGTGTTATACATGCAACATATTAATCATTTAATCATCACAGTAATACTATAAAATATGCTCTGATATTATTTGTGTGCCTCAAATGGACAAATGAAGCATTATAGACATTAGTAAAAAGCACAGGTGTCATCTGTTGGGTGACAGATGACTGCTGACTGAGGTTCTCACACTGCAAGCACTGCTGCCTGTCCTGGTAACACAAGCTGATCATCAGTTGTTGAAGTCCCACCGAGATTTGTGGAGCCCATTTAATCCCAGGACGATCCATGTTGAAAACATGCACAGGAAAGCACACCACATGGATGCTTGTTGAGGTCCAAATGCAGAGAGAGATTTTATTCCAAAATGTCTGATTATATATCCAGCATTAGCTGGGTATGGTGGCGCATGCCTTTAATCCTAGCACTTGGGAGGCAGAGGCAGGCGGATCTTTGTGAGTTCAAGGCCAGCCTGGTCTACAATGTGAGTTCCAGGACAGCTGGGGCTACAGGGAAGCCTCTGTCTCGAAAGAGCAAAAAAAAAAAAAAAAAAAATATATATATATAATATATATATATATATAATATATTTCTTCCGCCATTGACGTCAATATCCCCAGGGCCAAATCCTAAACCTTTTTCGTCACTATATCCCACCCCAAGGGTGTGGCCAGGGAGGTCCCATTGGTTTAGAATGCTACCCATCTTAACTAAGTTTTCCCACAATCAGTAAATGTGAAAGACTCCACTAAGTAAAGTTTGCTTTGGTGCTCATCTGTTCCCATCTCCTGTCTCTGGGCAGCTGGATTTGAGAGCTGAGACTCTTCAACCCAGGCCCAGCCCAGCAGTTCATGTTATGTGGAGAATCTCGGCCATGCCCGAGTCCACATTTTTACAAAGGGCCCAAGTAGTTTCATGTGCACATCAGTTTCAGAGACATTAACTTATAGTACCTCCAAAATGATGCTCTTCTTTTAAATAAGAAAGAGGATGGGTAAGGAGAAAGTGACTGAAGCATGTACTCGGCAAGAAACCAGCCTGTGTGGCTGCATCATGCCTTCCCTAGCTGGAGAGATCAAGAGAATTTATAGAGGATCGGTAAGGATCTGCAAGAAAGTGACATAGAAGGAGGAGCTGAATCCACAGGGATTGAGGGCTGCCAGGGTTACAGGAGACCCTGTGACTCACATGCACACATGTGTGCACGCGCACACACACACGCACACATGCACACACAAATATGTATGCACACACATATACATATATCTACACGTATATAAATATATGCACACAAACATATAAAATATATACACATATATGAATATCTATACAAGTATACATACTCATGTAAATATATAACATACATTCACATGTATAAATATAATACACACATAAATATATATACAATATAAAATAAATACATGCACATAATTATGTGTTCAACCAACAATATAAAATATATGACATCACCACATATATATGTATACACTCACACAAATATGTATATGAATACACACACATATACATGTTCATATCATACACATGGAATATTCTATAGCTCTACTTCCTCCTGACCTGTTCACTCCTGTATCTTTAGAAGCATATATTATGTAATAAAATATACCTCACCAATGCCGGAGATGGCTCAGTTGATACAGTGCTTCCTACCCACGGGTCAGGTCCTGACTTTGGATTCTGAGCAGCACAAACACAGCAGGCACTGAATGGAGTGCCTGTTATCACAGCACTGGGAAAGCAGAGACAGGCGGGTCCCAGGCCTTGCTGCCCAGCCAGCCAAGCCTAATCAATCCAGTTCCCAGAAAGGAGAGAAAAAGGGGTTGTGGTGGTTTGGGTGAGACTTGTCCTCCATAGACACCAAGTATTTAAACACTTGGTCCCCAGTTGGTGGCGAGGTTTGGGGAACTTTTACAAGGTGTGGCTATGTGGGAGGAAGCACATCACTGGGGCCTGGGGTGGGCTTTGAGAGTGTACAGCTTTCCCACTTCCAGCTCACTCTCTCTGCTTCCTGTGGCTGCCTGAAGACATGAACTCTCCGCTTTCGGCTCTTGTGCCTCCTGCCACACCACCCCCACTTGATGGACACTTATTCCTATGGAACCATAATAAACACAAATAAAGTCTTCTTCCATAAGTTGCCTTGGTCATGGTGTTTTATCACAGCAGCAGAAAGGTAACTAATACAGGGGTGCATGGCTCTTGAGAACAGCAGCCAAGGTTAACTCCTACCCTCCAAATGACTGCCAGCACACATGACACGAACAAACAGATCGAAAGACACACACACAACAGACACCAACACACACAACAGACACAACAGACACACACACACACACACACACACACACAAGTCTTTAACAAGTACTGAATCCCTCCAAGGCTCAGTGGGGTGCTAACACATCTGTAAGGTATGCCCACTTCCTTCACCTCCACGTGCTCCTTCTTAACAGGGTTGCTCTAGTCTTTTGAATAGAAAAACCTCTGAGCACAGATCCAGCAATAGGGTTAACTTAAACCTGAATACACACTACACTGGATTCAAATATAATGTTTTTAATAAGGCAGATTGTGTGTGTGTGTGTGTGTGTGTGAATGGCATGCTGGATTCAGACAGAAAGTGGCTTCAAAGTGCAGGGCGGCCTTCTTCCAAAGAGAGTCAGAAGTTCAGGGAGCATCTGACTGAGTTCCTTGGCTCCACATGGCTCGCCCATTTCAATGGAGTTACCAAATTATGAGGGCTCTGCCTATATCAGAGGCCTTTGCAGTTAGACAGACATTTGAATATTTCTTTATTGCTATTCTAGAAATAGTGAGGGCTGGGGCTGTAGCTTAGTTAGTAGAGTACATATCAAATGTGAGGCTTTGAGTTTGAACCCTAGAACTACATAAAACTGGGTGTGGTGGCACATGCCCCTAATCCCAGCAATCGAGATAGAAGCAGGAGGACCTCAAGTTCAAGGTCCATCCTCATATGCACAGCAAGTATGAGGCCATCCTGGGAAATATGAGACCCTATCTCAAGAAATAAAAGAATGAACTACACTTATTTCTTCATTACAAGTTTTCTGAGCTATGAAAATGACATAACATAAAAATTCTTTGAGACTTTTGTTTATCTGATTTTAGTTTTGCTTTTTGTTTTTTTTTTAAATTTTTTATTTATTTTCGTATGTGTATAAATGTACTGTCTGCACGCAGGTTTGTGCACCCGTGTCGTGCAATGCCGCGGAGGTCAGAAGAGGGTGTCGGATTCCCCTGGAACTGGAGTTAAAGACGGTTCTCAGCCACCATGTGGGTGCTGGGGATCGAACCCGGGTCCTCTGCAAGAGCAGTCGGTGCTCTTAACCGCTAGGCCATCTCTCCAGCCCCAGTTTTGCTTTGTTTTTAAAGACAGAATTTCACATAGCCCAAGCTCACTTTGAATTCACTATATATTGGAGGATGACCTTATACTGTTGACCCTTCTGCCTCTACCTTCTGTGTAGCTGGGATTACAAGTGTGTACCACCCAGCTAGAAAGTCTTTCTTCTACACTTTTACCCTTTTCTTCACAACCGCTAGGTAGGGTCTCCTGAACACCTTCAAGGATACATTCTTAACAATTGCTAGTGGCATTTTCCTTGCCTTCATCTAGAAAGAACTAGACTGGGCTTCTGGCTGATCAATCACCCAGGTGTTGTAAGATATCCTCCTTTCATCCTCCATAGGATCATAAAAGGACCACATTTAATTCTCAGCATCCCATGTGCTGACAGCACATGCCTGTGCCTTCGGAGGCCAGAGGATTTCAGAGGTCTTGCTCATCATGGTCCACTGAATTCTCCTGGGACTGGATCTCTCATTGAAGCTGGAACCGAGAGCCAGAAAGCTCCAGGGACCCTCCTGCCTCTGCTCTCCACAGAGCTAGAGTTGCAGGCTCTAGTCTTTTACATGGGTTCTGGGGATTTGAAGTCAGGTCTTCAAGCTTGCACAGCAAGTGCTCCTACCCACTGCACCATCTCCCAAGCCCCTGAATTCTCCACATTCTTTTTTGGGGGGGGGTATTTTTTTTTTGTCTTTTTGGAGACAGGGTCTCCCTGTAGCCCTGGCTGGTCTAGAACTCACTTTGTAGACCACGCTGATCTTGAACTCACAGAGATCCACCTGCCTCTGCCTCTTGAGTGCTGGGATTAAAGGCATGCACCACCACGCCAGGCTCTCCACATTCCTAACCTGTCAGGAATCACCCTCCGGCTTCTGGCGTCTCTGAATGTCTATGAACTACATCAAATAACCTGGGATTTCATAACAGAGGAAAAGGAAGGTGGGACGCATCCTTGAAATTGAAGGGCAAGTGGAAAACAGGCAAGTGAGTGTAGCATGGCTGCAATGAATCTGACTCATAGCCGTGTCCAGAGGCCACTGCAACCCAGAGACATATTAACTAATGAAGGAGCCCTTGACTGGGCAACACACACGTCAGAACGATGCCAGGAATAAATCACACTCACGTATTTCCATTCCAGCCTCGCATTCCCAGTTCAAATGAAGCCAGCAATTAAAATCTAAGAGTAGGGTTAGCAAGATGGCCCAGTGGGTAAAGGCACTTGCTCTCAAGCCTGACAACTTTGAATTTGCTCCTCAAAGCATTCACGTGAACACACACACACACACACACACACACACACACACACACACACGAGTAAACAGAAACCTGGTAACAGTTGCTCTAAACCAGTTGCACTGCTGTGCTGCATTGTTAGTAGATCTGCCATGCTTGGCATAACTTAGGAGCGTAGGGCTGCTGATCATTTAGCACCAAGCCTGATGACTGGAGTCCAAGCCCCAGGTTTCACATGGTGGGAGGAAAGAACCGACTTCTGCGAATTGTCTTCTGACGTCCACCACACACCATGCTGCGGCATCTGTGTGCACCCCCACCCATCCAATAAGTAGATAAATTAATAAAGATGTGTAATTTTTAGCATTTAACAAGATTTTAAAACATGGAATAAGAGACATATACACAGTTATTTGCTGCCACACAAAAACAATACTGAAGGGGATGACAGAGACACCCACCATGAAGTCTGAGCTCAGGTAAGTGCTGACTGATCTTCGCCTGGATTGGCAGGCATCATCGTGGACAGAGAAAGCTCTGGGAATGCTGCTTGCCGGGGCTGCTTGGGAGGAGGGAGCAAGCAACTGCCAGGGCACAGACTGCGTCTAGGGGCTGAATGCAGGCCACTATGGCTAGACACTCAAATTATTTTTTTTTTTTGAGCAGGGTCTTAAGTACCTCAGGCTGATCTAGAATTGGCTATGTAGCCAGGATGACCTTGAACTTTAGATATCCCAGCTTCCTCCACCTCCTAAGTCCTGGAATTACAAGCATGCAACACCACACCCAGTTACACCCTGCTGGTACCCTACCAACTGAGCGTGGTCCCTAGTCACTGAAATCAGGAAAACGGAGAGTTTATTTCTTTCACTGTAAAACATGCTTCCTGCACCCTTTCTGCAGTACACACGTTTTAACTTTTCTGATACTGAGTGTTGTCTCTCATGCCTACCACATTTTTCTTGAAAAATGACAGCAATGTAAACCATGAATTAATTTCTATTAATTGGTAAACCATTTAATGATGCACTTTATCAAAGACATACAACAGTAATGACATACAAGAACATGAAATGACATACAAGACATTTTGGAATACTGCTGTAAAATCGTAACAATGGAGCTGAAGAGAGACAGCTCAGCAATTAAGAACAGTGGCTGCTCTTGCAGAGGACCCTGGCACCCACATGGCAGCTAACCAGCATCTGAAACCATCTGTGAGGGATAGGGTTAGTGTCAACCTGACATGCCTGGGTTGAGGGAGCCTCAACTGGGGAATTTCCTTCACTGGACTGGCCTTTGGCCATGTCTGTAGAACATTTCCTTGATTGCTGAGTGATGTGAGAAGGCCCAGCCCACTGTGAGCGGTGCCACCCCTGGGCAGATGGCCCTGTATCACATAAGAAAACAGTTGGGGGGCTGGAGAGATAGCCTAGCGGTTAAGAGTGCCAACTGCTCTTACAGAGGACCCGGGTTCAATCCCCAGCACCCACATGGCGGCTGAGAACCGTCTGTAACTCCAATTCAGGAGAACTCCAGTTCCAGGTGAAGCCGACACCCTCTTCTGACCTCCGCGGCATTGCATGACACAGGTGCATAGACCTACATGCAGATAGTACATTCAAATAAATAAATAAATAAATAAACAAACAAACAAACAAATAAATAAATTTTTTTTAAAAAAGCAGTTGGAGCATGGACCAGAGGAGCAAGCCAGTAAGCAGCATTCCTCCATGGCCTGTGCTTCAGCTCCTGCCTCCAGGTTCCTGCACTGAGTTCTTATGTTGGGCTTCCTAAGTGATATACTGTGATCTGGGAGATGTGAACCAAATAAACCTTTTCCTCCCCAAGTAGGTTTTGGTCCGAATGTTTTGTCATAGGGATTGAAAGGAAACTAGAACACCATCTAGGGTATCTGATGCCCTCTACTGGCTTCCTCAGGCATTGCATGACACAAGTGCACTTACATGTATGCAGGCAAAATACTCAAACACATAAAATTAAAATAAATAAAAATGTAAAACTGTAACCATCAAAAGAATGCCGCATGCTCATAATATTTCTCTTTCAAAGCTGACAGTGTAAGGACACATCAACAGGACCCCTGGAAAGCTGCTGAGAAACACAGCCTGGGAGGCAGTCTGACTCAGAACGCAGTGCTTGGTTGGATAGACACAGAGCAGCAAACAGGGTGAATCACAGACCACCTCAGAACAGCAGCAGCCAGGTGGAAGACCAATCTGAAAGTCACACTATTGTGAGATATAGTTGACAGGATCTGGGTGCATTATACTGCAAAATGGAAAGCCTGTCAAACACCCAAAACCTAGGAGTGTGAGCAGATATCTCAGCTGCTCCAGCGGACGAAATGGGAACATGGAGTGGGTATTCCAGAGCGACCCATTTAACTGCAGAGTCGCCTAGTGAGATACCTATGAGTGAATAAGCCTCAGGAAATCCTACAAGCTGGGTGTCATCAGCACGCACATCACCCCATGTAGCGGACTCTTGAGGAGACCTTCCTAGAGGACTCAGAAAACGCACCCTTGTATCTGCTTTGGCTTTAGAGTGCCATGGCTGGCTTGTCCCTGCAGGTTTGGCCCAGTCCTCTGGGGACCACGCAGAGCAGAGAGCAGAGAGCAGAGAGCAGAGAGCAGAGAGCAGAGAGCAGAGAGCAGAGAGCAGAGCAGAGCAGAGCAGAAGAGGCCTCCAAGGCCTGTGCCAGCACAGGGCAAGGAGGAGAAGATGGATTTGCTGATACTGTGACAACAGGCATGGAAGGCAAAGACTCAAGTTTCTTAGAGAAGACTGGAAAACTAACACTGGAGGTAAGATACAGGAACGTGGGGTTCTCAAGGTTCCCAGAGTGGGCACATGTGAGGTCCAGACCACAGAGTGGGAGATCCCATGTAATGCCGCCAGCGCTGGCCCATTTCATGGACAATGGTCCAGCTGGGCCCCTGGAAATTAACTGGGGGTGTGTATGTGTGTATGTGTGTGTGTGTGTGTGTATATATATGTGTGTGTGCGTGTGTGTGCGTGTGTGTGTGTGCGTGTGTATATATGTGTGTGCGTGCATGCGTGCGTGTGTGTGTGTGTGCGTGTGTGCATGGAAGCCAAAAGACAACCTTAGCTGCCCTTCTTCAGAACACAACCCACCATGTTTTATGCTAACTTACCTGGAACTCAGTGTGTAGGCTAGGTTCACTGATAAGGAACTCCAGCCATTGGCCTGTTGCCACGTCCTCAGTCCTGGGATTACCGAGCACACCACCACCCTACCTGTGTGTGTGTGTGTGTGTGTGTGTGTGTGTGTGTGTGTGTGTTCCAGGGATTTGACTCAAGCTTTCATACTTGCAAAGCCAGCACTTTCCCAATTCAACTATCTACTCAGCCCCAAGATATGCACAAGATTTTATGAATTACAGCAAATATTTGGAAGTCCAGATTCTTTGTTTAGATAGCGACTGTCTCCTTTGTTGCCTTGGTAACAAACTTTTTCTTAAAGAGCCCTCTAACTATACATTGAAGAACAAACTCTGTCCATATTCAGTTCAAAACTACTCAAGTCTCAGATTAAAACAGATGTGTAACTTTGGACCTGACAGGAAGTCTATTGTGAACTTTGTTATTTGGCCACATTGTCAAATATCACACTCATTTTATCTAAATCTCTCTGAGCAAAGGCGGTAGATTTCAGCACGACCTCACCCAATAGACAGGGCCCCTGCTTCCCCCAGGATGTCAGAGCACACTTCCAGGATGAAAGCCAGGATAACCCAATGGAAGGGCTGGTACTCTTGGCTCTAAGAGGAGCTATAGATGTTTTTGTTATCTGCTGTGGCCCTCGGTTAATCAAGGTTTGCCTACACATTTTATATTCAAAATTATGTCTCATAAACCATTCACAGTTAGTTAGTCATAGGAAGTCAGATCAATGTTCTCTCTTCTGCCCTCTTGAACAGTTGCCATGTGTCAGGTGCTAGGATAGGGTTTAGGCATTATTCTGTCATACCCAAAGGAAAGATGCTAAAAGAAATGTTCACTGAAAACCTGGGAATGAGGGTGCATGCCAATAATCCCAGCATATGGGAGAGAGAAGCAGGTGGATTTCTAGGAGTTCAAGGTCAGGCTGGTGGTCTACATAGAAAGTTCCAGATCAGCCATAGCTACATAGTGAGACCTTATCTCAACAACAACAACAAAATAGATAATTTTTAAAAGGGGAGGAGGAGGAGGAGAAGGAGGAGGAAGGAGGAGGAAGGAGGAGGAAGGAAGAGGAGGAAGAGGAATGCAACTCGATAGTATAGTACTTACCTACCTGTACAAGGCCCTGGATTTAATCCTCAGTGCCACAGGAAGGAAGGGAAAGAAGAGAAGGAAGAGAAGGAAGGGAAGTGGAAGGAGGGAAGGAAGGAAGGAAGGAAGGGAGGGAGGGAGGGAGGGAGGGAGGGAATAGAGGGTGAAAGGGAAGGAAAAAGAAAGAGAGCCTGCTACACAGATGTTGTTGTCATTACTTCTTCTTTCCTTGATAATATCTTTCTCCTACACTGTTATCTATAATCCCTTGGTTTGAATGGTTTCTTTCTTTCTTTGTATTGAACGGTATGTAAATATTCTCATATGCCAATTCAAATCATTACTAGAATATAAACAAACTCATAACAAATGAAATGAAAAAATACCATCTAACAGCTTATTCCCAGCAGATAATGACTTTTACTTAGCGCATCTACTGTATCAACACTACGGTAGGCATTTCATACATATTCTCAAGTCTTAAAAAATATCCTTTAAAGCAAGTACTTATTATTTCTATTTTAGGAGTACTGAAATGGAATCTTGGAAAAGTTAAGTCATTTATTCCAGGTAACAACTGATGAGCACTGGCCTACCTATCAATTCTGCAACATAGCCTACAACCATTTTATATTTATGAGTTATATACGCCCATTTATTTTTAAATATTTGAATAGCAAATATATAAGAACTCTTAAAGATAAAGAAACTTAATCTAATAAAATGAGACAACATCACTTCATTTTGTCTTAATCTCACACTGGAGAAGAAAGACACCTCACAGTGATCAGATCATGTTCATATCAGTGGTCTTTGAGCCCTGAGAATTCTGGGCTGGAGATGGTTAATAGCACTGGCTGCTCTTGCAGAGGACCCAAGTTCAATTCCCAGCACCCACATGGTGGCTAGCAACCATCTGTAACTCCAGTTCTAGGGGATCCAATGCCATCTTCTGGCCTGCTTGGCACCAGGCACTTACATGATTCACTTACATATATGCAGGTAAAACACTCATACACATAAAATAAAAATAATAAAATCTTTAAAAATAGCATTTCTAGGCTTCTCATTTACTGATTGCATTCCTGTGAATGGTTAGAATGGACAAGTTTTCCAGGCAGAAAGGAGAATAAAGGCTCCCCAGGGCTGGTGCAGAAGAGGAAGACAAATGTTTCCTCTTAGAGTGATGGAAATATAAAAAAAAAATGGGTTAAGGCCATAGTCATACAATTTATGCCGCAGATTGCAAGTCTAAAGTGTTTAACTGCAAAACATATCAATTATATCATATCAAGGCAGCTGCTCCAAAGCAATTTCTAGGTGGAAGGAGAGAATCAACTCCCAGTTTGTCCTCTGACCCTCACATGAATGCCTTGCCACACTCACACCCACACAGATAGGTACACACACACACACACAGATAGGTACACACATGGGCGCACACACGCACACACACCGAGATAGGTACACACACACACACACAGATAGGTACACACACTCACACAGACAAATAGGTACACACACAGGTACACACACATGCACGCACACACACACAGATAGGTACACACATGCACACACACGCATGCACACATGCATACACATGCGCACACCGCGCACACACAGGTACACACACATGCACACACACAGGTACACACACATGCATGTGCACACACAGAGATAGGTATGCACACACAAATAGGTATGCAATGCATGCACACACACATGCACACACAGATAGGTACACACACATGCACGTGCACACATACACACCCACACAGATAGGTACACACACACACATGCGTGGGCATGCACACAGATAGGTACATACACACACACACATACACACAGATAGGTACACACACTCAAACACAGATAGGTACACACACATGCACACACACAGATAGGTACACACACAGATAGGCACACACACAGGTACATGTACACACACAGATAGGTACACACACAGGTACACACACACATACACAAATTCATACCCACACAGATAGGTACACACACAGATAGGTATACACACACAGATAGGTACACACACATAGATAGGTACACACATACACACAGATAGGTATACACACATACATACACAGATAGGTATACACACAGATAGGTACACACACACACACGCACGCGCGCACACACACACGCACGCGCACACACACACACTAAATGTAATAATAAAAAAAAAAAACTAAAGCAATTTCCATGCTAGCAGTGGTACACAACTGTAATCTCAGCACTTAAGCAGAGAGGCAAGAAGATGCCCAGGCTACAAGAGACCTTGTGTCAAAAAAACAAGCAATCAACTGACAACAATGAGACAACTTCCGAGTTTCAGCATCATGTATCCTTTAGTCACTTTACGTGACTGTTGTCTCCATAATGAACATGGGAACCAGATGTGTGGTGCCCAAGAACAAAATGTTCAAACAGAAGTTGGGAGAATCGCAGCTTTGCTTGGAGGTTGGTTGGTTTTCCATGGAGGGAATCATCAGCCTGTAATACATTCAGTCACAGCTGAATGGCATTGCCTTTGACTCTTCCCAACCTAGGGTAAATGAAATATAAATTCATTTATCATCACTAATGCGTTAAATTGGATAGAGGAGAGTTACAGGGAGACCCTGTCTCGAAAAGACCAAAAAAAAAAAGAGAGAAGCCGTGGGAGAATCTAAGAACCCCCAAATATGTAGTCCTGGAGCCCATGGCCTTGAGGGCTCATTTATCTGGGTTTCAGTGACTTGTCTATAAGATGAGGAGGAGAATAAGGAATCCTTGGTGTCAGTCAGATTTCTTCACTGTTCTCTACGAATCCTCCCTGTGTTGACCCCTCCCTGTGTGGACCCTCCCTGTGGTGACCCCTCCCTGTGGTGACTCCTCCTTCCCACACATCATCCCTGCTGTGAGGCTGAGCAAGTGTGATCAACACACCTGGACCTGTGAGAAATGCATCCAAGGGTCTGCCAGGCTGCTGTTGCCAGCGTCTAAGTGACCTTCTTCCCACATCATTTACTAACTAAACCATCGGCCTTGTAATTGGTTATAAAATCTGATTAAAATATGATCCTTAGCTGGGTGTGGTGGCACCCCCTGTAGTTCCAGCACTCAGGTGGCAGAGGCAGGCAGATCTCTCTTGAGTTCAAGGCCAGCCAGCCTGGTCTAGATAGTGAGTTCCAGGCCATATATATATGAGATTCTTAGTGTGGAAAAAGAACACCTTTCTAACATGCATAAGCACATCAAAATAATGATTCCTCAAGGTAAAATTCATCCTGTCTCCAATCTCACCTGTCAATCGTAGTCTATTTGAATTTATACTGTTAAAACAATAAATTCTTGGGCTGGGGCGAAGGCTCCATGGTAAAGTGCTCACTGGGCAAACACGAGAACCTGAGTGTGGACCCCACGCACATAAAATCCAAGGGTGGCTGCAGGCACCCAGGATCCTCGTGCTGAGGGGCAGATCAGAAGATCCCGGGGCTGACTGACCAGCCAACTAGGCAGAAGAGCAAGTGAGCTCCAGTTACTGAGACCCAGTCTCAAACAACAATGAGGTAGAGATGCAACTGAGGAAGACTTCCCTCTGCAACCCCTGGCCTCTGTACACACTCACACATATACAAATAATATCAATAGTAATCATATAAAAACTTATATTAAAGAAAAAATTGTACTAAAAAATTTGAGACTAGGAGCTGGAGAGCTGGCTCAGCAGTTAAAGAAGACCGGCTGCTCTTGCAGAGGACTCGGGTTTGAAGTCCCAGCATTCACATGGTGGCTAACAACCATCTGTAACTCCAGTCCCAGGGGATCCGACGCCTTCTCCCCATTTCCATGGGCACTGCACAACACTGGTGCACTTACATACGTGCAGCAATACACCCATACACATAAAATAAAAATAATTAAAAATTTTTGAGACTAATAAAATCATTCTTAAGGCTTCATACAGGAGCTCTATTGGTAGAAAACTTGACTAACGTGCAGTAAGTCTTGGACTCGGTCCCCAGCACGCACGAAGTGGGTGTGGCAGCACACAGCTGTAATCTTAGCACTGTGGAGGTGGAGGCAGGAGGATCAAAAGTAGTTGAAGGTCATCCTAGGCTATGTACTGAGTTCCAGGCCAGCCTGGGCTACATTAGCATATATTGTCATTCTTTATAAATGTATTTGCCACATGTTTATGGTTTTTGGTTTTTTTTTTTTTTGGTCTCTTTGAGACAGGGTCTCCCTGTAGCTCCAGCTGTCCTGAACTCACTCTGTAGACCAGGCTGGCCTTGAACTCACAAAGATCTGCCTGCCTCTGCCTCCCAAGTGCTAGGATTAAAGGCATGCCACCACGCCCGGTGTTTATGTTTTAGCAAAATCCAATTTAGTTATTTGACTAACATTTTTCAAATGCACATTTTTTAGAAGGAATTCCTGTCTCATACTCTTGCCTTTCCATGGAGCTTCAGAAGGGCCTGGGGGCCCACAGAGCTTTTATTATCAGGAAGTCAAGCTGGGCAGGAATGAAGACAGACGCCTAAACAACCAGGCCTAAATTCCTAGCCTTAGTCCTTTGATCATTTTAGTTTTGAAATGTCTAAAAAATTCCAAGACTAGCTTCAGTCAGTAGAAGTCAGCACGCAGGCATGCAGGCTTACTCTCTCTCTGTCAGCTGCTCACGACTGCTTGCTTAGCAGCTGTGGGATGCATCTGTGTGGGTGTGTATGCACAATGCACAGATGCATGCTGCTTCAGGTCTTCCTTAATCACCTGACTTTTTGTTTGTTTTTTCAGACAGAGTCTCCTTGTTGCCCCAGCTGGCTATGTAGATGGGCTCACCTCCCTCTCACAGAAATCAGCTTGCCTCTGCCTCCTGAGTGCTGGGATTAAAGCATGCCCACCACACCTGGCCTCACCTGACTTTGTTGAGACAGAGTCTCTCTAAATTGACTTGTAAGCCCAAGGGATCCCCACCCCATCCCCCCATCTCTGATATCTCCCTGGCCTACCACTGTCTTATTTACTGTCCCCAGACAACCTCTAAAGTCTGATTGGTCACTGAGGAGTTCTCACTACTGGTCACTAGCAACAGAGTAGGTAGGAAAGCTCAGCATAAGTTCACACCCACCTAGGTGGAGAAAAGACACAGAGCATATGCCTCGCCTCATGACGAGGGTTACAGCTTTGGTGGGAATACCAGCACAGATGGCAGCATTTACACAACTGCTTCTCTTCAGTAGTAGACATCAGATTATATATATATATATAATATATATATATATATATATATATATAAAACTATCCATATATAAATATAAAGAGATATAAGTTCTATCATATTATAAATATAAATATATATAGTATCTATCCATATATATAGTATCTATCTATCTATCTATCTATATATATATATATATATATATATAATATATTATATTAGTCTTTTTGAGAACAGGGGTCTCCTATAGCTCCAACTGGCCTGGAACTCACTATATAGATCAGGCTGGCCTTGAACTCAGAGATCCGCCTGGCCACCATGCCTGGCCAGATGATATTTTCTAAGAAAACAAAACCTATCTGTCTTCCCCCATTGTAGCATTCCCTCTAAAATACAGCGCTGCAGCAGCTACTTGACCTTACTTGACCTTTCTGGGCAGTTGCTCAACTATAAAATGGGGAGTAATTAAGACAATGAAGTTCACAGGGGTAGCTGTGAGGATGGAATAAGGCACAAGTGTAGCCGCAACAGGAAAGGTCTTTTGAGTGGTCATCAGTATGCTATGAACACTACACTACTGCTCCTGCTGTGACCATTCCTGACACCAGCCCAGGACCTGTGGGTTTAAACTTAGTCTGAGCTCTTCAGAGTAAAACAAGGCACTGGAGCAGGTGTGGTGGGTTGAGCTCTGAGAGAAGGATCTAGCCTCAGCCTTTGCAATCCTGGCAAGTTGGTTCTTGCCATCATTACGACAACAGTGACTCTCCAGGGTGGATGGTGTTACAGGGCTCCTCGCTGTCTGGCATATAAGCGCAAGACCCATGCATGCTAGCTCTCAAGTAAAGCAAGGTTTGGGGATGGAAAAGATAGAGGATTCAGTGTTATGACAATCAGAGTGACTGTCCCAGAGACATGCCCCAATGCTCAAGAGGTTCCTTAACTCAGTACAGCAAAGGTGGAGAGCTGGAAGAGTGATCTGTGGTATGAATGGAATTAGCTGAGTAGATGACTGTCAAGGGCTGACACAAAACCCACCTCTAATGCTGCAACTACTCCTAGCTCCTGATTTTTTTTTTCTCTCTCTGAGGCCTTTCGTTCTAACACAATTCACCATTCGCTTTTTTCACAATGGATTTGGGCATGGACCAAGTCAAGGTTTCAGAATAGTTTGCACGTGGATTTGTCTCCAATTTTGAAATTTAGCTTTATTAAAAGAAAATTGGCATCACACAACTGTGGGTCATCAGCCCAGTCATGAACCATCTGAGATGTGTGGGACATCGGGAGCACCTTGAATGGTAACCAGAAAGCCTGCTGAATAAAAATTAACCTGCTCAAAGCTCAACTTGGGATGCAATGTACAGCGGAAGCAAGTGCTGGTGCCTGTTAATGTGAGCTGCAAGGATGCCACGGTGTGTGTGCTAGACCACAAAATGGGACTGAACTCGGTTGGTTGCTTGGATAGTTTCAACCGCAGTTCTGGATCACTCTTCTGCATAACTCACTCCAATGTGTCTACACTCTGGGAAACCCCTCAGAATTTGGTTTCTTGGTGGTTTCCCACCTGCCCTGTTATCTGTCACTTTGCTTATTTCTGTTTTCAACCAGCAGCATTTGACTACATTGTCATCTCTAGAAGGACCTTAGAACCCAGAAACTGAGACCTTCAGAACACATAAGCTTTGTGTGTGAGCTTTTAAGGCTTTACTGACACCCACAAAACACAAATACGTGATTGGTGGGGGAAATGTCTTTACCATCTTTCTTTAAAATTTTCAGGTGCTAGCCATGCTAGCCCATCGTTGTGGTGCACACCCTTAATCCCAGCACTCGGGAGGCAGAGACGGTTGGATCTCTGTGAGTTCAAGGCCAGCCTGGTCCATGTAACAAGTTCTAGGCCACATGGGGCTACAAGAAGACCCTGTCTCAAAAAGACCCAAAATAAAAGAAAATAAAACCAAAAACTATTCAGATACCCATACTCAGGTTGAGCATGCTCTCCCTTTAGATTTAAATTAATAGTGTGAAGCCAGTGTGGCACAAGCCCTTAATCCCAGCACTTGGGAGACAAAACAGGTGGATCTCTGTGAGGTCAAGGCCAGCCTGGTCTGCAAAGCAAGTTCCAGGCCAGCTGGGGCTACAGGGAGACCCTATCTCAAAATGAACAAAAATTAATAGCATTTGGTAATTAATAATCACACAATACCATACAGTAGCACACATGTACATGCTATATATGGAGAGAGATGCCAGATGATGATGATAGATAGATGATAGATAGGTAGGAATATACTTAAAACTTGGCACCTTTCTACTTTTTGGAAAGCTAAAAATACATAGTGAGTTTGAGACTAAAGGAAGCCTTTCTGGAGCATGGGCAATAACGTCACCACACAACTGTTTCAGGGGTATGGAGTACACTGCTATAATCTTGAAATGGTCTGAAGCCTTAGCTTTATAACTTCAACTTCAGTATAGACAGGAAATAGTGAGATCTTAATGTTTAGTATGTCAAAGCCTCTGTGTGTCATCTCCCTCCACCTTATTTTTAATAAGGGGGAAGAATGTGAAGACAGACCCTTTCTGATACACTGCATGTCCCAATGGGACAAAATGAGAACAAACTGGCAATAATAGAACCATATTAGCCTATATTATCATTTAGAACATCAGTTCACCCCCTTGAACTGAAGTATTCTTAAATATGCAACCCAGGGAAGTTGTATTTCCTAAAAAATACAAACCGAAACAGCACATCAGCTCACGCTCACAGAGAGCCTCCTGCCCAGACTGCGCAGAGGCCAACGGGACAAAAGCAAAATTGCCCTCTAGCTCTTTAACCTCATGAAATCAAGGGAGCCGTTCTCTTGGCATTAGTTTTATGGGCTTCATTTCTTTATTACTGCTAACATTACTTTAAGTCATACAAGTCACACTCAATTTTTAGGGTCATATGTATTTGCCAGGTGATCTCAATATTCTGAGAGCCACCTGTATGCGAATACAAACACCAACAAGCAAGGAAGAGATTCTGTTCTTCTGAGCCCACCTGGATACTCTTCCCCAAATCCATTGTTCTGGATTTGGCTTACCAGGCCTTCTAGGGGAGAACGAGGCTCCTTAGACTACAGCAACTGCCTTAGCTCAAGCAAAAATAAAATTAAAATAAAAATAAAATCTTCAAGCATAAACATCAGAGTTTTGCCTAGAAGATGACCACAGAAAGTAATTATGAAAAGAAGAACTAAAAACGCTTACAAACGAGTACTGCCCTTTAAATTGGAAATCCAGCACATGGGCTTCAGCCTGACTCCACTGGGATTGAATATTGTCAAACAATGTGCACCTTCTGCAGAGAAACGCTAACTCCGACTTCTGCAGGATCGTAGGCACAGGGCAACAGAGCAAGCATGCCTNCATATGTTGAATCATCCCTGCATCTCTGGTATGAATCCAATTTGAACATGGTGAATGATCTTTTTGATGTGTGTCTGGATACGGTTTGCAAGTATTTTCTTTCAGGATTTTTGCATCTGAGTTAATTAATAAGATGGGTCTGTAGTTCTCTTTTATTGTTGCATCCTTGCCTGGTTTTAGTTTAGAGTGATCCTGGCTTCATAGAAGGAATTTGGGAGATTTTCCTCTGCTTGCATCCTTCTGAACAGTTTGAGTAATACTGGGTGTAAGTCCTCTTTAAATGTTTAGTAGAATTCTAATGTGAGACCATCTGGGCCTGGGCTTTTTGTAGCTGGGAGGTCTCTTATTAATTTCTTCATATAGTATGTGTTTGTTTAAGCTGTCAATCTCTTCTTGGTTTAGCTTTGGCAATTCCCGGATTGCAGATATTCATCCATTTCGCTTATGTTTTCCAATTTAGTAGAGTATAGGTTTTTGAAGTATTCCTGTATGATTGTCTGGACCTTTTCATTGTCTGTTGTGATATTTCCCCTTTTATTATGAATTCTATTGATTTGGAGTTGCTCTTTCTTTCTTTTGGTTAACTGGGCTAGGGGTCTGTCTATCTTGTTTATTCTCTCAAAAAACCAACTTTTGGATTCATTTATTTTTGTATTGTTTTCTTTGTTTAAATTTAATTAATCGCTGCTCTGATTTTTGTCATTTCTTACTGTCTATTCTATTTAGGGTTTATTTGTTTTTGTCTTTCAAGTGATTTTAGCTTCAGTGTTAGCTAATTTATCTGTGTTCTTTCTGCTCTTTTTTTTTTTAATGTAGACAAGCAGGGCTATAAACTTCCCTCTTAGGACTGCTTTTACGTGTCCCATAGGTTTTATTGTCTTGTACTGTCATTGTTGTTTAGTTCCAGGAATGCTTTTATTTCATTATCTTTTTTGGGTGCTCAATACGTTATTTTTTTATTGTTATTGAACTTTTTCCCTAAATCATACATCACTTCTCATTTGAATCTAGAGTCACTTCCCTTTCAATGCCCCCCACCCCACCTGAGTCCCTGCACTCTGCCATACATGCCCTGAATCTTTTTCTGAGTCTTTCAAGAGTTCTATTTTCAGTTCTTTTGCTATTGTTCCATACTACTGTATTGTTTCAGCATATATATGTATATATAACCATATATATATATATATATATATATATATATATATATATATATAGTCTTTTTGAGACAGGGTCTCCCTATAGCTCCAACTGGCCTGGAACTCACTATATAGATCAGGCTGGCCTTGAACTCAGAGATCCGCCTGGCCACCACGCCTGGCCAGATGATATTTTCTAAGAAAACAAACCTATCTGTCTTCCCCCATTGTAACATTCCCTCTAAAATACAGCGCTGCAGCAGCTACTTGACCTTACTTGACCTTTCTGGGCAGTTGCTCAACTATAAAATGGGGAGTAATTAAGACAATGAAGTTCACAGGGGTAGCTGTGAGGATGGAATAAGGCACAAGTGTAGCCTCAACAGGAAAGGTCTTTTGAGTGGTCATCAGTATGCTATGAACACTACACTACTGCTCCTGCTGTGACCATTCCTGACACCAGCCCAGGACCTGTGGGTTTAAACTTAGTCTGAGCTCTTCAGAGTAAAACAAGGCACTGGAGCAGGTGTGGTGGGTTGAGCTCTGAGAGAAGGATCTAGCCTCAGCCTTTGCAATCCTGGCAAGTTGGTTCTTGCCATCATTACGACAACAGTGACTCTCCAGGGTGGATGGTGTTACAGGGCTCCTTGCTGTCTGGCATATAAGCGCAAGACCCATGCATGCTAGCATCTCAAGTAAGCAAGGTTTGGGGATGGAAAAGATAGAGGATTCAGTGTTATGACAATCAGAGTGACTGTCCCAGAGACATGCCCCGATGCTCAAGAGGTTCCTTAACTCAGTACAGCAAAGGTGGAGAGCTGGAAGAGTGATCTGTGGTATGAATGGAATTAGCTGAGTAGATGACTGTCAAGGGCTGACACAAAACCCACCTCTAATGCTGCAACTACTCCTAGCTCCTGATTTTTTTTTTTCTCTCTCTGAGGCCTTTCGTTCTAACACCATTCACCATTCGCTTTTTTCACAATGGATTTGGGCATGGACCAAGTCAAGGTTTCAGAATAGTTTGCACGTGGATTTGTCTCCAATTTTGAAATTTAGCTTCATTAAAAGAAAATTGGCATCACACAACTGTGGGTCATCAGCCCAGTCATGAACCATCTGAGATGTGTGGGACATCGGGAGCACCTTGAATGGTAACCAGAAAGCCTGCTGAATAAAAATTAACCTGCTCAAAGCTCAACTTGGGATGCAATGTACAGCGGAAGCAAGTGCTGGTGCCTGTTAATGTGAGCTGCAAGGATGCCACGGTGTGTGTGCTAGACCACAAAATGGGACTGAACTCGGTTGGTTGCTTGGATAGTTTCAACCGCAGTTCTGGATCACTCTTCTGCATAACTCACTCCAATGTGTCTACACTCTGGGAAACCCCTCAGAATTTGGTTTCTTGGTGGTTTCCCACCTTCCCTGTTATCTGTCACTTTGCTTATTTCTGTTTTCAACCAGCAGCATTTGACTACATTGTCATCTCTAGAAGGACCTTAGAACCCAGAAACTGAGACCTTCAGAACACGTAAGCTTTGTGTGTGAGCTTTTAAGGCTTTACTGACACCCACAAAACACAAATATGTGATTGGTGGGGGAAATGTCTTTACCATCTTTCTTTAAAATTTTCAGGTGCTAGCCATGCTAGCCCATCGTTGTGGTGCACACCCTTAATCCCAGCACTCGGGAGGCAGAGACAGGTGGATCTCTGTGAGTTCAAGGCCAGCCTGGTCCATGTAACAAGTTCTAGGCCACATGGGGCTACAAGAAGACCCTGTCTCAAAAAGACCAAAATGAAAGAAAATAAAACCAAAACTATCAGATACCCATACTCAGGTTGAGAATGCTCTCCCTTTAAGATTTAAATTAATAGATGTGAAGCCAGGTGTGGTGGCACAAGCCCTTAATCCCAGCACTTGGGAGACAAAAACAGGTGGATCTCTGTGAGGTCAAGGCCAGCCTGGTCTGCAAAGCAAGTTCCAGCCAGCTGGGGCTACAGGGAGACCCTATCTCAAATGAACAAAAATTAATAGCATTTGGTAATTAATAATCACACAATACCATACAGTAGCACACATGTATATGCTATATATGGAGAGAGATGCCAGATGATGATGATAGATAGATGATAGATAGGTAGGAAATATACTTAAAACTTGGCACCTTTCTACTTTTTGGAAAGCTAAAAATACATAGTGAGTTTGAGACTAAAGGAAGCCTTTCTGGAGCATGGGCAATAACGTCACCACACAACTGTTTCAGGGGTATGGAGTACACTGCTATAATCTTGAAATGGTCTGAAGCCTTAATTTTATAACTTCAACTTCAGTATAGACAGGAAATAGTGAGATCTTAATGTTTAGTATGTCAAAGCCTCTGTGTGTCATCTCCCTCCACCTTATTTTTAATAAGGGGGAAGAATGTGAAGACAGACCCTTTCTGATACACTGCATGTCCCAATGGGACAAAATGAGAACAAACTGGCAATAATAGAACCATATTAGCCTATATTATCATTTAGAACATCAGTTCACCCCCTTGAACTGAAGTATTCTTAAATATGCAACCCAGGGAAGTTGTATTTCCTAAAAAATACAAACCGAAACAGCACATCAGCTCACGCTCACAGAGAGCCTCCTGCCAGACTGCGCAGAGGCCAATGGGACAAAAGCAAAATTGCCCTCTAGCTCTTTAACCTCATGAAATCAAGGGAGCCGTTCTCTTGGCATTAGTTTTATGGGCTTCATTTCTTTATTACTGCTAACATTACTTTAAGTCATACAAGTCACACTCAATTTTTAGGGTCATATGTATTTGCCAGGTGATCTCATATTCTGAGAGCCACCTGTATGCGAATACAAACACCAACAAGCAAGGAAGAGATTCTGTTCTTCTGAGCCCACCTGGATACTCTTCCCCAAATCCATTGTTCTGGATTTGGCTTACCAGGCCTTCTAGGGGAGAACGAGGCTCCTTAGACTACAGCACACTGCCTTAGCTCAAGCAAAAATAAAATAAAATAAAATAAAATCTTCAAGCATAACATCAGAGTTTTGCCTAGAAGATGACCACAGAAAGTAATTATGAAAAGAAGAACTAAAAACGCTTACAAACGAGTACTGCCCTTTAAATTGGAAATCCAGCACATGGGCTTCAGCCTGACTCCACTGGGATTGAATATTGTCAAACAATGTGCACCTTCTGCAGAGAAACGCTAACTCCGACTTCTGCAGGATCGTAGGCACAGGGCAACAAAGCAAGCATGCCTTCCCCTCAACCCCGTGAGCACAGGAAAAAAAAAGTGACACAACAGAAAGTTCAAAGTGCTACTAACCTGGTGCCCCTGGGAAAAGAAGTTGCTCCATTTTACTCTAAAGAATGAATCCTTCCTGTGATACCAATATCCAAAGCAGTTGACAGTTGAGAGAGGAGAAACTGGCTAACCTGGGAGTCACATCAACAGGGAAAGCCGACCCGCTCCCAAGCTCAGTTTTGGCAGGCTCCCTAAAGGCAATTCAAGTCAGCCCAGCCCACAGAGCACTTTAGCCTATGAGCTTCAGTAATGAACTTGAAACCACTCCCCGTATGTTAAATAGACGCTGCAGAGAGAAAGAAAAGCTACCCAGAGAGAAGGAGCCAAGGCTCCCAGGCTGCAGTTTTGTTCTCACAGCCCAAGAAAAGCACAAACTTGAACAAAGAGAACGCTCTCTCCCTGTCTCCCCTCAGACACTGTTTAAAGGGACTGATTCATGTTAAACAAGGGCAACACAGTCTACCCTCCACTGGGCCTGCGAATGACTTTTATATTGTTGCTACGTTGGGTGGTGATCATGGAACACACAACACTGTAATTTTTACATTGCATGAGAAAGCTGTATGACATCATTGTTTCTGAGAATCAAATTCATACTATCACTAGCTTTCCAGTTTTTACATAGGATAAAATAAACCTAAAACTTTATTAATCTCTAATGCTCAAAAGTTAATACAGATTACAAAGAAAATCTATCAGACAACCTTCTTATCTCTGGTCTGCCTTGGTGTCTGTAAATCTCATAAGTCAGCTCTCTAGCACCAGTTCATCACTTGAGATACATTCGTGAGATAAAAAGATCTCAAGGGGCCAGGAGGACGGCTCAGTGAGTAAAGGAACCAGGTGTGCCACCAATTCCAGCCACCTGATTTCAATCTCTGAGACCTGCACAGTGAAAGGAGAGAGCCAATTGCCGGAAGTCGTCCTGGGACCCTCTCATATACCCTGTGGCATGCATCCACCCGCCCCCCCACACACACACATGCTCACGCACAATAAACAAATTTTTTAAAGATATTTTCAAATGGATCATTTACTGCCTTTCAATACCACACACGATGGTTTCAAAATCAGGAATCTAAATTTAGTTTCATTCCAGAAAAATATAATTGATAATTTCCCTCAAGTGGTTAAGCCTTAAAACACAGTCAGAAAAATGGCTGGAGCTAGAGGACATCATGCTGACTGAAGTAACACAGTCCCAGAAAAACAAACGACGAATGGTATCCCTCATCTGTGGATGCTAGTGTCAATTACCCAGTTGTAAGTATTTCTTGTGTAGGGCCCCCTGAGCTTTTTTTTGTTTTGTTTTGTTTTATTTTATTTTATTTATTTCGGTATGTGTATCAATGTACTGTCTGCATGCAGGTTTGTGCACCCGTGTCGTGCAATGCCGCGGAGGTCAGAAGAGGGTCTCAGATTCCCCTGGAACTGGAGTTCTCCTGGAATTGGAGCTTCAGACAGCTCTCGGCCGCCATGTGGGTGCTGGGGATCGAACCGGGTCCTCTGTAAGAGCGGTCGGCGCGCTCTTAACCGCTAGGCCATCTCTCCAGCCCCCCCCCCCCCCCCGAGCTTTTGTACAAAGCAGTTGGGTAATGCATATTGGAACAAACAACAACAACAGAAAAGGACTGCATAGAAACTGACTGAAACAGTGGAAAAAAAAAAAAGAAAAAAAAGACTGAGAGAAAGATGCGGACATGTATCGCAGAATACATATACTGGGTGGGGTGGTGGGGGTAAAGGAAAGGGGTAATATGTTTAAATGGAACTGAAAATGATGTATGAAATACATAAAACATCAAATAAAGTATATTAAAAAAAAGAATTCACTCCACAAAAAACATTAGAATAAATAAACAGTACAGTCACAAGATGTAAAATCAACATGCAAATCTCAGTTATGTTTATATATACTAACATCAAGTATATGATAAAGAAAAAAATCCCACTTATAAAAGCTAAATCAAAGTATGAAATTATTTAATCAGGAAGGTGCAAGATGTATGTGTTAAGCTCTATAAAACATTAACAAAAGAAACTCAGCAAGATACCAATAAATGGAGAGATAGACTGTAATGTTCCTTGATTGGAAAAGCTAATGTTAAAATATCCTTATTACCCAAAGTGATTTCCAAGAGTCAAAGTAATTCATATCAAAGTTCTCTTGTCATTTTTCACAGAAATAGAAAAAAAAAAAAAATAAAATAATAAACACAGTATAGTTCCAGAATTCCGGTTTTTAAGAACCAATGCTCAATCAGCTTTGACGTAGTTACTCACTGTAAATACAATTGTCCCCTAGTTCTCAACTCCAATAACATTTTAAATTTCAAGATTCATTTCCATCTTATTTATATAAAGGTTCGTTGATTTAAAGAAGATCTTATAATATTATATACTAATATATTTTTTTTTTTTTTGGTCTTTTCGAGACAGGGTCTCCCTATAGCCCCAGCTGTCCTGGAACTCACTGTGAAGATCAGGCTGGCCTTGAACTCACAAAGATCCGCCTGCCCCTGCCTCCCAAGTGCTAGGATTAAAGGCATGCGCCCGGCAGAAGATCTATTTTAACGTACTGGTTAACATAATCCATGTTAACGTACTGGTTATTTTAACCTAATGGTCTATTGTTCCATCTAACCCAGAAGACTGAACCAAATACAAGGAAAACTTGATTCTCTTGTTGCCAAACAGATTTACATGCATTTCTGGTAAAAGTGAAGTTACTCAATCCCTATGAAACAGAAGCACATTAGCTCAGCAATGTAGGGCAGGAAAACCCAGAGACACCTCAACTCTGACACCCAGGTTGTTCACGTCCCCTACCCAGGTCAGTGTTCAACTGTTTCTCCTGGGATTAAAAATGAGGAAAAAAAAAAAATAAGGAAAATGGGGGCAGGGACACGAGAGGCTCCCAGCAAGGAGAGAAGAGGCTTAAAAAAAAAGAAAAGCAGAAAACAGCCTCCAGGCAGGTGGCTAGCAACTTCAAAAAAGAGCCAGTGCCCCACCTGCTGGCAGAGACAGGAGAAGACTGGATGCTGGGGCTCTCTGTGTTGGAAGAACAAACCAGTTATAAGAACGTTAATGTTACAAGTGATGTGTGGTTAAGAAGCATGCAAATTTTTACCTACTAGAGTATTTTACCTACTAGAATATTTCTAGATAATATTAATATGTTGATGCTGAAAGAAGTAATTAAATTCAAAGCATCTATTTTCTGTGGTGCTAGTTTGCCAACACACATGATGGTTTGGGCTTCCATAGAAACCCTCTGATGAATATGAATCTCTTCTTTGCCCAAAGACATAGGAGAATGTGTGCTATAACTTGACATGAATATAAGCCTGGAAATGGAGGAGATAGGAAGATATCTCCCCAACTTGGCTAGATAAACTAGGGGTGGGACCATCCTCCATTATTCTAGAGAAAGTCTCTAAGGTGTGTGGTGGTGCATGCCTGTAATTCCAGGACTCAAGAGGGTGGGGCAGGAGGATCCTGAGTTCCAGGCCAGCCTCTGCTACACAGTGAGATTCTGAGTCCCCATCCTCCTCTCCCCAAAAAGCTCTATTCTCAGGGAAATTGTACCTTTCTGTCAAAAATTAATTATTTCCTTTTAGGAACGGGGACATAGCTCAGCTGGCAGTAGCAGAGCATGCTTACATGGTATGTAGGGGTTTGATCTCTAGAACTGTGTAAAAGTGGGTGTGAGCCCCAACACTCCAGAGGCAGAGGTAGGTAGATCCCTGTGAGTTCAAGCCATCCTGGTCTACATAGCAAGTTCCAGGACAGCTGGGGCTATAGGGAGACCTTGTCTCAAAAAAAGATCAAAGCCAAAAACAAAACCAAAAACCCACCACTGGGCAAGGTAGCACATGCCTGTAATCCCAACACTAGGGAAGTGGGGACCACAGAAAGGAGCTAAAGCTCAAGGTCACCCTCAGCTACACAGCAAGAATGAGGCCAGCTTGGGCTACATAAACCCTGTCTCAAAATAAAAATAATAATAACAATAATTTGGGCCAGGGAGATGGCTTAGTAAGTTAGTTTGCTGCGTAAGCATGAGGCCTGAGCGGAAGTGTGAGAACCAATAACCCGGGTGACCCCTGACCTCCCCAGGCATGCCAGGGAATGTGCTTGCCCACACTCACACAAAAATTCCCTTTTATGTAACATAATGAATGCTTCTAAGATTAAGAGATGAGAGTAACCTCAATGAGGATGACAAATAGTTAAATCCTAAACCCCAAAGTGCTATGTGCTTTAATAATCACCCCCAGCAAAATACAGATATAGCAGGAGCCAACTTTTACATAAGCCCAAGCATTTAACTAAAATGAATCACGTAGCTATTATTTGATCTCTTACCATGAGCCAGGTGCTTTACCTGGATGCCAGGTACCTTACCAGTAGCAATTCATCTAAGCCTTGTCTCCAGATTATGATACCAGGCTTCCATGAGGTGCTGTCCAAGGCTGAGCACTCTGCCTCCATCACACAGCTAGCCACAGAGCCAGGCTCAGAATCTGAGTCACTTCCTAACTGCAATCTTCTGACCTTCCATGACCACGGGAACCATGGGCTCCAACAACCTCAGCTGGAAAATGGTGGGGGGATAACTGTCTGTACCGAGCATGTCTATACTCTTCCTTGTCATTATCCTCTAAGCTATATAGTTTAACAATGTAATTACTTCTATACTGTAAAATAATGACTACACAGCATAGCGATTCCCTGAGTAGCATAAGCATTACGTTAAATGTCATGAGGAATGTAGAGATGAGTTAAAGCCTGTGAGAGGATGTGTAGGCTATAGACAAATCAGATGTCATTTTGTATAGAGCTTACACAATCCAAATCCATGGATTTGGGTATTGAAAGGAGGCCCTGCAGCAGTCTCCATTGTTTATAGAGGACCCACTGTTCTTAACTAACCCTGCCCTCTGCCAGACATTGGTCAGTGCATGGCAGGAGATAGTGGGGAAGAGGAGTGTACACACACACACACACACACACATACACACACACACGCACGCACGCGCGCGCACACAAGGAGAGATAAATAAGTAAATGTAATAAATAACTAAGAGTGAAGCACTCGCCTCTCAAGCATGAGTTTGCAACCTTAGAAGCCATGTAATGCCAGATGCAGAAGTGCACATCTGTGATCCCAACGCTCTTAAGGAGAGGGGTGAGGTAGACACAGGAGAATTCCCAGAAGCTCTTGGGCCAGAGTGTCTGGTATACGCCTAGATGAGCAATGAGAGACCTTGTTTCAAACAAAAACCAACACCTACGGTTCTCCTCTGACCTCCACCCATGTGCAGGGCATCGCACACACAATCGCACTTACATACATGTAGGCAAAACACTCATACACATGAAATAAAAACTAAAATCAAGTGTGGAGAAATCAGGAAGGGGGAGAGAAAAAATATTTGCCAGGCATGGTGGGACACGCCTTTAGTCCCAGCATCAGGATGCAGAGGCAGGAGGATCTCTGTGAGAACAAAGCCAGACTGGTCTACATAGCAAGTTCTAGGCCACCTGGAGCTACAGGGAGACCCTGTCTCAAACAAACAAACAAACAAACAAACAAATAAACAAGGAACAACAACCACAAAGCAGCCATTTCTAGGACTTGACCATTGATAGAAGTCAGATAATTTTGTAACGCATTACAGGTTCCCCAGATATTCCCCATTGCTCCCATGTACCCTAACTTCAAAAGGACAGTGGTTCGCAGCCCTTCCACTTGACGCCGTTATGCATTTTAACAAAGGATGGGTCCCACTGTGGTATATATTTACTTCTTAGCATACGTACAACTGTTAGTATAGTAGATGTTCTTTGTAATCCTTTGCACTTGAATTTGACACATTTGATTCTATGCAGTAAAAGTCCTCAAAGAGATGCATTAGTTTTGTTAGAATGTCAGAGGTTTGCAAGCCACACACAAAAAAAGTGAAGAACACCTGATTTTAAGGGGGAGGTTGCTCAGTGGGTAGAGTCCCTGCCTAGCAGGCAGAAGGTCCTAGGTCAGTCCCCAGCCTGGTGGCACGGGTCTGTAATTCCAATACTCTGAAGGTGAAGGCAGGAGTATCAAAAGCTTAAGGTGATCCTTAGCTAAATAGCATGTTCATGAAGGCCAGCCTGCTCTACATGAGACCTTGCTCAATTAAAAAGGTGGGGGGACCCAAGAAAATTCAGGAATGGCATTGAGAAAGTGGGAACCCCAGGTGGCAAGGTGACTCATCAGGTAAAGGTGTTTGCCTCATAAGCTGGTGATCTGATGATCCCCGGAACCCCCATAAACTCCAAGAGTTGTCCTCTGACTTCCACGTATTCATGGCACAGCCCCCCAATAGTTACAAAATCAAGAAGAGAGGGACTGAAATAAGGGCCAGTATTCAGTTTCAGAATTCAAAACCTGGATTTCTGACTCCTGTTTTCCCAAACCCTGCTTCTGCACCCTAATGCAACAAAACTGTTAATGGCTTCCTGTGTGCACACAAGGCATGTTCACATGTATGCACTCATGAGCTCAGCACATTCACATGTATGCACTCATGAGCCCAGCACATTCACATGTATGCACTCATGAGCCCAGCACGTTCACACGTATGCACTCATGAGCCCAGCATGTTCACATGTATGCACTCATGAGCCCAGCACGTTCACATGTATGCACTCATGAGCCCAGCACGTTCACATGTATGCACTCATGAGCCCAGCACGTTCACATGTATGCACTCATGAGCCCAGCACGTTCACATGTATGCACTCATGAGCCCAGCATGTTCACATGTATGCACTCATGAGCCCAGCATGTTCACATGTATGCACTCATGAGCCCAGCATGTTCACATGTATGCACTCATGAGCCCAGCATGTTCACATGTATGCACTCATGAGCCCAGCACAGTGGCCCAGAGTTGAAGCCAGGCAGCGGCAGGCTGCTTTGAACCTAAGTATGGGCCGCCCTTTAAGAACACCATCCCTGGGCCCCACACTAGGTCTGTCCCACTTTTGGCTTATAGTATCTGTCACCCACTCTGTGGCTTCTAGACCATGAGCACACAAGAGCAGGCCCTTGTCACCTCTCAGTCAGAGCCCCATAAGGAGAGGAAGGCCCAGGCAGCAGTGCCCTGTCCCTCTGTCCCTGACTTCTCTTTGCAGGCAAGGCTCATGGCTGAATTGGATCCTTCCTTCAGAACTCTCTTGTTTCCTTCTGATTGATAATCCAGGTGAATTAGAAGATTTACAATATACACCTGTTTAACTTTCCATCAACCATAACTGAAATAGAAGCCTTTGCTGAAGCAATTAGTTTGGAATTAGATGGACGCACTGACACAGGGCTCTGTGTTCTCTGCTGACTGCGCCTGCCAACTGGCATTCATTATTGGAGCTGTGATGTATGCTGCACGGTGGTGTAAATGACAACGGGGCCATTGTCCCCAGGACACTCCCTGTTCTGTAGCAGCTGTCATAGCTCCTCCTGTCCACAGATTTTATTTTGCTTCCTTTATGTTTATAGGGTCATTTTCTTAATTACTGAAAAATTACTTTGAAATCTAGTCTAACCCTCCAAAATGTAGTGACATTTTGAATATTGATAATACAAAATTTAAGGTACATGTGCTTAAACCTTTTAAAACTATGTTTTGGTTTTAAAGAATATTTTATTTATTATGGTGGTGCATGCCTTTAATCCTAGCACTTGGGAGGCAGAGGCAGGTGGATCATGTGAGTTCCCGGCCAGCTGGGACTAAGGGGAGACCCTATCTCAAAAAGACCCCCCCAAAGTTTTATTTATTTATTTATTTTTATTTTATTATTATTTTGTGTGTGTGTGTGTGTGTGTGTGTGTGTGTGTGTGTGTGTATGAGAGTGTTGCCTGCATTTAGGTAAGTACATCTATGTCATGCAGTGCCTGAGGAGCCCAGAAAAAGGCACTGGATCCCCTGGACCTGGAGTTCTAGACTTGAACCTGAGTCCTCAGTAAGAGCAGCCGGTGTTCTTTATTGCAGAACCATCTTTCTACTCCTTTATTTATAATTTTTATTTTATGTGTATGAGTGTACTGCCTACATTTATGTAAATGCACCCATGTTGTGCAATGTCCTTGAAGCCAGAAGAAGGCTTCAGATGCCCTGGAACTCTCCAGTTCACAGCTGTTAGGCACCACGTGGATACTAGGAACTGAACCCGAGTTCTCTGCAAGTGGTCGGTGCTCTTAGCGGCTGAGCTAGCTCTCTAGTCGCTTCCCTACCTGATTCAAGTAAGGGCTTCCTACTCCCCCAGCACTTCCTGTAGTCTGACCACTTGCTTTCAGTTCCCTAAGCATCCTTTCAAAACTGCTTCCCCACAACACCACTTCCTAGTCCTTCCGGCCAAACTAGTTTATTCCAGTGTTTGGAAGCACTTGGGTCTTCTTTCCTTCAGGTTCTGCCACTGTTTTATCTGAGGCATCCTGCCAACTCCCGACATTTTGAGGGGCAGGCCAGATTCATATCCCCCAAAAAACTTTCTCAGACCACACAGGATTAAAAAAAAAAATCACTCAACCCCTACACCAATCAGCAGCAGCAAATTCATCAGACAAGTAATTGTACATTATGGTATACACTATCTTGTTGTCTGGGTTGAGTATTTAAATATGCACGGCACTTGATTTGCCAGGTAGCAGGTGCCCCTAGACTTGCTGTGGGATTTTATCCCTGCAAACCCATGGTGAGGCTGAAAGTGCCAAGAATCAAAATGCATTTAATACACCGAAACTAGGGCCTGAGAATTGTGCTCAGTTGGCAGAGTGTGTGCTTAGCATGCACTAAGCCCTGGGTTAACTTCCCAGCACCACATAGACAAGTGGGGTGGCACATGCCTGTAGTCTCAGCACTTAGCTGGAGACAGGGGAATGAGAACTCGAAGGTCATCCTTGGCCACTCGGAGAGTTGGTGGCTAGGCTGGGCTACGTGAGACCTGCCTCAAGAAAGAAAAGAGACTAGACAGGATCATAATTTTAATGTATTTTTCTTTCACAATTTTATGTACTATAATATACCTTGACCACATTCTCTACATCCTGTCAGTCTTCACCCCCCTCCTGAAAAACCCCTTTTCTTTCCAATAAGCCCTTTCTATCTTTTTTTTTTTTGTGCTCCACTGAATGTAATTAGGATTGACAGCATCATAATTTAACCTACATAAGATGCTGAGAACACGTAACATTAGCCTAGAGTTGTACAAGTCAACCAAAACAAAGTCTATAATATGATTATAATAAAAGTTAACTATCAAGTCATTTAAGGAATATTCCTTTTTAAAAATCTTTTTGAGACAGGGTCTCCAGCTGGCCTAGAACTTTCTACATGGACCAGGCTGGCCTTGAACTCAGAGCTTTTGTCTGAGTTTGTTTTGAGGGGCAGGCCAGATTCATATCCCCCACAAAACTTTCTCAGACCATACAGGATTAAAAAGAAAATCACTCAACCCCTACACCAATTGGCAGCAGCAAATTCATCAGACAAGTAATCTGCAACCAGAGTGCTGGGATTAAAGGCATGTGCTACCATGCCTGGTAAGAATATTCTTTTCATGAAAAACAGAGCACAGTTTCTGGGCATAATCACAGAAAAAAAAATTAGGTTAAGCCATCTTAGGTCAGGGGGCATCCATACTGACATTTCCTTCCCTTAAATTATCAGTAACTGTGTTCCCCAACTTAAACCTCTGAACATAATCTATAAAAAGCATACCACAGGGGCTAGAGAGATGGTTCAGCTGTTAACAGCACTGTCTGCTCTTGCAGAGGACCTGCATTCAGTTCCCAGCATCCACATGGCTAATAACAGCCATCCTTAACTCCAGTTTCAGGGACCTAGCGCCCTCTTCTGACCTTCCCAGGCATTGCATGCAAACAGTGCAACTACATGCAGGCAGGCAAAACACTCATACATATAAAGTAAAAACAAGTAAATAATTTCAGAAAAGCATATTACAGACAAATTCTACCTTACAGAGCAATCCTTTGTATTTGTTGATCCTAAGAGATTTACATAATTTCTAGTAATTGATAATCTCAAAGCAATCGCGATGCTATTCCTCAATGTTTATTATACCCAGTCTCTGATTTTTCCAGGCACATGAGCCCTATGACCTAGATACTGTGATTATCTCCATTTCTCTGATGAAGAAAACTAGGTTGGGGCTGGAGAGATGGCCTAGCGGTTAAGAGCGCTGACCGCTCTTGCAGAGGACCCGGGTTCGATCCCCAGCACCCACATGGTGGCCGAGAGCCGTCTGAAACTCCAATTCCAGGAGAACTCCAGTTCCAGGGGAGTCCGACACCCTCTTCTGACCTCCACGGTGTTGCACGTCATGGGTGCACAGACTTGCATGCAGACAACACATTCATACACATACGGAAATAGATAAAATAAAAAAAATTAAAAAAAAAGAAAACTAAGTCATAAATGTTGGCTTGACCATAGTCATTCATTCTACACATATTTATTGATCACTTACTATGTGGAAACCTCTATTATTAGAACCAATAGTAAAACTGAAAGCCCATACCTTCAGGGAGATGATAATCTGTTAGGAGAAACAGCCAACCAAAAATGAAATCACAGTGGCCAGAGAGATGGCTCAACAGTTAAAAGCACTGGCTGTTTTTGCAGAAGACCTGGGTTTGAATCCCATCATCCACATGGCAGCTACGAGCTGTCCAGTTCCAGTTCCAGGAGATCCAAAACCCTCTTCTGTCCTCCTTGGGTATTGCACAACTTGGATGCACTTACATACATGCAGGCAACACACTCAAACACCCAAAATAAAAAGAAAAAGAAATTTTAAAAATGTTAAAAACAATTTTAATCTCAGTAGTAGAGTCCTTGCTAGCATGTTCAAGGCCCTGGGTTTGAAGCCTAGCACCCCAAAGCAAACAAAAGCATAAACAAACCAGATCATGGTACCCACTAGGAAGAAGAACTGAGTAAGGGACTGCAGGTGATAGGGAGAGCGGCGTGGAGGACTACTCAAATGAACTGGTCAGGAGAGGCCTCTCTGGGGGAATGCTACTCAATCAGTAATCTGAACAAATGGATGTAACAAGCCATGTCATTTTCTAGAGAAAAGGATCCAAGCAGAAGAAATTGAAAGTGTAAAGGCCCTGAGGCCAAAATAAACTTGGCCTGTTGAAGAACAACAAACCGGCCAATGTATGGGGGTCAGGGTGGGGAGCAGGGGGTGGGGTGGGGGTTATGAGAGAAAGGGCAACAGCACAGGATGAAGCAGAGTGGGAACAAGGAGGGGCCTGGCATGGAGCTCAGACCACCTGCCTCGCATGCACCAAGTCCTCGATTCCATCTCATCACTCCATAAACACAATGAGGTGGAAGAGGCCTATAGTTCCATTTGGAGGTGAAGGCAGGAGGATTAGAAACTGAAGGACATCCTTGTCTAAATAGTGAATTTGGGAACAGCCTGGGATTCATGAGATGCTCTGTCTAAATATATATATGGTCTTTTTGAGATAGGGTTTTCTTATTTTTTTAATTTTTTAAAATTTTATTTATTTCTGTATGTGTATGAATGTACTGTCTGCATGCAAGTTTGTGGACCCGTGTCGTGCAGTGCTGCGGAGGTCAGAAGAGGGTGTCGGATTCCCCTGGAACTGGAGTTCTCCTGGAATTGGAGTTTCAGATGGCTCTCGGCTGCCATGTGGGTGCTGGGGATCGAACCCGGGTCCTCTGTAAGAGCAGTCGGCGCTCTTAACTGCTAGGCCATCTCTCCAGCCCTAAGATAGGGTTTTCTTATATCCCCCACTGGCCTAGAATTTGCTCTGTAGATCAGACTGGCCTTGAACCCATAGAGATCTGCCTACCTCTGCCTCCTGAGTTCTGGAATTAAAACCACCTAAATAAATGCATATTTTTAAATATTTTAAATTATTTTTTCATTTTACTTATTTTTTAATGATGTGTTTATTTATCTTTATTTTTTTTTTTGCAAGGACACTTGAATTTCACCTCAGATTACAAACAAAAGGAATCAGATCCACATGCCAAAAACACAAAGAAAAGTCAACAACATGGGAAAAGGAAATAAGAAATCCCCACCAAACACTATCAGTCCTATAGAGGACTCCCACAATGAGATCTCTCTCTCTCTCTCTCTCTCTCTCTCTCTCTCTATATATATATATATATATATATATATATATGTGTGTGTGTGTGTGTGTGTATGTAGGTAGGTAGATAGAGAGATAGATAGATAGATGCTTGTTCTATTGATTCTGTTTCTCTCTCTCTCTCTCTCTCTCTCTCTCTCTCTCTCTCTCTCACCCATCCTGGAGGTGAGTCCATTATTCATCATCCTGGAGATGGGTCCTTTATTCTCTGATCCATCCTGGAAATGGGTCCTTTGCTCTCTGATCTATCCTGGAGACCGGTCCTTTACTCTCTGATCCGTCCTGGAGGCGTTAAATTATTTTTATGTATATGAGTGTATTGACTGCATGTGTTTAAGTCCACCCATGTTATGCAATACCTGAGGAGGTCAGAAGAGGGCATTTGATTCCCCTGGAACTGGAGTTACAGGTGATTGGTAGCCACCATGTGGGTGCTGGAAATTGAATTCGGGTCCTCTACAAAATACATATTTAAAAAACAAAACAAAACAAAGAAGTAGTGGTCTGGTTTGATGGTTCGGTGGTTAAAGGCAGTTGCCACCAACCCCGATGACCTAAGTCTGATCCCCAGAATGCACATGATGGAAGGAGAGAACCAATGCCCACAAGTTGTCCTCTGACCCCACACACATGCTATGAGCCACCCCCTGCATATGCACACAAGGAAGGCAGACAGAAGGGAGGGAGGGAAGGAGAGGGGGCAGAAGAGAGAAGGAAGGAAGGAGGAACAGAAAGGAGATGTGGACAAACACTGTGTGTCAAAGCCCAAGGCTGGCAAGTAAACAACAGAGAGACAAGGCTGGTTTCTGAGCTGGGGAACCTGGAGAGTGGTAGGAACTGAGAGGATTCAGAGAGCTTAAGGGCAAATCCACAGTGTCACTGGGATGGGTTAAGTTTTTAAGTTCGAGATATCTTTTAAAAATTCAGATGAAAATAATTAAGAAGATGGGTGTGGGCCTGAGATTGAGGACTGAATTATTAAAGTGGGAGTTTAAAATTCTTTAAGCATGATGGATGACTTCAATCTATTTTCAGTGTGACTCTAACTGGGGATGAGTGGAGTAGAGATGTCTGAGGACTGGGCCTTAGGGCTTTCTAAGAGTTAATGTCTACAAGAAGGGAAAGATTAGGGGCTGGAAAGATGACTCAACAATTAAGAGCACTGACTGCTCTTCTAGAGGACCTGGGTTCAATTCCTAGCACCCACATGGTGCCTAATACCTGTCCTTAACTCCAGTTCCAGGGGAATTCAATGCCTTCTTCTGACCTCTGTGGGCACTGAATGACAAGGATATATGTACATACACGTGGGCACTGAATGACAAGGATATATTTATATACATGTGGGCATTGAATGACAAGGATATATGTATATACATGTGGGCATTGAATGACAAGGATATATGTACATACATGTGGGCACTGAATGATGAGGTTATATGTACATACATGTAGACACTGAATGACAAGGATATATGTACATATATGTAGACATTGAGTGACAAGGATATATGTACATACATGTAGACATTGAATGACAAGGATATATGTACATACATGTAGACACGGAATGACAAGGATATATGTACATACATGTGGGCATTGAATGACAAGGATATATGTACATACATGTGGGCATTGAATGACGAGGATATATGTACATACATGTGGGCACTGAATGACGAGGATATATGTACATACATGTGGGCATTGAATGACAAGGATATATGTACATACATGTGGGCACTGAATGACGAGGATATATGTACATACATGTGGGATGGCAATGAAGTGACTAGTGTATATATGTAACCTAAATGTGGGCATTAGAATACCAAGTATAGGTATGTAATACATGTGGGCACTATACTGACGATGGATATAATGTAACAATACAGATGTTGGTAGCATTGAATGACGAGGATATTGTACAGAACAGTGGGCACGTTGAGAATGACAGGGAGAATATGTACAAATAAGTGTAGTCACTGGGTAATGTACGAGAATATATGTTACATACATGTGGGCAATGGAATTGCGAGGAGTAATATTACATACACGCTTGGCACTGAAGGACGAGGATAATATAGGAAATAGCCATCCAGTGTGGGCAATTGAATGACAAGGATATATGTACAAAATACCATGTTGGGCACTGAATGGAGAGGATAGATTGTAACAATGACATGTGGGTCATTGAAATGACAAGTTATAGTGTATATACAATACGAGGTGGGGAGAAGTGACGAAGAGATATCGTTACATACATGTAGGAATAGCGCCAGTGAAGTGGGAGAGAAGCAGAATTCACTGTAACTGAAAGGCAGGCGAGTGGGCTTACAGAAGAGAGTGGCCGTGTGTCAAAGCCAGCTGATGTATAGCCAAGAAGGTGATGGAGCAAAATTTAGTGGGTACCAAAATTTAGATGTCACCGATGGCCGGAAGGCCATTCCCGGAGATCTCAGGGTTCAAGTGTGACTATGGCTCTGAGACATTTGCTGCGAGGATTTAGGTCATGGATGTACCATGTTCATGAGTTGAAGGGCTATAGGTTCTGATTGTCTACTCTCTACAAACTGCTCTCAATTGTAGGGTGGTGGTGGTGGATGTGTGAACTGACAACCTCATTTTCAGATGTGTATCAAAATGAAGGCCAGGTGTTGTGGTGCACACCTGTAGCCCCAACACTTGGAAGATGAAGGCAGGAATATCAGGAGTTCAAGGTCATCCTCAACTACAGTGACTTATAGGCTAGCCTGGAACATATAAGCCCTGGTTTTGGGGGGAAAAAAGACTAAAACAGCAAAGACTTATGAACAAGACAAGGCAAATCAAATGAAAAAGCAACTGGCCCAAATTAGAGGCCTTACACCACCTAACTAACTTTAAAACAGTAATCAGTATAATCAAGATAATGTGGTGTCAGGGGCTGGAATGGACCTAGCATGCATGAAGCCACATAAAACAGGCCTATACTGCCAGCACTATGGAGCAGGAGGCAGGAGGATTAGAAGCCTAAGGTTATTCTCAACAACATACAGTTAGAGGCCGGAACTGATCTCAATAAATAAAAATAAAATAAATATGGCTCCAGAAAAGATCTACAAATAGGATTGGGTGAAAACAAGAGAGAGAGCTTAGAATAGTCATCTCGAATAGCTGGGTTGGTGGCACAGATCTTTAATCCGCGAACATGGAGAACAGAGACAGGTGGGTGAATGCTCTATTGAGTTCAAGTCCAGCCTGGGTCCAAAGTAGCAATTCAAACCAACGAGGAGTGTATAGGATAAAGATACTGTCCTCAGAAAGAGGGTAAGAGAAAGAAGAAAAGAAATAAAGGAAGGAATAGGAAGGGATGGGAGGGGGGAGGAAAGGAAAAAAAGATACTTCCATGATTATTTGATTTTCATTAAAGTTACCAAGAAACTCAAGAGAGAAAGAAAAAGACTTTCAAGAAATGATGACCAAACAGCCAAATATCTAAATAGCAAAAGCAACAAAATGGCATAAATCTCGACCCCGACCTCATACAGTAGTACAACAATTTAATCTGAGCTTGATAGTAGTCTCGGATGCCTAAGCTCACATAAGCCCTTCCTGGGTTTCAACCCAGGAACATAAGAAATCCATTGGTTCATACCTAGATCCAGGACCATAGGAAGCAAAACAAGGAGATGGGGGGTGGATAAGGGGAGGGAGGGGTAGGGAGAAGAGAGAGACGAGAGAGAGAGAGAGAGAGAAAGATAGAGTAACGGAGATAGAGCTCTCGGAGCGAAGTCACCTCATAATCTATAGTTGTTTTTGTGGTTGTATTGTTTAATTAGTATTTTATTATTTGTTGCTTTAACATGTATAAATGTTTTGCCTACAGTGTAAAACAGGTAGCACCAGGTACATAAATGCGCCAAAAGTGCAGAATGATCTGAGAGATAAGATGGTTTTTAGCCACAGGGGGGGTGGGGAACCAAACCCAGTGCCTCTGCAAGAACGCCATGCTCTTAAACGGCTGAAGACTGCTGAGACCATCGATCTCCAGCCCCTTGGCCCGCTGTGTGTTTTTTTTTTTTTTTTGTAATTCAGGGATGGCTTTATCTAGGACTATAGCATGAGTGCGATCCAAATCTATAAAAGGTGAGCAAAAAGTTCACCAGGGACTTTACAAAGGAAGATAAACTACTGATCAATAAAAACGTAAACCAGACACAATGACACATATCTGTAATCCCAGTGTTTGAGAAGTAGAGGCAGGACAGGTCAGGAAACCAGAAGTTCATGGGTAGCCGCGACACAGCCTAAGCTACTGGACGAATTCCTGGCAGGCGGAAAGGCCCAGCCATTAGAAACTGCGCTAAGCTTACCCGGGCTTGGTGCCTTTAATCCCAGGACTCAGAGGCAGAGGACAGAGTGACCGTGAGAGTTCAGCAGCCTGCTTGTCACATAGTTGATATTCCAGCGTCAGGCTGCAGGCGTATAGGAGATAAAGTGCTTTAAATATGCCATTATAATATCTGCTTGGGGAAACTAAAATTGTTAAAAATGGCTGAGCAAGATGGCTCAGGAGGTAGTTGCTTGTGAAAACTGATGGATGTCTGTATTAGTTCCTTTTTCTGTGTGCTAATGATAAGACAACCTTGACCGAATTGCCACTAATAGAAGGAAGGAGTTTACTTAGCTTACATCCACGGGGGAAAATCCATCATGGCTGGGGCAAGGGAGGAAGGACATGGTGACTGGAGCAGGGGGGCAGGTGGGCAGGGGGGGTGGAGCAAGGGGCAGGGGTGGCGGTGATGGGATTGGGGAACTTGGCGGGCAGGTGGGGAGGGATTGTGGGATTGGGCAAAGCGGGTGTCATGGGGTAGGGTGATGGTGGAGCAGGGGGCATGGGGGCAGGGTGGTGGAATCAGAGCGCAGGTGGCAGGGGTAGTGGATTGCAGGGGCAGGTGTGGGCAGGGGGGTGGCAGGATGGTGGAGCAGGGGCAGGGTGTGCAGAGGATGTGGAGACAGGGGGCAGGGTAGGCGGTTGGGTGGAGCAGGGGTGGAGGTGTCAGGGGTGGTGGAGCGGGGCAGGTGTGCAAGGTGGTGGGAAGCAGGGGCATGGGTTCAGGTGTGGTGGAGCAAGGGGCATGGGGGTGGTGGTGGAGCGGGAGGCAGGGGGCAGTGGAGGAGAGCAGTGGGGTGGTGGATCAGGGGGCAGGGTGGCAGGGATGGTGTAAAAGAAAAAAAAATAGGGGGGCAGGGTGCAGGATGGTGGATCAGGGGGGCAGTGGGCAGGGGTGGAGTAGGGGCATGGGGGCAGGGTGGTGGATTCAGGGTGGCAGGGTGGCAGGGTGGGCAGGAAAGGGTGGTGCAGACGGGTGGCAGGGGTTGCGGTGGGGAAGCAGGGGGCAGTGGGTAGAGCAGGGGTGTGGTGAGCAGGGGGCGTGGTTATGCAGGGTGGTGGACAGGGGCAGGGTGGCAGGGTGGCTGGATGACAGAAGCGGGTGGTGGTCAGGGGTGGTGAGCGAGGGTATGGGGGGCAGGGTGTGGGGATCAGGGACAGGGGTGGCAGGGTGGTGGAGCAGGGGGCAGGGTGGCAGGGGTGGCTGAGGCAGGGGCCGTTGTACAGGGGTGTGAGCAGGGTGGCAGGGTGGCGAGGGGGGCTGGAGCAGGGGGGCCGTTGATAGAAGGGGTGGTGTACAGGGCAGGGTGGCAGGGGTGGTGGAGCAGGTGTGCAGGTGTTGCCAGGGGTGTGGAGCAGGGGCATGGGGGCAGGTGGTGGAGCAGGGGGCTGGTGGCAGGTGTGGCTGGAGCAGGAGCAGGGGCAGGGTGGTGGAGCAGGGGCAGGGTGGCAGGGGTGTGTGGAGCAGGGGCAGGTGTGGTCAGGTGGTGGGTGGTCAGGGGCGGGTGCATGTGTTGTGAGCAGGGGGCATGGTTGCAGGGTGGTGAGCAGGGGGGCAGGGTGGGTCAGGGATTTGTTGCAGCGGGGGCAGAAGGGTGGCAGGGTGGTGGAGCAGGGCTGGGTGCAGGGGGGGAGGTGGCAGTGTGCGGGTGGTGGAGCAGAAAGCTAAGCACTCCCATCTTCAAGCAAGCACAGGGAGCAGAGCAGAACCTGGAAATCCTTCAAGGCTGAAGAGCTCCCAAAGCCTATCCACAGAGACAAGCTTCCTCCAGCATGTCCACACCTCCTAAATGCCTCCCGAAACACCCACAACTGAGACAAAAGTTTTAAGACTAGACACCCTGGGGGACAGCCATTCAAACCATCATAACCTGAATCCAATTCCTGGAGGCTCCATCAGGGGGAAGGAAAGAGACAACTCCACAGTTGTCCTCTGACCTCCTTCATGTGCACATGCACACACACTTACACACACACCCAAATAATAAATAAGTTAACAATTTAAAAAAATGATCAGATTCTGCTATATTTCTTTCAAAAGCGACAAACATTAAAAAGATGATTATTAAATCCAGCAATAGTGGTCCAGAGTGAACGAAATTCTCGTGAACTGCTGGCCGGGATGAAGCTATTTCAAGAAAAGTTCCTGCCATTTCTTGTAAAAACTAACATACACCTACCTTATGACTCAGTCATTTCATTCCAAGAGAAAAGAAAAACAAATTTCTACAAAAAGATCTTTGTGCTGCTCATGGCAAACTTATTCATAATAGCCTCAGACTGAACTGACCGGGTATCCACCCCTAGAAGGAGGACTGCCCAGTCCTACAGCCAAGGATGGAGAGGGCTCAGCAACGAACAGGAACAACTGCTGAGGAATCCGATGTGGCAGACATCAGTAAAGGGCTGAGGGCTGCTTAGATGGCTCGGCGGGTAAAGCACTTGCCCAAAATGTACAGACATAAGTTCAAATCCCCAGACCTCAAGTGAAGCACACAGCACAATCTCAGTGCTCCTGGGTGGAATGGAAGGCAGAGATGTCCCTGAAGAATTCCTGGGAAGTTCTGGTCAGTTAGCAGGAATACACACAAAGAGATCCTGTCTCAAACAAAGCAGAGGTGAGGACCAATGCCCAAGGTTGGTCCTGATCTCCACATGCATGCTATAACACATAAGAGTGAACACACTCTCCTCTCTCTCACACACACACACACAACCATAAAATAAAAATATATGTATATATTGTACTAAATGAAAGAGTCTGACACAGAGAGGACATATATGTAGTTTATATAATATCCCAAAAAGGCTAAAATAACATATGGTGGGAAAAAATTCTAAATCAGTGGCTTTTCTGGAAGGGAATGGGAAGACAGTGTGGTGACTCACTGGGAAGGAACATGAGGGAACTTTCTGTGACAAGTCTGTGCCTTGACAAGGCCTTGGATACAGGGGTGGGGCACTCCATCAGAACCCTGAAGATGCACTTGGGGCTGGTGCAGTGCAGTAAATAAATTTTACTTTTTTATTTTTATTTATATATTTATTTTATTAATTTTATATTCTGTAGTGTTGAATGTCTGTCTGCATGCAAGTCTGTGCACCCATGTGTGCAACGCCGCGGGTTCAGATAAGAGGGTCTCGGATTCCCCTGGAACTGGAGTTCCCTGGATTATGAGTGGTTCAGACGGTCTCAGCCGCCATGGTGGTCTGGGGATGCGAACCCGGGTCCCTTGTAAGAGAGGAGCGGTCGGCGCTCTTAAACCGCTAGGGCCATCCTCCCAGCCCAGTAAAAATTTTTACTTTAAAAAGGGACTAATAAGTCATGATGGTGCTCACCATATACCTCAGCACTCAGGAGACGTGAAGGAAGCAAAGAGATTTGGTCAGCTTGGCTACATAGAAACCAAGCCGCAGAGCACAAAATGAAACTGTTCAAAAAAATTAAAACAAAACAAGGGCTGGCAAGATACTCAGTGGTAAAGCACTTGCCACGAGCAGCCTGACAGCCTGGGATTGAGCCCAGGACATACATGTGAAGGAAAAAGCTGACTCCCAAAAGTTATCTTCGGACCTCCATACATGCAAAACACACACACAAACAACACAACACACACACACACACAAAAAAAAAAAAAAAAAAAAAAAAAAATTAATTAATCAATCAATGTGATTTTTAAAAAACAAGGGCTGGAGAGATGGCCTAGCGGTTAGAGCCCGACCGCTCTTAACAGAGGAACGGGTTCGATCCCCACACGCCACATGCGGCCTGAAGCTGTCTAACAAAATCCATTCCAGGAGAACTCCAGTTCCAGGGGGAATCAGAGACTCTTCTGACCTCCGCGGCATTGCATACACGGTGCACAGACTGCATGCAGACAGTACATCTGAAACATACAGAAAATAAATAAAATAAATAAAAAAATAAAAAAAAACACAAATAAGCCGGAAGCATGTAGCGCATGCCTGGTAATCCCTAGCATCTCAGGACGCAGAGCAGGGGCATCTCAATGTGAGTTCAAGCCAGCCTGTGCTACATAGAGGTTGGGTATACAGGGGAGCCCTAGCTTAAAAAGACACCAAACCAAAACCAAAACAAAAGAGTGACTGGTATCTGTGCCTTATTGAAAACAATCAGGGGCTGGAGAGATGCGGTTAAGAGCACCTCTGCGTCTTACAGAGGACCCGGTTTCGATCTCCAGCACCCACATGGGCGGTCAAGGAACCGTCTGAAACTCCAATTCTGCGCGAGAACTCCAGTTCCAGGGGAATCCGACAGCCCCCTCTTACTGACCTCCGCAGGACATTGCACGACACGGGTGGGTCACAAACCGCATGCAACATACATTCACACACGATAACAGACATAGAAAAAACAAAAATTGAGAAACATCAAAAAACAGAAAATGTGGTTTGGAACTGAAAGAATAAAGAAAAGTGGGTGTACAGGAAGTAGTCAAGCAGTCAATAGCACACCCACGCGGCATCTAGCCTGGTGGCTATACACGCCACTTAACTATCCTGTCAATTCCCAATTTGACCTTTAATAACAAGCCATAGGAGAACGACGTGTTGGGGGAAGGACATGGAACCACAACATGCAAGCAGAAGACTACTTATGTCCAACGAGTATTTTGCTTTGAAGTGCTGGGGGGTGCACCTCAGATGGTAAGGGCTTGCCTAGCATATACACAGGCATTTGGGTTCAATCTGCCCATGCACCACGTAAAAAACGGCTTAGCCATGATGGTCACTCTATATTCCCACAAACATGGGAAGTAGAGACAAGAGGATAAGGAATTCAAGCCCATCCGACTCCTCCTCCCCATGGTGACCTTAAGCCTATTAAATTAAGCCAGGTGTGGTTGATGTACACTTTAATCCCAGCACTTGGGAAACAGAGGCAGGGCAGATCTCTGTGGAGTTCACAAGCCAGCCTGGTTTTACATAGGAGTTCCAGGTTACTGGGTCTACAGAGAAACCTCGGTTTCAAAAGACAAAACACTTTAAATTATTCTTTAAAGTTTTTCTTTTTTATTTTGCGTTTTTTTTTTTCTCCCTGAGCCCCAGTGACGTGAACCACTTGAGACCGGCTGGCCTTGAACTCACAGATCAACATGCCTGCTCCCAAGTGCTGGGATTAAAGGCTGTCCACCACCAGGGTCCCCACTTAATTTAATAAGTTTTAATAAAAGTCACAAAAACAGAACAAGATAGGAGCAAAAGTGGGGGGGGGCACTGAATACGGGTTTTGACTTTTTCCAGTAAAGATAAAAATTGTACAGTAAGTGCATTAATAGTGCAATATTTCAATAGCAGTATACAGTGGGTCGTGATCAATAAAGAAACAGCACAGCCATCACACGACGTTAGAGTTACTTTGCAAGGGAACACTGAAAATCCTCTCTGCTAGCTGTTTTGAAATGTACCGGTTTTGACAATCCACCCTAATTATCCTGCTGTACTAGGTACAAAATATTGACATTAATCTTCCCATCAAAGGACACCCTGGTACCTATTAACATCAATCTCCATCCTACCTCTCTCACCTCCTTCCAGGCTCAGGTAACCACTGCTACTTTTTACTTTAGGAGATCAGATTGTTTCCATTCCTTCTTTCTTCCTCTTTCTTTCTTTCTTTTCTTCCCCTTCCTTTCCTTCTTCTTATTCTTTTCCTTGTTCGAGGATATCTGTCGTGGGAGGTTCGCAGTAAAGTTCGGAGATTGGGGGAAGGAGGAAACTGGTGTGAAAATCTTGGCGCTAAACCTGTGGCCCTGGGGTTTCGTTGGCAAAAAAGACAAGGCAATTTGCGTTTCCGGGCCTACTTTGGTGGGCCTCTATGCTCTTCGGGAAGGGTTGCGGTGAAGTGCTGTTTCTTTGGGGGGTGGTGGTTCGGAGCTCGGGGTGTAGTTCGTTTCGGAGGAGGTGAAGAGTGTCTAAATTGTGGTCGGCTAATTGTGCTTGCTGTCTTCACGGTGGGGGTGAATCTGGCTGGTCCTGGTCCTTTCATTATACTTTGGGGTTCTCGATTTGATTTTGTGTTAGTATTGATAGGAGGGGTGGTGGGTTGGTGGGAATATTTTTTTTGTATGGTTTGGGTGGGGGGTTTGGGCGTTTTGTAATGTTGTGAGACAAAAGGGAAAAGGGGAGCTTCTGCCCGTGCCGGAGGGAGGCAGAAGTAGGCGGGGGGTAAGAGGGGCCGAGGGGTCGAAGGGAAGAGGGATGGGGGAGGAGAGAGGGGGGGGAGGGCGGGCCCTCGGTAGGGGGGGCAGACCTACGGGGGAAAGGGGGGGAGGGGGGGCCGGGGGAAGGGCAGGGAAGGGGGGAGAGGAAGAGGGGGGGGGGTGCAAGGTGAAGGATGCGTAAAGGACCCTCTGGGCCTGGAACAATCAGTTTTGTAGACCGAGCTGGCAAGGGTTGGCCAAGAATTGAACTGGGCCGACAGAGAAGATCTACCTAGGGGTGCCTCCTGCCTCATATAGTGCTGGAAGTGTCCATGGGCTCCTCGTGAACCAACAATCAATGGTACCTTCTCTATTACTTTCTATCTATTCTATCTATAATCTACGATAAGTGAGAGAATGCAGGTACTGGGCTCTCGGGTGTCAATAAGAGGCTTGTGCGCGATTGACAAACATTGCGAAGGACCAAAACATCGGTTTGAACTAAGAGGTTTCTGGGAATTGCATAGATGAAAAAAAAGGCCTTAAATGGAAGAAGAAGAAGGAAAATGTAAAGGATTCTGGAGGGGCTAGAGAGGGAAGGGAGGCTGGGGCAGAGCGTCAGTGAAAAAACCAAAGCAGGGGCACAAAGCAGCAAATTTGACTAACAGAAAAAAAAAACCAGAGGGGTGAGACAGTCCGCGAGGTCAAAAGAGCACAAGGACGAAAACCCAGAAAAGTTCCAGAATCAAGGAGGGGGGGAGAGAAAAACCAGAAGAAAAGAGGAAGAAGCCATAGGAAGGTGCCAAGAGAAAAAAAAGTCCAGGAGATGCTGGGGTATGGGAAGAGAGACAATGTGCAGGTGGGAATATCGGGGAAGGGATCTGGATCGGAGTGTGTGGAGACCGGAAAAAAAGACAGGGAGACAAAAAGAAACAAGAGGTGCAGAACAGAAAGAAGCTACGCAGCCCCAAAGAAAAAAGAGAGAAGGGACGGGGGGAAAAAAGGAAAAAGGAAGTTGAAAAAGAGGGAGGAAAAAAAAAAAAACGAAAAAAAAAAAGACAAAAAGAAACAAAAAAACAAGGGGGGGGGGGGAAGAGAGGAGAGAGAGACGCGTATCGACCCGGAGGGGGAGCAAGAGAAGGAGAAGGAGCCCGGGCAAAAGAACCCAGCCGCGACGGGCGAGCCCGCGAGGAGAAAGTCCAAAACGGACAAGAAAGGATTCACGCGAGCGGGGAGAGAAAAGGGAAACCGAACCAGAAGAAAGAAAAGCGACCACAAAAATAAAGGACAAAATCGACCCGGTCGCAGAAAAGAATAGGCGGTATAGATATTCCGATTCCAGGGTGTCCAAAGGCGTGTTACCCACGAATGGGCATGAGGTGAGAATCCATATAAGTGTAGGTAGAACGGTAGTCAGGGCGAAGAAACCGCTATTAGACGGTGGGGGGGTTTGTGGGCAACGAGCAATTGAGCACTCAAGGTAAATAACCAATCAGAGTGCACAGAAATAATGAGAAGCAGACAGAAAGGATAAAAGAAAAAGACATAAGCTGAACCCTAAAAAAGGAAAGTAACGGTAGCGGAAGGAAAAGGAGAGGGGAGAAAAAAAGAAAGGAAAGAATGGGAGAAAAGGAAGAACAAACAAAAAGGCGCCAAAGGAAAAAAAGGGAAAAGGAGAAAAGGGGGAAAGAGGAAAAAAAAGAAAAAGAAAAGAAGAAAGGAAAGAAAGAAGGGAAAAAGGGAAGGAAAAAAAAAAAAAAAAGGAAAAAAAAAAAAAAGAAAAAAAAGAAGAAGAAAAAAAAAAAGGAGAGAAGGAAAAAAAGAAGAATGGAGGGAAAGGGAGAAAGACAATAAAACGGGAAATAAAAAACAAAAAAAGGGGGAAAGGTGCGGGTAGGAGGGGTGGCAGAGAAGGACAAAAAGAAAAAAAAAACAAAAAAGTAAAAAAAGAGAGAGAAAAAAGACTGAAACAAAAAGAAAAAGAAGAAAAAAAAAAAGGGAGAAAAGAAGAACAAAAGAGAAAAAAAAAACAAAAAAAAAACAGGAAAAGAAAAAAAAAAAAAAAAAAAAAAAAAAAAGGAGAACTGTGAGAGGCTAAAGAGGGGTATGTTGGGAAAGACTTGAGGAAAAAGAAAGGATTGAAAAGGAGTTCCTATTGAAATGAGTCGCCCGACGAGCGACTGTGGTCGCGCATCCCACGAGATCTCCTTGGATAAAAAAAAATTCCCACGCAAGGACGATCAAGAAAAAAAAAAAAAAAAAGAGAAACAAACAAAAAAAAGGGAAAATGAACAACGGTCATCCAAAATAGATCGGGAACAAAAAACGCAGGGGCAAAAATATTCACAGGACCCGGGTAGGCAGAGCAGGAAAGGTCAACGTAGCAAAAAAGATAGGCAACGAAACCGAAAGATCATAAAAAGGAGCTAATAAAGTTAAACCATAAAAGCTCCAAAAAAGAAGAGGGCGTCCAGATGCACCTTTGGGAAGAAAGAAAAGGAGGACGAACTGATGCGATAGGCACGAAGGATCCGGTGTGACTTGGTAAGTTATCAATTAAACAAAACCGCATAAATTTGAAATGAGAAAAGGTATTGCTATGGACAGTTTGAGAGAGAAAAAGAAGCGAGAGGGAAAAGGAGCCGTCATTAAAAGAGACACTAGGGATTGATAAAGATTAATGGAATAAAAAAAAAAGAAAAATCAAAAACAAAATAACTGAAAAAAATAAAGTGGGAAGAAAAAAAAAAAAAGAAAGGAGGAAAAAAAAAAAAAAAAAAAAAAAAAAAAAAAAAAAAAAAAAAAAAACCAAAACAACGAAAAAAAGATAACAATAGAAAAGGAAATACCAATAAACATAAAAAAAAAAAAAAAAAAAAATTAAAACAAATTTTTTTTTTTTTTTTATTTAATTTTTAAATTTATAAATTATAAAAAGAAAGAAAAAAAAAGATAAAAAAAAAGAACAAATATGGCCGTTAAAGGAAAATAATATGCTATAAAATGTAGATGCTAAAAGAAGGCTGATTGCTCTGGATGGTGAAATAATGTATGATGGTGTAGAGTGAGTAAAGTGTGTGTGACGTTTCAAAAAGAGGAAGGAAAAAAAAAGGAAAAAAAAAAAAAAAAAAAAGAAAAAAAAAAGAGTCGGGAGGACAAAAAGAAGAACATTGACAGGCAGAAAAAAAAAATTAAAAACAGGTAACAAAGAGAAGTCAGATGCAAGAAAGAAAGAAAAGAAGACAAAAAAAAGGGGAAAGAGGTCGCGTCACCGACTACTAGCGTGGAGTCCCAACAAACCGAGCACAAAAGGGATCAGAAAAGAATCAAAACAGTAAAGGTGGGAAAGCAAAGAAGAAAAAAAAAGAGGGACTCGATAAAAAAAGAAAGGGGCAAAAGCGAAAAAAAGAGTAAAGGGAATATGGGGGGCAGGAAGCTGGACCTAGTAAAATACCAAAACGAAAAAAAATAAAAAAAAATAACAAAACACTCCCAATGCAAAAAAAGCCATAAAAAATGAAAACACAACAACCAAAAAAAGCACGAACAGAAACCTTAAACCAGAATAAATTGAATTATTGGTACATGTAAATAAGTTAGCAGGGTTGCAATAAAAGAATCCTTCGAATCTCTTAACAAAGGACGTCCAATAATCCGTCAACAGCTCAACAGAAAGTGGCAAATTTGTACGCAGAGCAACAAAAAAAAACAAAAGCTCACCGGAAAAGAGCGCACACCTCCTGTCCAGAGAACAAAGGAAAAAAGGCAGATTGGTCAAAAATTAAACTTAAGTTTTAAACTGCGCTGAAAACCACAAAGAAGGGACCCTAAAAAAGGGAACGGTCCCTCAAGGAAAACACAAAAGAAAAAAAAAGGGACATCAGGAAAAAAAAAATGGGGGCTTCATAAAAAAAAAGATTCTGAAAATCTAGAAAAACAAGCGAAGCCAAAAAGAGATTCTAGTGGACACCGGACAAGATTACCTGAAACTAGTCGAACAAGAAGCAAACGTTGTGCCAAAGAAAAAATAGGTCAGGTTCCCAGAAGACAGCAGGTTAAAGTAATGAGAACGAAATAAAAAGCGACAAGAGGAAGGGAAGATTTTCACAGCACAGAAAGCGCCAAGGGAGAAGCAATATTTCATGGTTCCACCAAAAGTTGTCCAGAACAGACAAAAAGGGGTCCTATAAAAAAAGAAAAAGATTTGTAANCAGCCCGGCAACATAGTGAATTCTGCCTCAAAAAATTAAAACAAAACAAGGGCTGGCAAGATGTCTCAGTGGGTAAAGCACTTGCCGCCAAGCCTGACAGCCTGGGATTGAGTCCAGGACATACATGTGGAAGGAGAGAACTGACTCCCAAAAGTTATCCTCTGACCTCCATACACTCAAAACACACACACACACACACACACACACACACACACACACATACACTGTACTCAATCAATTAATCAATTGAGATGGCCTAGCAGTTAAGAGTGCTGACCGCTCTTGCAGAGGACCCGGGTTGATCCCCAGCACCCACATGGTGGCCGAGAACCGTCTGAAACTCCAATTCTAGGAGAACTCCAGTTCCAGGGGAATCCGACACCCTCTTCTGACCTCCGCGGCATTGCACAACACGGGTGCACAGACTTGCATGCAGACAGTACATTCATACACATACAGAAATAAATAAAATTAAAAAAAAATAAGCTGGGCATGGTAGCACATGCCTGTAATCCCAGCACTCAGAAGGCAGAGGCAGGTGGATCTCTGTGAGTTCAAGGCCAGCCTGGTCTACATAGGGAGTTGGGTATACAGGGTGACCCTGCTCAAAAAGACCGAAACCAAAACAAAAGAGTGACTGGTATCTGTGCCTTATTGAAAACATCAAAACAGAAAATACAGTTTGATGAAAGGATAAAGAAAAGGATGGGTGACAGGAAGTATGTCAGAGCAATCAAGCAGCACACCCATGCCGGCATCTAGCTGATGGCTTATACACACTCACTTAAAAATCCTGTCAACTTCCCAAGTTTGACCTGTCTATAACAGCCATAGAGACAGAGTGTGGGGGAAGGAATGGAAAGCAGTGCAAGCAGGCTAACTTATTCCCAGAGTTTTGCTTTGAAGTGCTGTGGGTGCACCTCAGATGGTAGAGGGCTTGCCTAGCATATACAGAGGCTTGGGTTCAATTCCCAGCACCACGGAAAACGGCTTAGCCATGATGGGTGCATCTATATTCCCAAAGCATGGGAAGTAGAGACAAGAGGATCAAAAATTCAAGCCCATCCGCTCCTCCTCCCCATGGTAACCTTAAGCCTATTAAATTAAGCCAGGTGTGGGAGTGCACACCTTTAATCCCAGCACTTGGGAAACAGAGGCAGGCAGATCTCTGTGAGTTCAAAGCCAGCCTGGTCTACATAGTGAGTTCCAGGCTACCTGGGTCTACAGAGAGACTCTGTTTCAAAAAGACAAAAAACATTTAAATTATTATTTAAAGGTTTTTCTTTTTTGATATTTTGAGACAGGGTCTCCCTGTAGCCCCAGCTGACCTGAACTCACTTTGTAGACCAGGATGGCCTTGAACTCACAGAGATCCACATGCCTCTGCCTCCCAGTGCTGGGATTAAAGGCGTCCACCACCATGCCCTGCTAATTTAATTTTTTAATAAATCGCAAAAAAAGAACAGAGATATAGAGCAAAGTGGGGGGGGCACTGAGTACAGTGTTTTGAATTTTTCAGTGAAATATAACAATTGTACATGTATGTGCATAATAGTGCAATATTTCAATAGCAGTATACAGTGGGTTGTGATCAGATGAGCATAAACAGCACAGCCATCACACAGACGTCAGAGTTACTTTGCATAGGGAACACTGAAAATCCTCTCCGCTAGCTGTTTTGAAATGTACCAGTTTTGACATCCACCCTAATTATCCTGCTGTACTAAGTACAAAATATTGACATTAATCTTCCCATCAAAGGACACCCTGGTACCTATTAACATCACGTCTCCATCCTACCTCTCTCACCTCCTTCCAGGCTCAGGTAACCACTGCTACTTTTTACTTTAGGAGATCAGCATTTTTCTTCTTTCTTTCTTTCTTTCCTCTTTCTTTCTTTCTTTCTTTCTTTCTTTCTTTCTTTCTTTCTTTCTTTCTTTCCTTCCTTCCTTCCTTCCTTCCTTTCCTTTTCTTCTGTCTTCCTTTCTTCCTTCCTTTCTTTCCTCTTTCTTTCTTTCTTTCTTTCTTTCTTTCTTTCTTTTCCTTTTCTTCTGCCTTCCTTCCTTTCTTTATTCTTTTCTCTCTTTTTTGGCTTTTTTTGAGACAGAGTCTCCCTCTAGCCCCAGCTGGCCTGGAACTCACTTTGTAGACCAGGCTGGCCTTGAACTCACAGAGATCTACCTGCCTCTGCCTCCCAAGTGCTGGTGCCATGCTCCGCTGAGATCAACATTTTACCTTCTATGTATAAGTGAGAGAATGCAGTTACTGGGCTCTCTGTGCCTAGCTTTGTCCATCTGACACATTGCAAAGGACCCTCTTTAAAGAAGAGGTTATGGGATATTTGAATAATGAAAGGATGTGTAAGGATGCTAGTAGAAGGAGGCTGCAGAGCTATGAACCAGCAAGGGCAGCAGATTGCTACACCAGAGGTGAGACAGGCCTCGCACAGGAGAACACAGAGTCAGCCATAGTCAAGGCCAGAGGCTGGGGGGGACAGAATGGCAGGTGGATTCGGGAAGATCTGGCGGGGGGTGGGACAGCTATCCCCTGGCTATTTCCAGTTTCATATGACATATGAGATCATTAATGGAGAGAGGTAGGAAGAAATGTAGGTTTGTGGGAAGAAATTGAAATATGCAAGAGTCACTTGGGAGACATGAGAATGAATTCACTAGGAAATACGGTACGGCTGCCAAAGAGTGGTGAGAGGAGGTGGGGAAGCTGGAGGGCGAGAAGGTGCCTTTGATGTCACCAGAGTTGTCTCAGTGGTTTCCAGTCATGCTCAGCCATTGGGGAAAGGGCAGACTTATGCCTACGTGATCTTGGTTTTAACACATTTGAGGTTTGCTGGACATTATGAGAGAAGGAAGAGAGGCAGGGCAGTCATTAAACTGTGGTGGTTAATCTTTTATTATGTCTTATTCTGTGTGTGTGTGTGTGTGTGCGTGTGTGTGTGAGTGTGTGTGTGTGCGTGTGCGTGTGTGTGTGTGTGTGAAGAGAATCTCTCTGTGGACTGTCATCTCTCCTGCAAACACTGTCACCAATCACACAGGTGTCCTGATGTATCACGATAGCCTTACTCCCTTGAGACAGGGTCTCTCGTTGAATCTGGAGCTAGGCTGGGGGTGACTGGGCCACACTGACCCTCCTGTCTCAGCCTGTTACAGTAACGGGGTTAATGATGCACAGGCTATTCCTGGCATCTAAGTGGGTGCTGGGGATTTGAGCTGGGTCCTCATGTCCGCACAGCAACCATTCTTACCCACAAAGCCATCTTCTCAATTCTTAAGTGCATTTTCAACTCATAATATTTTCAACTAACAGTGGGGTTACCAGAAGGTGAACGTAAGCCCATTAGAAGTTGAGGAGCAGCTGTACTGATGCCTCACATGCGATGCTTCACACCAACTCACCCCTTCATTGGTTTGTTGTCATTATTTCAACCTCCCAGCCTCCCCACCCATGTCTTCACACAGCCACTCACTCAACCAACGTTAGAGTGCACATCTCCCCCAGGGTGCTAGGCAGAGCAGATGCAGGCCCAATCACTGATCAATCAATCACTGATCATTCTGATTTCCCTCCTCTGGCTTCCCCTGAGGTCCCCCAGGCTGCCTGCCAGTGTCGAAGCTCCCATGAGCAGCCGGCTGGCCTGGCTTTCACCCACTCTGTGCAGGGAATTGGGCTTTATTAGGACACGATCGTCTGTCTGGGATCCTTGTGTTCAAATGAACTATCAGCACTGAGATTTTTCCTTCCTTCTTCCTTGAGATCGGCTCACTTTCTCTTGGCAAGGCCTGCACCGTCCTCATGAAATGAACACCTGAGTGCCCCAAGTGGACGATGCTTCTTGTACAAGAGCGAGTTAACACAAAATGCAGTATCCACAGACAACTTCTTGATTATAACCTAAGAGAAAAGTGGGCATCTGGAAAGGACCCAGAAGTATGTCAGCATGGCTGTGACCCATTTGGATGTCACCATCCTAGAAAAGAAAAGAAAAGCCATTTCTCCTTCAATAATTTTCACAGTATAAGGTAGGAGTGCATGCTGGGTAGGGGTAGGCAAAGTATCAGAGAGGAAGTTTGATGCAGGTTGGCAGACGGACACCTCTTTCCCTGGTAGCAAGAATGTTATCTTTGGTGCCAATGATATAGCTTAGAAGTAAGTGCACTTGTCACTTAGCCTGAGAAGGTGAATTCAGTAACCAGGCCCTACATGGTGGAAGGGGGAACCAACTCCCAAAATTTGCCCTCTGACCTCCATGCCCATAATACACACACACACACACACACACACACACACACACACAAATAAATAAATGCAAGAAAGAATGATATGCCTGGGTTATCATTTAAGGAAAGAAAATATATTTCCTTGCTAAGTTATTGAAATTTAAATGATCCAAGAATTCATTTGGCCTTTTTAAAAAAAGGACAAAGATTTTATTTTTTTATCCGAGACAGGGTCTCAAGTCTCCAGTCTGTCCTCAACTGCTCTGTAGCAGATCACCTTGAACTTCTGCTTTTCCTCCCGTGTATGGAGATTACAGGCATGTACCATCACGCCAGAGCCCAGGGGTTCATGTACATCAGGTGACCACTTTACCCCTGAGCTACATCCTCAGCCCTGACAATGATTTTTGAAAAGAAACTATTGTGACTGTCAGCCTTTGGAACAGAAATAACTTCCATGCTTGGAGAACCTCTGCCTCTTCTTTCTGCTAAGAGTGAGATCTGTGGGTTCTACACAGATAAGGGGAGTGACTGACACCCCAGAGGAGGCTCAGACTACCAGCTGCTGAGTAAACAAGGCCCGTTCACAAGCTACCAACATCCCACCATGTGGGGTGAAGTGGTCCTTAAGTTTCCTAGATCCCTTGTCAAATAAATTCAGGATTTCCTTAAACCAAGCAGTTGGTACCAGTTTGCTTACACCCCATTTATCAGCTTCCCAAATAAAAATCAAAACCAATAGGCAAAGCTAGGCAGGGCAGATCAGGAAAATCAAGAGTTTGAGGCCAGCCTGCACTGCACGGGACCCTGTCTCAAACAGACAAGAAAATCCCAACCCAAACAAACAATAACCAATAGCAATACAGCAAAAAACAAAGCAATATGATACATTTTCATCATACAGTTGTTGAAACTGAGTAAACTTTTCATGTCTCCTAAAAACTGGCCTGGGAAAGTACTGTCAAGAGGACGATGGGACCCGGGTTATTCCTGAACAAAAGAGCTCTGACACAGCTGCCTGTGGGTTTCCACATTTATAAAAGCTCCCCACTGTCAAAGATGGTGTAAGGAGACAAAGAAGACCATTTATTAAGGTTCTGTCTGTATGCTTCTGCTGCCAACACTAATGATTTGTTTGAGCTTAAATTTTCTGCTATTAGCTGCATGTGACTGTGTTGGCCTGCCATCCAGTACTTGGGAGGCTCAGGCAGGGGTAAGCGGAGCTCAAGGTCAGCCTGGGATATGTATTGAGGCCTGTCTTGACCAATAATGATGATGATGATGATGATGATGACGACGACGACGACGCAGCAGATGCATTAAAAATTGTCTGTTAGTAGAAGGATTGATTTGCATCTGTGTGTGTGTGGCTGGGTTTTTGTCGTTATTGTACTCCATGAGGTCAGAGCCCAGGGGGGCTGTGGCCACAGTGGGGAGGGCGAGCAGGCATTGAGGGAGGCCTGAGTAAGCAGCAGAGTAGGAAGGACGGGGAGGCAGGAAGGTCAGCATCCACATTAACTGCTGAGGCTAAGGGGTGTGGGCCAGATGCGTGGAAAGTGGAGCACTGTGATGCTCCCACGAGAGACTGGGAGTGCCCAGACGGGAATCGCAGGACCAGGCAAGCAGAGGGTCAGGAGACTGTTCGCTGGGCTGGGGTATTCTGAGTCCAGAGGGCATCTTCCTGGGTAGTTCCGGGATACTAGAGGTGGGAGATAGGAGGAAACTGAGGTACACTAGAGGCTTCAGCCTCCAGAGCCTCTCTCCTACAGGCTGACCAAATTAAGAAGGAAAAAAAGCCACAAGGAAGATGAGCTGAAGGAGCTCTGCACCTCGGGAGAGCCTGAAACTCTTGGGAAACATGGAACTATGTCTAAATGGTTCATATTCATGTGGTTTGAACGTGATGTTCCCCCATAGGCTGATGTGTTTGAACACCTGGTGTCCAGCAGGTGGCGCTGTTTGGGAAGGCTATGGAACTTTTATTGGAGGAAGTGGGTTACCAAGGGCTGACCTCGTAGTTTTATAGTCCAGCCTCAGTTCCTGTCCACTCTGCTTCCTGACTGCAGTCATGTGACCAGCCACCTCTTGCTTCTGCCCTGCCTTCAGCCACCTCATGCTTCTGCCCTGCCTTCCCGGCTGTCATGGACTGTGTCCCCTAAAACTGTAAGCCGAAATAAAGTCTTCCCTTAGGTTGTGTTTTGTCAGGTGTGTTGTCATAGCAATGAGAAAAGTAACTAATATAATCATGGGAAAGTGGGAGGATCCCACAGACAGTTCAATAAAAGACACATGGGGAGCTTCCAAGCAGTCTGGGACAGAGGAGAGCAGATGAGCAGAGGAGGTTTATTTCGAGGAGTTTCAGAGAAAAGAAACAAGGTCTATCATGGGGAAAGAGAAGTGCACGTTGATTTGCTGCTTCCTGTTTACCAGGCATCATCCTAGGCTCTGGGAAAACAAAAGTAAACAGGTGACATCCCCTGTTCCTATGAAGCTCAGGAGAGCAGGCCTTCAAGGATAGCCTCAGCTACATAGCCTAGGCTACATGAGACACTGTCTGTAAAAAATAAGGCAAGCACATGAACCAGTACTGTTAACATTCACTGGGAAATTAAAATGAAAACTGTGTTTAGAGAGATGGCTCAATGGGTAGAGGTAGTTACTGTATTCCTGGAAGCCATGTAGAGGTGGAAGAAGAGAATGACTCCACAGAGGTGTCCTCTCTCTTCCACACGCATTCTGTGGTATGCTCACATGCACTCAGGTGCACACACACACACACACACACACAGAGTCTATTCCTATATATTTTAAATAGGATACAGACACCAGTAACTCACTCCCAAACAACTCAGTGTGCATATTAATGTGAGTTCAGTATTTGTTTATAGTTCTCTGTTGTTTTGTTTTTCTTTTTTGAGATAAGGTCTCACTGTGTAGTCCTGGCTGACCTGAAACTCACTGTGTAGAGTAGGCTGGCTTAAAAATTGGAGCCATTCTCCTACCTGGCTCCTAAGTGTTGGGATTATAGGTATGTACCACTGTGCCTGCTGGTCCTAATTTATTTATTTATTATTTATTTATTTATTTATTTATTTCCCTTCCTTCCTTCCCTTCCTTCCTTCCTTCCTTCCTTCCTTTTCTTTCTTTTCTGAAGCAAACTTTCAGATATCCCAGGCCGGTCTTCACACTCTATCCGCCTGTCTCCATCTTGTAAGTGCTGGGAATACACACATGTATACACCCAATTTATGTGGTGCTGGGGGCGGAACCCAGGGCCTCATGCATGGTAGATAAGCATTCTCCCAACAGAGCCCCATCTCCAGTTTCTGTCTACCATTTTAAGTTTCTCTAATTACCAGAGTGTCAGGTGCCTTCAGCTTCATACTAAACTGTAGGAAGAGAAGAGGTCAAATGGATTAAAAAAATTGAATTGGTAGCTGGGCATGGTGGCACACGCCTTTAATCCCAGCACTTGGGAAGCAGAGGCAGGTGGATCTCTGTGAGTTCGAGGCCAGACTGGTCTACATAGCAAGCTCCAGGCCAGCTGGGACTAAAAAAGGGAGACCCTGTCTCAAAAAATCCCCCCCAAAAGAATTGTTGTTTTGCAACGAGATCTCAATCTCACCCAGTATCTTCCATGTGAGAATACACTAGAGTATTTATTAAGAAAATTAATTGTTGAGGGTAGAGAGATGGCTCAGCAGTTTAGAGCACTGGCTGCTCTTTTTCTTTTCTTTCTCTTTCTTTTTTTGCCTTTTTGAGACAGAGTCTCCCTTTAGTCCCAGCTGGCCTGGAGCTTGCTCTATACACCAGGCTGGCCTTGAACTCGTCTGGCTCTGCCTCCTGAGTGCTGGAATTAAAGGTGTGCACTACCACTCCCAGCTGGCTACTCTTATAGAAGACCCAAGTTCAAATCCCAGCACCCACATAACTGCTAATGGCTGTTCATAACTCAAGTTCCAGGGGATCCAGTACCTTCTTCTGTCCTTCCCAGGAACTGCATGAAACAGGTGCACTTACATACTTGCAGGCATAACACTCATACACAGTAAATAAAACATATTTTTGAAAAGAAAGAAAAGTAATTGCTGCTTGCATAAGGGAACCCCACATGCAGAGAATTTGCATTGTCACTCATCGCCTGCCAGACACTACAACAAAGCACTCATCATACCTGCTTGCACAGGGCTTTCATTTGAATGGTATTGGGGAAAGGAGGGCAGCTGCAGTAATAAGACATATGTACAACATAGCAGGCTGAGAAAAACAGAGCAGAGCCAGAGGACGGAAAAGGGAGGGACTCTATTTTACATAGAGCATCTGGGAAGGCATCTATGATGGGTGATACTTAACGCAGAAATCGGACAGGAGCAAGCACACAGAGGTGGGAGGCCTTTGCTCAGGCAGAGACACTCCCTGTGCCCCTCAGAATCCTCACCCACTTCAGAGAAGGTCTTAGGATGGACCCCGTGTCTACTGTGAAACAACCCAGAGGAGGATTGGGGTCTCTTCCTCTTCACATTCTCAGAATCGTTTCCTACAGTTCCTTCCCACTTCCCTCCTGCAACTCCTGGATATGGAATCCTGCCCACAGTGAACCCCAAGCTTGCTGGCTTCCTGTCAGAATGCCATCAGTGAGGGGCTGGGGAGATGACTCAGTGCTGCCCGTGCAATCATGAGGACCTGAGTTATGATCCCTAGCACCCCCAGTGCCAGGAAGGGGGGCAAATACAGGTTGATCCCAGAGGCTCACTGGCCAGCTATTGTAACCAGAACGCTCCAGATTCATTGAGAGGCCCGATCTCCATATAAGGTGGGGAGTAATGAAGGAGAGACACCCATGTCCACCACACACACACACACACACACACACACACACACACACACACACACACACAGTTTTTCAAAGATGCTATCATGAAGTGGAGTCTACCTACGCCTACAATTCCAGCATTTGGGAAGCAGAGGCAGCGTGAAGATCAGGTATTCAAGGCCAATGTTAGTTACCCAGAAAGTTTGAAGCTAGTCCAGCTCACCTGAAACCCTGCCTCAGAAAAGAAAATTAAGGGCTGGAGACATGGCTCAACAATCAAGAGCTCTGGGTGCTCTTGCAGGGGACCCATTTTGGTTCCAAGAACCCACAGGGCAGCTAACAACCATCTGTAACGAAGAAAAAAAAAAAAAAAAGAAAGAAAAAAAAAAAGAGCCTGAAATAAACAGGCGTGCATGTATCTCTGGGCGGTGGTGTGTGCGTCTTTGGGGTAAATGCCCCGGAGAGTGGTATGGCTGGGTCGCGGTGGCAAGTTCATTCCAAAAGTCGTCAAGGGTTACTCCAACACTGCTTTCCATAGTGGCTCTCATGAAGTTTCATTCCCACCAGCAGTGGATGAGTGTTTTCCCCTTTCCCCACAACCTCTCCAGCACTTGGTATCATTTGGTCGCTTGATCCTGGCCAGTCTTATGGAGTGAGATGATATCGAGAGTGGGTTGATTTGCATTTCCTTAGTGATTGGTGACACTGAACACTTTTAAGAGAACATGGCTACTTTAATGCAAACAGGTGTGCAGCTAGTGTACACTCCTGTTTTCAAGAACTTAAATCTGAAACAACACTGAGTTTCAAATTCTTCATAACAAAACAAAACAATTGGACCTCTACATCTCCCAAACGCTGACCTAACACCAGGTTCCATGGCCATCTAAGTGACCGTATCTCTACCTCCACTCCATACTTTTGGCTCCCAAGGATGGGAAGCAGGGGGTAATTGAAAATAAACAACATTCGCCCAGGCTTGGTGGTGGCGCACGCCTTAATCCTAGCACTTGGGAGTCAGAGCAGGCAGATCTTTGTGAGTCAAGGCCAGCCCGGTTTACAGAGTGGTTCCAGGACAAGCTGGGGACATGGAGACCTGTCTCAAACCAAAAAAGAAAATAACAACATTCAAGGTTGGCCAATAGGTATTCTTTTGCTTTAAACTTTGAAACTAAATGTTACTATTTAAAACAGTTTGCTGATAGAAAGTTCCCAGAAACACTGCACACATACCAAGACTTTGCTTATTGTGTGACTGCTTTAAATCTTATCCATATAATATATCTTTTCAATATAGTGGGACTTTTAAACTTGTAAATATGTGGTTTTATTAAAACAAAGTCATGCGTGGACTGGTAAGAAGCCTGTAAAGGTGTTGCTACCAAGCCGAGGGCCAATTGTGATCCCTGGGAACATGTATGTGGAAAGGAGAGAACTGACTCCAGAAGTTGTCCTCGCAACTTACAGAAACCACACAACACACACACGGGAGCACAGCACACAGAGGCAACACAGGAAATAAATAAAATGAAAAAAGTGATGATCGGAAAAGTCCATACAATATAATGACCAAGAGATGGTACAGATGATGAAAAACCCTTTTTTTTTTTTATTGTTCTTACCACTCAGCCTTTAACAGCTGCGCTATCCCCCCAGCCTGAAAAGCATTTTTTATAATGCTTTATTGATGAATTTGTTGTATATTTCATACATTATCTTCATCAGTCAAATTTAGACACATTTCTCTCCCTGTCCCACCACCCACCCCACCCATGTTCATGCCTTCCTGCCCATGGTACTATCATCTTTCTCTCGAGTCGAAGTTTTTTTACTGCCAGAGGCTTCCTTTTTTGGGGAGAATTTAACTGTATCAGTCAGTTTTCTGACCCAGTCTTATATGGTTGTTGTTGTTCCCTCCCCTTGTATTGCTCCAAAATAAGCCTATACATATGTATAACATCACATATGTATCACAATGTATATATTACCTATGGTATCAAAAATTTGACCTCTGGAGAATAACTGTATATTAATTCCAAAATATGGTTTAGCATCACATTTCCCTTAAATTTGTTTATTACCTAAATATGAATAATACCTCCACCCATATACAGTAATTACAGAGTCTGAAAATAAGTGGTCAGTCAATTCTAGAGCCCTAAGATATCATATTATAAAGCACGTTGCTTTCAGATAAAAAGAAATATAAATAATTATTGTTCAGTTTGCCTTTCAACGGGGGATTTGGTGTTAGTATACACAAATGAGGGCAACCACTTTTGGAATTCACATTTCCCCCTTTAATTTTATATTACTCTAACATATGCATACATACCCTCCCTCCATATACCATAATTGCAAAGTCTGAAAATAAGTGGTAGGTCCAATTCTAGATCCCATTAAAGTATTCACATTATAATGGTACAGCTGGCTTTAGGTAAAATTAACACACACCACACACACACACACACACACACATATATATATATATATATATATATGTGTGTGTGGTGTGTGTGTGTGTGGATACATAAACTACATACTTGCTCAGTTTGCCTTACTACTAGGTATTGGGTGTAGCATAATATAAACACTCAAAAACAAAGAAGTAGTAAACAAATGACCCACTCAAGAATGAAAGTAAAGAGCTGAACAGAGACTTCAAAAGATGGGAATAAAGGTGGCGTGAAGAAACATCTTAAAAAAATTTCCACATCATTAGTAATTAAGGAAATGCAAATTAGAACCACTCTCAGATATCATCTCACTCCAATATAGACTGCTAAGATCAAGAAAACAAAAGACACCAATATCTGGAGAGGATGGGGGAAGAGGGGAACACTCATCCACTGCTGGGAAAGTAAACTCATACAACCACTCACTATGGAAAGCATGTGGAGAACCCTTAAAAGACTCAAAATGAGCCACTCCACCTGACCCAGTCATACCACTCCTGGGTATACCCCAAGACTCATCCTACCACAAAGATACATGCACATCCATGTTTATTGCAGCTCTCTTCACAAAGCAAAGCTGGAACCAACCAAATGCCCATCAACAGATGAGGGGTAAGAAATTGGTACATCTACAAAATGGAGTCTATGCAGCAGTGAAGAAAAAATGACACATGAACTTTGGAGGTAAATGGCTGGGCTAGAAGAAGAGCATGCTGAGTGAAGTAACACAGTCCCAGAAAAGCAGATGACGAATGGTATCCCTCATCTGTGGTTGATAGCACCAAGTACCTAGCAGTAAGGCAAAAAGATGAGGAAAACCAGCCGGGCGTGGAGGCACACGCCTTTAATCCCAGCACTCGGGAGGTAGAGGCAGGATCTCTGTGAGTTCAAGGCCAGCCTGGTCTACAAAGAGAGCTCCAGGACAGCTGGTACTAAAAGGGAAACTCTGCCTCAAAAGTACCAAAAAAAAAAAAAAAAGATGAGGAAAACCATTTAAGTAATGAAAACTTAGATATTTTTTTCTATTATTTTTAGAAGCAAATGTTAAATGCTTTTAACTTGGATGCCTCCACAAGGCAAATAGTCTTAACCATTTATGAAACACAGAAAGGAGAACAAAGTAGAAAAATAATAAACTGTGTGACTAGTACTAGACTGTCATCTGAGTCAATAATTCTATAGCATCCATCTACCCTTGTCAGATACGGAAATGAAGAAACTGTCCTCACTTGGCAATTAAATTATGTTTTGACTTTTCTAGGATGAGCCACAGTCCCCAGAGTGCCCTTCCTCACATGAGTCTAGTCAGGACCAGCCACTGGTCGCCTAAGTAAAAGGAAAAAAAAAAAAAAAAAAAAAAAAAAAAGAAGGGTACTTTTAGTGGTAAAAAAGAAACATACAAAAACACACGACACAAGACAAACAAAACACAAAAAACATGACACACACACACCCATCATAAATAGAGAAGACACAAACAAAAAAAAAAAAAAAAAAAAAAAAAAAAAAAAAAAAAAAAAAACAAAAACAAAAAAGAAGAAACAAAAAAAAAAAAAAAAAAAAAACATACGCACAAAAAAAAAACACAAAACAACCAACAAAAACCTACACTTCACACACAACACAGACACACACCCCAACCCCCCCCACCCCCCCCCACACCACACCACGCCACCACTACCCCCCCAACACCCCCCCAACAGACCCCGCCCGCCACCCCCCCGACCACCAACGACCCTAAACCACCACACAACCATCACCCCCCCGCCCCCACACCGACAACAACCACCCCCCGCCGCACCCACACCCCCACACAACCCCCCCCCCCCCCGCCCACCCCCCCCCACTCCTTTTTTTTTTTATTCATGTTTGTTACAGTCACATAACGACAACGATACATCACGACTCACACACATCCCGACACAAGCACCCATACATACGGACATCACATACCCCAACACCACAGCACCCCGAAGCACAACCCACTCACTCTACAGACCACACACCAAACCCTGGGAACAGCACAGCACACCCACGCACATCCAGACACAGACAACAAAACAACGACCAGACCCGACAAAGGAAAAAGGACAAAAAGAGACGACATAGCACACACACATAACTCGAAATACAACCACACCACACATCACCAACACAGACACACAAATACCACAGACACCACAGACACAGACACATAGATACACACACACACACACACACACACACACACAACCTTTTCTAGCTATTCAGTCCTAGCTGTCCTTGGAGCTGTTCGGCTGACTCTAATCAATAAGAAGAGTCCCTTGGGTAGGACTGATGCAATCCACTGGAAGTCCTTGAGAAGAGGGTTTGGGCCCCCTGGCTTCAGAGACTCCAGGCCCCGGCTTCTGTTTGTGGCCGTCCATTTGCCCTGTGTGTTTCCCATTTGCTTAGCCAGCCCCACAAATGAGTGAGCCAACTCCTTGCCATAAAACCCTAAATACATGTAATTAACTAATCCTTCATCCAGGTAAACCTGGCTGGTTCCTGATGTTATAATTATTACTACTGGCGAGAGGACATTGAGAAAGAAAGACACCCTGTACAGAATACCCAGGAAGACTCAAGACTCCCTCTTGCAGGAATGCTCCCCTAATATCTAGCTGTAATAGCCAAGAGGAGACAAGATGTGAATTAGGTAATGTCTTGAAAAATGAGATTCACAGTAACTTAGAGTTGTGGAGTGCGGCTGGGGACTAAGCTCTGGTTGGTAAGATGGAAACAGCAGTGTGGCAGAGTCAGAATAATGATGTGCGTCTGTCACAAGGAAGCTAAATGTCTTTCCTTCCTTTTTTTCTGGCCGTAATGTAAATGGGAGTACCGAGCGCCAGCCACCATCTCTGACAAGGGCCACATTCTGAAAATGTCACATTGGAAGGCTACAGAGGCAGATGTGACCTTAGGGCCACCATGCCAGCTCTCAAGTGTCCACATCCAAATTGCTTGCACACTGCCTTGGAGTCTCTGACACTCCTAGCAAAACACAGTTCCCAAGTGGCTTTCTCTAGTTTTCCTATCACGGCCTTATAGTATAGACTCTGTGACATGTGCTACGTGTATGTTATAAGGAATAGCAATGTTAAATTTCGCTGCTGGGCGCATGGGATGCATTAAGTGTTTAAGAAGATAAGAGCAGACAACCAGCCCCAGTAAAAGCCCATCCTTATTTCTTCACACTTCTAGGCTTTGGCAAAAGAATATGAGAGAAGTTTTTACTGTCTCCAATAAATGCCTTTACAAAGCCACACACTTTAATTCCTGTGGAATAGGCATCCGAACTCACTCACTCGACAGATCTGTGCTATAGAAAATTCACTCTGCTATCTCTCTAGATGGGCTCTGACTTCTCATACTGGGTCCATCTCATCCTCCAAACCAATGGCTCTTCCCATGTCCAGGATGTACTTTAAAAAATTATATTTAATATATATACATACATATATATAGTGTGTGTATGTGGTACGTGTGTGTAATGTGTGAACGGTGTAGGTATGTTGTACGGTGTGTATGTAGTGTGTCGTGTTGTGGTGTCTTGTGTGTTTAGTCGTGTGTGTAGTGTGGATGTGGTTGTATGTGTGTGTGTGTCCCTAGGCCTGGGCTTGTTCTCTCCTTCCACCCGATGGTTCCAGGATCAAACTTGGCTCCATCGGGTTGGTGGCAGTCCCTTTATCTTTTGCCATCTCATTAGCCTTCCCCTGTGGTTTTTACTGGTGTCCAACCCCGCAGTCGTTCAACCCTGTGTGTTAGCACAGCCGTGGGCTGTCTGGATGCTNTTCCCAGTTCAAGGGATCTGATTCCCTCTTCTGACCTCTGGGGACACAGCAAGATATGGGAGCACTTGCATGCAGGTGAAACACTTATGCTAGCTAAATAAATAAATAAATAAATAAATAAATAAAAAATAGTAACAACTATCAAGAACACTAGGTGGTTTTCCAATCTTTCCATCACTAGACCGCAGTTTCCATGAGAATCTCAGATTATTTGGACAGCCAGTGCGTAGCACTGAGCATTCACCGAGAGAAGGCTGGAGAACTAACTGCTATGAGAAGCAAAGGAAAGTCTTGAGAATGACTGACATCTGGCAGAAGAACTGACTCAACTGCAGAAGAAAAATCCCACAATAACAGAGCGTCACTACTTTTTTAAAAAAACTTTTATTTATTTATATTTTTTTATCAAATCTAGACCCGTGTCCCCCCATCCTCCACCCCACCAGGCTCATGCATTCTGCCAAACATGCTTTTTCATCTCTTTCTCAGTCTTTTCAATATTCTCATGGGGAAGTTGACTGTTTTGAGCAGAAGTTCACTGTTTCGTCAGTCTTTGATGCAGTCCTTTGTTGTTGGTGGTGTTGTTTCAGTATGCATCACTCCCAACTGCTTTGGAACAAAAAGCTCAAGGGGCCATCAAAGAAATATTACAATCTAGGTAATTGGACTAGCATCACAGATGAGGGATACAATCGTCATTTGTTTTTGCTGAGACTGTGTTACTTCACTCAGCATGATGTCCTCTAGCTCCAGCCATTTTCCTGAAACCTCATGTATGTCGTCTTTCTTTACGCTGCATAGAAACTCCATTGTGTAGATGTACCATATTTCTCTATCCACTCATCAGTTGAGGGGCATTTGGGTTGTCCACTCTGCCTGTAAGAGAGCTGAAATAAACATGACGTGCATGTATCTCTGCGTGGGGTGAGTCTTGGGGTACATGCCCAGGAGTGGTATGGCTGGGTCAGTGGCAAGTTTATTCCAAGTCTTCAAGGGTTCTCCACCATGCTTTCCATAGTGGCTGTATGAGTTTCCATTCCCACCAGCAGTGGAGAGGTGTTCCCCTTTCCCCACAACCTCTCCAGCACTTGGTATCATTTGTTTTCTTGATCCTAGCCAGTCTTATTGGAGGAGAGATCTAGTAGGGGTGATGTGCATTCCAGGGATTGGTGACACTGAACACTTTAAGAGAACATCGCTACTTTAAGCAAACATGCGTGCAGCTAGCGTTCACTCCTGTTTCCAAGAACTTAAATCTGAAACAACACTGAGTTTCAAACTCTTCATAACAAAACAAAACAATTGGACCTCTACATCTCCCAAACGCTGACCTAACACCAGGTTCCATAGCTATCTAAGCGACTGTATCTCCACCTCCACCCCATACTTTTGGCTCCCAAGGATGGGAAGCAGGGGGCAATTGAAAATAAACAACATTCAAGGTTGGCCAAAGAGTATTCTTTTGCTTTAAACTTTGAACTATAAATGTTGACCATTTTAAACAGTTTGCTGATAGAAAGTTCCCAGAAACACATGCCACATACCAGACTTTGCTTATTGTGTTATCTTTAATCTTATCCAATATAATATATCTTTCAGTATAGTGGACTTTTAAACTTATAAATATGTGGTTTTATTAAAACAAAGTCATGCGTGGACTGGTAAGAAGCCGGTAAAGGTGTTTGCTACCAAGCCAGAGGGCCCAAGTTTGATCCCTGGGAACATTATGGTGGAAAGAGAGAACTGACTCCAGAAAGTTGTCCTCTAACTTACAGACACACACACACACAACACACACACACACACACACACAATTATATTATATATATATAATTATATATATTATGAAAATCTAATGACCAAATAGGTACAGTAGAGGAAAACCCTTTTTTTTATTGTTCTTACCCTCAGCCTTTAACAGGCTGCGCTATCCCCCCAGCCTGGAAAAGCATTTTTTAAAAGCTTTTATTGATGATTTGTATATTTCATACATTATCTTTCAGTCAAATTTAGACACATTCCCTCTCCCTGTCCCCCACCCCACCCCACCCCAGTTCATGCCTTCTGCCATACATGTCTATCATCTTTCTCTCAGTCGAAGTTTTTTACTGCAGAGGCTTCCTGTTTTGGGGAGAATTTAACTGTATCAGTCAGTTCCTTGACCCAGTCTTTTTTTTTTTTTTTAAATTTAGTTTTTATTGATGCTTGTTGCATTTCATACATTTTTCCAATTCAGTTCAGGCTTATTTCCTTTCCCTCCCCCCCACCCCCCCCCCCATCCCAGATCATGCATTCTGCCATAAACTGTCCTGCATCTTTCTCTCATTTTTTTTTCATTTTTTGCAGCATAAGTGATAATCCATGAGTACAAGCTCCTTCATGCAAAACCTATCTGCAGGCTGTTGTGCCCAAAACACCTACAGCCCCACCACCCAGTGGGGGGTGACAGGTTGTTTGTTCAATCAAGTTGATCAAATAGTGTCCAGAATACATTGCTTTAGTTTCACCCTTCACCCCATGCAAGTCCTTACATTCTACTACGCCCCTCTTCCGCAGGTGTTCCCAGCTGCTAGAAAAGGGGCACAGGTGGATGAGAGGTAAAACAGTCCACTCTCGGGGCTGGAGAGATGCCTAGCGGTTAAGAGCACCGACCGTCTTACAGAGGAGCCGGTTCGTGTCCCCCGCACCCACATGGCGGCTAGATCCAGATTGACATCCATGTGGAGAACTCCAGTTTCCAGGGGAATCCGATACCCTCTTCTGACTCCGCGCGTTGCACGACACGGTGCACAACTTGCATGCAGACGGTTAATTCAACACATACAGAAATAAATAAATTAATAAAAAAAAAAAAATTTAAAAAAAAAAAAAAAAAAAAAAAAAAAAAAAAAAAAAAAACAGTCCACTCTCTCTGGAGCTGTTTGACTTGGACTCTGGTCATCTGGCTGTTTCCTTTTCATGGGCTGACAGTTTGTCCAGGAATAACCTTTCGATCCTACTGGCCTGGCGCGTTATGGCGTCTCCGCCCAGTCTTTTGTTTTGGTTGTTCCCTCCCCTTTGTATTGCTCCAAAATATGCCTATCACGTATGTATACCTACCACATATGTATCACATATGTATATATTACATATGATCAAAATTATGACCTCTGAGAATAACTGTATATTAATTCAAATATGTTTAAGCATCACATGTTCCCCTTTACTGTTTATATTACTCTAAACTATGAATACATACCTCTCCACCCATTACAGTAATTACAGAGTCTGAAAATAAGTGGTCAGTCAATTCTAGAGCCTGTTAAGAGATTCACATTATAGCAGCACCAGCTGCTTTCAGTATAAAAAGAAATATAACAATAATTGGTAGCTTGCCTTCAACTGGGGATTTGGTGTTATTATCCCAAATGAGGGCAAACCATTTTGGAATAAACATTTCCCCCTTTAAATTTTATATTACTTACATAGCATACATACCCTCCCTCATATACCATCAGTTCGCAAAGTCTGAAAATAAGTGGTTCGGTCCATTCTAGATCCCATTAAAGTATTCAACTTATAATGGTACAGCTGTGCTTTCAGGGTAAATTACACCCACACACACACCACACATATATATTATATGTGTGTGTAATATACATAATACATATACATACCTTTGCTCAGTTTGCCTTACTACTAGGTATTGGTGCTAGCCATATATAAACTACTCAAAAAACAAATGTTAAAAACAAATGACCCACTAGAATGAGTAAAAGAGCTGAACAGAGACTTCACAAAAATGGAATAAAGGTGGCTGAGAAACATCTTAAAAATGTTCCACAATCCTTAGTAATTAGAAGGAAATGCAAATTGAACCACTCTCAGAATTCATCTCACTCCAATAGAGCTGCTAAGATCAAGAAAACAAAAGACAACCAATACTGGTGAGGATTGGGGTGAGAGGGAACACTCATCCACTGCTGGGTGGGAAAGTAAATCTACAACACTATGGAAGCAGTGTGGAGAACCCTTAAAAGACTCAAAATGAGCCCACCACCTGACCCAGTCATACCACTGCCTGGGTGTATACCCACAAGACTCATCCTACCCCAAAGATACATGCAATCCAGTTTATTGGCAGCTCTTTCACAAGAGCAAAGAGCTGGAATCAACCCAAATGCCCTCAACAGATGAGTGGATAAGAAAATGTGGTACATCTACACCATGAGTTCTATGCAGCCAGTGAGAAGAAAGATGACATCATGAACTTTGCAGGTAAATGGCTGGAGCTAGAAATAGCATGCTGAGTGAAGTAACACAGTCCCAGAAAACCAAATGACGAATGGTAATCCCTCATCTGGGTTGATAGCACCAAGTAGCTAGCAGTAAGGCAAAAAGTGAGAGGAAAACCAGACGGCGTGGTGGCACATGCCTTTAATCCCAGCATCGGCGCAGGGGGTAGAGGCAGGATCTCTGTTGGGTTCAAGCCTGGTCTACATCGAGAGCTCCAGGACCAGCTGGTACTAAAAGGGAAACTCTGCCTCAAAAGTACCAAAAAAAAAAAAAAAGATGAGGAAAACCATTTAAGTAATGAAAAACTTAGATATTTTTTTCTATTAGTTTTAGAAGCAAATGTTAAATGCTTTTAACTTGGATGCCTTCACAAGGCAAATAGTCTTAACCATTTATGAAACACAGAAAGGAGAACAAAGTAGAAAAATAATAAACTGTGTGACTAGTAGTAGACTGTCATCTAAGTCAATAATTCTGTAGCATCCATCTACCCTTGTCAGATACCGGAAATGAAGAAACTGTCCTCACTTGGCAATTAAATTATGTTTTATTTCTATAGAAACATAACTACCAAGAGTGACATGGCCAGCCTGAGCTCTACCTTGTCATTAAGTCACAGCAAAGGTCTTGCCTGACACACTGGCGGCAGACAGTTGTGAGGGGAAACATCAGGCCTGTGACTAAGGGGAGAATGACGTGATTAATACAGACAGGAAGAAACACTGAACAAGAAAACAGTGACACTTCCCACACTTTCTGCTTAAGTAGTTGTGTTTGCTCCTCAGGCTGATGATAAAAGCCTGGATCCAGGTATTGACAAGTTGAAGAAGTGTCACATGCCTTCTTGTCCCCGGGCCAGCTGCCGTAGGAGAGAGTGGTTGCTCTCCAGAAGGCTCACAGATCACAGTCCCAACCCTGAATAGATGTGTGTGGGAAACTGCTCTCTCAAGCACAATGTGTCTGTTCCCAGTATGTTGCCCAGCTCTCCCCAGCGGTCCTTCTGGTAGGCTCCAGGCTTCTCCTCCAGTACCATGCCTTAAACAGTGAACACCGACTTAAGGTTCCATTATCTACTTGAGTCTATTTCTCCCCTAAACCTCTTCTCAGTCTGTGTTCCTCTGGGGAAGAGCGCCTAGGAGACTCACACAAAGGCTCCCTCTTCCTACTGCCTCTGTCCCTCCAGATTCCCTCAGCTACCTATTTTATCAAGTTCAAGAATGGATGCAATCAATCTTCTCTGCCTTGTATCTTGATGCTGCCTGCTTCCCTGGCCCCCAGCTAAGCCACATAGACATGTTCCAGCTCTGGCTCCTGGCCCCACCATGCAGCCAGGGGTCACAGCCATCCAGGTTTGCTCCTTGCATGTCATTGATGAAGAGCACGTTGGATGGGAAACCTAAAGTGAGCTTCTTACACTCTAGGGGCAAGATGGATGGGGTCCTGGTCTCGTCTGCTGGGAGGGGGTCTGGGAAGGGACCCAGAGCCCGTGTGAGCCTATTGGAGGGGAAGAAGGGCCCTGTCCCTGTCCAAGTCCAGCCTGCTGAAGCCACGGCAGCAACAGGCTTCCGGATGACTTAGGAAGGGCCACCACTCCCCTGGCCTGTGTGAGTCACGGAAGCAACTTGTGCCCCTGGAAACTAAGGAGTCAGGAACATAGTTTCGGAGTCCATACCAGATTCCAGCACCTTTGCAGAGCCTTCACCCCCAGATTCCCATATGTGAGAATATAGTCCTGACGCTTGACTTCCTTGACATGAGTCCTACCTCCAGGGTGCCATCAGCTATAAGTGGGTGAACCCTCACCCACAAAACAAAGCCTTTGGCCTGTGGTCACCAACCAAGGAGCAAAGCAGAAGACTGCAAATGGGGTGGGGCACTGACACCTGCAAGGGGGCTCTAAAGATCCCACATAGCGGGGCATTGTGGCATGTTCAAGTAGGCACAGCTACTCGGCAGGCTGAGGCAGGAAGGTGCCAAGTTTGAGACAGACTGGGATACACGGTGAGACCTGTCTCAAAAACATAAAATTAAGTTAAATGTTGGGTATGGTGGCAGACGCCTGTAATCCTAGCACCTGGGAGTCGAGGCAGGAGCAGGAGGGTCAAGAGTTCAAGGCCAACCGTGGATACACAGGAAGTTGTTTGAGGCCAGCCTACTATATGAATAAGACCTTGTCTTAAAAGAAGAAAAATGTCTTACAGTAAGAACTCTATGTTGTTCTCTATTAACCTGACCTCATGTCAGTAGGGTCTGAGGACACTTTTTGTTTTTACTTTTTATTTTGTGTACATGAGGGTTTTGCTATGTAAGCACCATATGCGCAATGCTGGAAGAGGCCGTAAGAGGCCATCGGATCCCCTGGAATTGGAGTTATTGATCGTTGGTAGCCTTGATGTGGGTGCTGGGACCCAAACCCTGGTCCTCTGCAAAAGCAGACAGTGCTCTTAACCACTGAGCCCTTTCTCCAGCCCCTGAGGGCATTTCTAAAGCTCATCTTCAATTCTTCTTTGCTTATAGCTCTAGGTCAAATGCTTTTTCACTACCTCTGGACCACTTCTCTTCAAAACATTTCTACAAATTGCTACCACAGCAATCATGTCAACGGTGTCCTGGGGTCTTGAGGAATTTTCAGGAATATTATGAGTCAGTTGTTAGACATAGCAGGGATTTAAAATTAAATGAAGTAAATTACATTAAACCCAGAGGTAATAAAACACAATTCTTCATGAGCGTCTACGTTCTATTAATGGAAACGTCTGCTTTTGAGCATCCTTGTGTCTATTTTCTCTGCAGGGAAACACTGTATCTTATCTTCCTGCTCATCTCCTGCCAGTGCCTCCTAAGCTGAACTTGCTCATGATGGGAGGGCTTCCCCACAGAAACTGGTAAACACTGTACACTCCACTCAGTTTTTGTTTTGTTAGGCCCAAGAAAGTGATGGATAAAATGTTGATAGAGGGGCCAAAGAGATGGCTCAGAGGTTAAGTTCAGTTCCCAGCACCCACATAGCAGCTAACAATCAAACTTAACTCCAGTTCCTGGGGGTTTAATGCCCTCTGCAGGCCTCTGTAGGCATGGCATGACATGGGGACACTTAAATTCAGGCAAAACCCTCATACACATAAAATGAAAATAAATAAGTCAAAATAATTTGTTAAAATGTTGATAGAGCTCCAGGCATGGTAGCACACACCTTTAATCTCAGCACTTGGGAAGGAGAGGCAGACAGATCTCTGTGAGTTCAAGGCCAGCCTGGTCTACATAGCGAGCTCCAGACCAGCTGGGACTAAAGAGAGACTCTGCTTCAAAAAAAAATGTTGATAGAAAAAGGAGCATGTGGGGGCTGGGACTAGAGCTAGAGAGATGACTCAGCAGCTAAGAGCACTTGTTGCTCTTGCAGAAGACCTACGTTTGGTTCCCAGCATCCACATGGCAGCTAACAACCATCTGTAACTCCAGTTGCAGGGGATCTGATACATTTGTTTGGCCTCTGAGGGCATCTGTATACACATGGCACACACAATACATGCAGGTACCTGTACACACATGTACACATAATACACACAGGCACCTGTACACACATGTACACATAATATATACAGGCACCTGAACACATATTACATGCAGGCACCTGTATACACATGTACATATACATGCAGACACCTGTACACACATGGTACACACATTACATGCAGGCACCTGTACACACATGTACACATAATACATGCAGGCACCTGTACACACATGTACACATACATGCAGGCAAACACTACATATAAAACAAACTCTTTTTATTTGTTTGTATGATTGTTTGTTTGAGATGGGGTCTCCCTGTAGCCCCAGCTGTCCTGGAACTCACTCTGTAGATCAGGCTGGCCTTGAACTCACAGAGATCTGCCTGCCTCTAAAACAAACACTTTTTTAAAAATCTTAATAGAATGTGTGCCTCTCGTAGTCATCACACTATAAATAAACAATTGAAGAAATATTCTCCTAACAAGAACTGTCTGAGCCATCAGCAAGACGCTTAATGGACAAGAGAAGTTCGGGGACACGTCCCTGACTCTCATCCATCTTTACTGCACACCAAAAAGGAAAACACTGGGTACCCTGTTTCATCAGTGCTAACCATAGGTTGGCTGTGGATACAGAATTCTGTAAAACCCAGCAACTGAGGTTGACCTGGGACTCCTGATACTCCTGCCTACAACCCCTTCCCTCAAGAGCTAGAATTATCTCTCTGAGCCACTCTACCTGGTTTAAGGTATTTGTTGTTGTTGTTTATTTATTCTTTTTTAGACATAGTCTCTTTGTAGCCCCAGCTGGTCTGGAACTCACTATGTAGAGCAGACTGGCCTCTATCTCACAGAAATCTACCTGCTTCTTCCCCGAGAGTGCTCGGACTAAGGAAGTAAATGCATGTGCCACCTCCTTCAGTCCCTTTAAAGTATCTATCTATCTATCTATGTATCTATGTATCTATCATCTATCTATCTATCTATCTATCTATCTATCTGTCTGTCTGTCTATCATCTATCTATCATCTATCTATCTATGTATCTATCTATCATTATCTATCTATCTATCTAGTAATGTGTATGAGTTTTTGCTTACATGTATCTATATGTACCCATGCATGAAATGCCTGCGGAGGCCATCAGACCACTAGAACTAAAGTTACAGATGATTGTTAGCCATTGAATGGGTACTGAGAACCCAGGTCCTTTGCAATAACAGTCAGTGCTCTTAACCACTGAGCCATCTCTCCAGCCCCTGAGGTAGTTGAACTATCATTAGATAGGGGAAGTTGGGTCCCTTGGAGTCTGCTGGATATAAAACCATTGTATAGGGACTGGCTATGGGTGATTGAAAGGACTTCCTCCTGATGTTGAACTTAAAGTTGGAGACAGCAGTGTGTAATTTTCGTAATATGTTGATTTGTTCTTTCACACATTATAAAGGTCAACATTGTTTGGATAGGTGGTCTCTGTATATATTTTTCATAGGACAGCACATGGTGAACATTATCCCATGCATTGATATGTGTGTAGACAGTACTCTCTTCCCTGTTGGATTGTGATTTTATTGTTGATAGGGGTAGTTATGGGATTAGACCCAGTTCTATCACTAAATTAAACTCTCAGTCCTTGGAACTCTTTCCGAGGACTCTTCCTTAATCTGCTGTCCACTGTATTCACTGTAAATACTTATGAAAATGGTAAGTAAATGTTTGAGGCATCATTGAGGAGAAGTAAGTTACTGCCTAGTCTTTCAGTAGAGATGAAATGTCTCTGTTAACAAAAAGTCACAGTTGAAATGGAAGTTCATGCATCTTGGGAGGAAGAAGGAAGAAATATGTAATTCAGTAGCCTCTCAGGACCATAGTAAAGAGAGCTGTGGACACCCCAGGGTCCAGAAGCAGAAGCCCATAAAAAGTAGAATGGTGCTCAGCTCTGGTTAAATCAAAAACCATGGGACAGGTCTTTTCACTGTGAACCTCTATTTCCTCTTTTGTGATATTGATGCTGTGGAAAATTCTAGAATTTTATAACTTGCCAAACTCCCTTAAGAATTCCAAGCAAAGGCTGAAGAGAAGGCTCAGTGGTTAAGAGCACTTGCTAGTCTTGCAGAGTACAAGGGTCCAGTTCTCAGTCCCCACATGGTGACTAACATGTATCAGTAACTCCAGTTCCAGAGGATCCAGTGCCCTCTGCGGGCCTCTGCGGACACTCTGCACACACGCTGCATTTATACACTTGCAGGCAAAATATTCATACTCATAAAGACACAAATAAATAAAATTAATAAAAAATAATAGCATGCAGAATACAAAGCATCAGAGATAACAGCGTGCCCTGCTTATGACTGGGTCTGACATGCTGGGAAGTGGCTGTGGGTGGGCAAAGAGCGTGTTCCTTTCTGTGTGATAGTGACTTGCGCCCGGTGGTTTATAGGGAATGCTATGGAGGGACAAGAATGAAGGGTCAGGGAGAAGGAGCAGGGGTGGAGCTCAAGCCTCAGGGGAAGGCGTTACTGTGATGGGCGTGGCTAGAGGCAGCTGGCTGTTTCAATCTACTGATCTCCTGAGAAGCGTTATTAACTGTGTCACAGAAAGGCTCACCTAGAGAAGAGAAGGGAAGGGCATTCACCACGGCCTCCCATTGGGTGTGAGGGGAGTCCCATGGTGACACAGTGGCAACAGTAGAGCAGAGAGAGCCCTGACAGGATGCCTCATTTGCAGCTGCTAATGTTCTTCATGAAGTGCTGACAGCAATCGAGGGAACCAAAGGAGAATTTGAGAGGATTGATGTTATTGGTGAAGGAAGACAATATGGAGACCATTGTGATTTTGAGATGGCATTGCAAGTAGCCCAGGCTGGCCTGGAACTTACCATGTAGCCCAAGCTAGCCTTGACCATCTGATCCTCTAGCCTTCGATTCCCAATGCTAGAATTACAGCTATGCACCATTATACCTGGAGTATACAGTGCTGGGACTCAAACCCCGGGCTTTGTACTACACAAATGCTCTGCCGACTGTAGCCAACCAAGCTACATCTCTAGCCATGCATTGATAGATTTTTAAATAAGGGATCATCTAATCAGAGTTATAGAATATTAAACTTTCAATGACCAGCTTTCTAGAAAAATAAGCATTCTTATATTTACATGTATACATATAGTAAAATGTTCGATGGTCTTCATTGTCAAGTTCATGCAGCAATTCATTCTACAGTATTCTGCTGAATTTTGCTGAATTCTGTATCCGTTGCCAACTATAGTCAACAACTGGTGAAAGAGGGTAGCCAGCATCGTCCTTTACAGTGTGTATTAAAATGACTTGAAGCAGCGGCATGCCTCTGAGCTTCCCGTGTTCATTAAACACCCTGCTGATAAATCAGATCTCGTTCAGGGACTATTTCCTCATTGCTTGTTTGTTCCCAGCACACATTCCATCAACGTTTTATCCATCACTCTGTTAGGCCTAACAAAAACAAAGCTCAAGTTGTAGTTTAAACTGTCAGTTTCCATGTTGCAACATTCCCACCCCAGCCAAGTCGGCTCAGGGGACAGTGGGAAGAGATGAGGAGGACAATGCACAGCATTTCTGTGCAGGGAAAAGAGGCACAGTCGCCTCAAGAGCAGAGATATGAGAAGAATATAGAAAGACGATGAAGCGGTAAATTTTGAGTATTTTATTACCTTTGGGTTTAATATAATTCACTTCATTTCATTTTTATAACCATTGCTAAGTTTAACAGCTGGCTCGTAACATTCCTGAAAACTGAACACGTGGTCCCAGGAGCCCAGGACACCACTGGAATTGTATTTTGTTTTTGTTTTATTTGGAGTTTTTTTGAGACAGGGTCTCCCTGTAGCCTCAGCTAGCTTGGAACTAGCTATATAGACCAGGCTGGTCTCAGTCTCACAGACACCCACCTGTCTTTGCCTCCTGAGTGCTGGGATTAAAGGCGTATGCCACCACACCCGGCTTGGAATTATATTTTGACAATATTACTTTGGTAATAGTCTATGGACATGTTTTGGGAAGTGGTCTTGACTGTGAGTCCTTTGGCTCCTTGACTCTGCCCTCACCCTCATCCCCAGGAAGGAAAGAGTCACCACATTCAGAGCTTCTGTCTCAGGTGCTTCAGATGATGCCACTTTGAGCTATTTAGCACATCCTGCCCCTGGGTTGGGCTATCTCAGTAGCTCCTCACTGCTCTCCTGAAATCTGTCTCTTCCTACACCATGTCAGAGTTGCCCTTCTTAATTATGCTTGCTCCCAAAGTCTAAACCCAAGTATACATGATACATGAGCATAAAATCACAGATTTCAGGACTGGAAAGATGGCTCAGCTGTTAAGAGTACTTGCTGCCCTTGTACAGGACCTCACCTCAGTTCCCAGCACCCATATTGGGCAACCTACAACCTCCTGTAACTCCAGCTCCAGGGGAACCAACACCCTCTTCTTGCATCTGTGAACACACACACACACACACACACACACCTTTTTTTAAAGATTCCAGCTCTTCCTTTCTCAAATCCATCTGTGTCTAGTTGTTTCTTCCCTGGGAGCCAATCCACACTCCCCCACCTGGAATACTTACCAGTTCCCTGGAAGCCAACACACACTCCCCCAACCTGGAATACTTACCCTTTTCCACAGGCATTCTGCACTCTCCCTGCCCAAAGGAGCTGTCATCCCCCAAACACCTAATCACCTCAGAAGACATTCCCCCACACACACTTTCTCTCTCTCTCTCTCTCTCTCTCTCTCTCTCTCTCTCTCTCCTCCTCCTCCTCCTCCTCCTCCTCTTCCTCCTCCTCCTCCTCCTCTCCTAGCTGTCCTAGAACTTACTAAGTACACCAGGCTGGCCTCGAACTCACAGAGATCTGGCTGCTGGCATTAAAGTCTATAATTTGTAATAGTGAACTTGACCAACTGAATACATGCATAGAGCAAAAACCGTGCATTCACCAAAATTATAAGATAGTGACAGATGGTACAATCACTAAATTACCAATCAGTGACTTCAAAAGGATGAATGAACTGAGTTGGTCTGCTGGCTTAGTAGAGAAGCCCTTCTTGTCTGGATGCAGACAGCAGGATCTGAATTCATGATCTTAAAATATCTCAAGACACTGACTATAAAATAATTTTTAAGTAAATTATATTCCCAGAATGGCTTCACAGACAAACTAAGAAAGAAAGTTGATACTTCTGCTGTTTTGCTTTGTTTTCAATATTTTAATTTTTTAAATTTTATTTATTCTTTATGTGTATGAGTATACTGTCTGCATGCAGGTCTGTGCACCTGGATTGTGCAATGCCACGGAGGTCAGAAGAGGGTGTCATTTCCCCTGGAACTGGAGTTAAAGATGGCTCTCAGCCACCATGTGGGTGCTGGGGTTCGAACACAGGTCCTCTGCAAGAGCAGTTGAGGGCTCTTAACCGCTAGGCCATCTCTCCAGCCCCCAATATTTTAATTTTTTATTCATGTGTGTGTTTGTGTGTGGGGGGGGGGTGTCTGTATCTCTATGTGACTGTCAGTGCACACATGCCTTCGTGTGCATGTGGAAATCAGAGGACATCTGTCAGGAATCAGGTCTCCCCTTCCACAGTGGGACAGATAGAAATCAGGACGCGGGTCTGCACAGTGGGACAGATAGAAATCAGGAGGCCGGGTCTGCACAGTGGGACAGATAGAAATCAGGAGGCCAGGTCTGCACAGTGGGACAGATAGAAATCAGGAGGCTAGGTCTGCACAGTGGGACAGAGAGAAATCAGGAGGCCGGGTCTGCACAGTGGGACAGATAGAAATCAGGATGCCAGGTCTGCACAGCAAGCTCCTTTACCCGCTGAGCCGTCTTGCTGGCCCTGGTTGGTTTCTTTGAGACATGGTTTCATTCGGCCCATGCTGGATTTAAACTCTCTATGTAGCTAAGGTTGTCCTGACCCTCCATCTCCTAAGGGCTGGGATTACAGGAATTCAACACCCTGCCTTACCAAGAAAGTTGTCTTTTTAATCTTCTACTTATTATTTTTATTTTATGTGTATTGCCTTCATGTGTGTAAGAGCACCCATGTCTTGCAATGCTCCTGGAGGTCAGAAGAGGGTGCCAGATTCCCCAGGAACAGGAGTTACAGATAGTTATTAGCTGTCCTGTGAATGCTGGGAATCAAACCAAGGTCCTCTGCAAGAACAGCCAGTGTTCTTAACCACTGAGCCATCTCTCCATCCCCCAGATGTCTTTTAAAAGACAAATACAGTATGGGTATCTGTAAATTTTTTTCAGTTACATTTATTTATTTATTTAACATGTGGGCACCTGCCTGGGCATACATGGAGAGCTCAACTTTAGTCAGTTCTATCCTTCTACTCTGGGCTTCCAGGCCTTGAACTCGGGTCATCAGTCTTGGTGGTGGTAAGTGCCTCTGCCTGCTGAGCCATCTTACCGACTTTTCTTTTGAATATGTATTTTTAGCTAATCAGCTTTGACCAAATGTGATTAATATTAACTGTCAACTTGATAGGACCTACAATTACTTGGGAGATGAATTTCTGGATGTGTGCATCTTTGAGACTGGGTTGAGGGAAGAAGACCCTCCTTAATGTGTGGGGGCTCCATTCCACGGGGTGGGGGAACCATCCCACGGGATGGGGGCGCCATCCCGCGGGGTGGGGGCGCCATCCCGCGGGGTGGGGGGACCATCCCACGGGGTGGGGTCCTGGACCAGATGAAAAGGAGGAAGTGAACTGAGCAGCGGCTCTCACCTTGACTGTGGACACTGTGTGATCACGTGCCTCACTCTCCTGCGCCAGGATCTCTGCTGCGGACTATCAACAAAACAAACCCTTCCTTAAGTCAATTTTGTATGGTATTTTGTCACAGCAATAAGAACAGTAACAAATATGCCCAAATATATGCAAATATCTTAATAATGGCTAGGAGAGAGTTGCTGTGTACTACTGCAAATAAGGATTTTAGACCTCTCATTTATTTTGGTTTCTTATGTAAAGCTGAATGAAATTGGCTAAGTTCTTTAAGCTTATTCTTTTCCCTTCTGCCCTTGGAATATTTTTAGAGGATTATCGCTACTTAATTACCATTCTTCCTTAAATGTGTCATAATGGCCATCATGTGAGGGTCATTTTCAAACCCCATTTTTCCATTTTTCCATGACTCATTTATAAAATAACAGATACATATAAGTGTCACTGACCCTTGAAAGAAAGCTTAAAGATAAAGAAACTACTCTCAGACCATTGAATCCGGACAACAGGACTACTCTATCATCTATCTATCTATCTATCTATCTATCTATCTATCTATCTATCTTATCATCATATCTAGTCGTATCATACCTACACCTAATCTACCACTATACTATCTTCGAATCCAAATAAGTAAGGTAAAGCAGTTGGACTAATACGTAAGTAAACCAGCGATTCTAAAAATTCTGTGGAAAACGGCAACAAAACTAATGTGCCAAGAAATTGACACACTCAGCAGCCTCTGAGCTAAAGTAACTGTAAACCAGATATGTGGCATAAACCGTGGACTCTACACTTGGATCAAAGAGCCTCTTATGCTGGCATGGTAATCGCCACGCCTTTATTTAATTTATTTTTTTTATTTATTTATAATCAAATTATGACCCCGGGTACAACCCTCCACCCACCCCACCAGAATCAGCCATTCTTCAAACATGCTTTTCATCTCTTTCCTCATCTTTCTCTAGTTCCCTGAGTGAATTGTACCTGGTTTTGACGCAGTATCAAATATTTCAGTTAGTCTTCGAGTCAAGTCTCTTCTAGTTGTATGTGTCTGTTGTTCTGTTTGTTGTTTTCTGCCCAATAGCTGACATACTACCCAGCTGCTTTGCTAAACCCATAAACCTCAAGAGGGGGCCACAACGCACAAGAAATACTTACAACCTAGGTAATTGGCACTAACAATCACAGATGAGGGACACCATATGTCGTCGTTTGTTTTTCTGGGACTGTGTTCATTCACTGTCAAGGCGATGATGTTCTCGATAGCTCCAGCCATTTTACCTGCAAGCTTCGTGATGTCATCTTTCTTCTTACTGCCTTTGGCATATAAGAACTGCATTGTGTAGATGTACCCCAAGCAATCATATCCGCCTTGATCTCACATCTTTCCTGCTAAATCCACGTCATCAGTTGAGGGGGCATGTTGGGGTTGGGTTTCGAGGCTACTTGCTATTAGTCTGAAAGAGAAGCTGAAATAAACAGTGGGCTCCATGCGCCACTTTTCCATCATGGGCCAGTGGGTGAGGTCTTGAGGTACAGATAGCCTAGGGCAGTGGTAATTGGGGCATGGGATCGGGAGTATATGGCTAAAGTGTCATTCCAAGTCTCTTCAGGGGTTCTCCTCACACTTTTGCGTATAGTGGCCTGCCTGAAGTCTGTACCCACTCCGCAGCAGTGGATGTATGTTCCCTTTTCACCACACAAGCCTCTCCACCACTTGGTTTCATTTGTTTTTTTGATCCTATATGCCAGTGCCGTTTAAGCAACTGTAACTCCTACCCACTGGACCGTATTTTTGGCCCTTGACTGTTAGTATATTGTCTTTCTAACTCGTTGCTATGATATAACCCTTAAGGCCTGTCCAGTCATGTCCTGTGGCCCAGTTTTCTGGGAATATTACCTAATCCTATTGACAGCTGACCTAAGCATAGGCCACCATGTAGAATGTGCTTGGAGGGCCTTGAACTTTAAAGCAGACATCAGTACCACCCTCCTACCTCAGTCTTTCAAGTAACCACAGACCTTCCCTGTGCCACCGCACCAAGGCCTGACTCCAAAAATGTAATTCCTATCAACCTCCCTATAGTCATTAAGATCAACCATCCTAAAGAGATTGGGTGGAAGAACAGATAAATGACAAATCCCTCAGATTAAAATTTTGCAAACAATGGATGCACAGACGTTGGCACCACCACCACATATATCGCATACGGTTCATGTGTGAAACAAATCAACAATAAAAAAATCAAATAGTTTTTTTCAAGTAAAATTCTTCAAAAGCAAATTAATAAGTAAAATTTACAAGTAAATAAGAAATAGTCCCCCCAAATAACAGTCCAACTGTATAAAAATAATATGCATGGAGTTTCATATTTATAATAGACCAAGTAATAAAATATAGTCAATATGTATTCAAGAGAACCAATATCTACCAATATTTCAACAAGAATTTCAAAAATAATGTTGATAAGAGCTGCTCACCTCACTAAAGATGGCAGGTAATATGAACTCCCTTGCCCCCAAATGTGGCTGAGCTTCCCACAAGGCACCTTGCTTCTCTAATGGAAGAGAGAAAGGAACTTTGTGTCAATAGAAAGGACAGCTAGGAACAGCACTTCAGGCAGGTGATCAAGTCATCTGATCATCTGTCTCGTGATATGATCCAATGGGAATAGTATTTCACCTCTGTGGTTTTCCTACCCCAAACCATAATCCCAGAAAAAACATCATAAAACCCCTGCTGGGTACCTCAGTAGAATACCTAGGCAGTGTTCCTCAAAACTGTCAAGGTCATTAGAAACAAGTCAGAAACCAACACAAGCCCGTCAGAACATGATTACTAAACAACGAATGTCAACGTGGTATCCGGGATAGGATACTGGCGTACAGAAGACACATTAGGAGCAACTAAGGAAACTGAATAATAATATAAACTTTAGTAAGGTCAATAACTATAGATGCAACATTAACAGAATGCACTCCCATAAACACACAAGGAAAGCCAGTAACAGGAAACCATGTAATGTGTTGGCCCAAGCACAACTCTTCCATCATGTGACCAGGCAAACAAAAGCAAAAGCCTAGACACGTGACCCAGCCTTGGCACACTTTCTATGCCACTTCTGCAACCTTTCCATAAAGCTAAAACAAAGAGAGATTTTGAAGTAAGTATACAAAAGCATGTTTAAAACGTTTTATTTACTATTATTGTATGAGGTGTGATGTGAAACAAGTGTGGATGTGTGCATCCCCCGAGACAGTTGAAGGGCAGAGGAAGACTTTAGGAATCGGAGTCGTTCCCTCCTTCCCCACAAGATCTAGGGTCAAACTCATGTCATCAAAGACTTTGCGGACAGAGCGTTTTATGTTCCCTGATCTCCCATCTTGGGTCAACGCCTAAGAGTGTTTCCTGTAATCGAATGCTTGATTGAGCCGGGGATCAAGACCACCTCCCTAGAATTCTATTAGTCCATCCCTGCCCACAGTCTCCAATCCTCTCAGCCTGTGTATTTCGGCTGCTCTGTAAACAAAATGCCTTAATTAGCCAGGCGTGGTGGTCACACATTTTAATCCTAGCACTTGGGCAGGCCCACAGGCAGGTGGATCTTTCGTGAGTTCAAGGCCAGCCTTGTCTACAGATGGAGTTCCAGGGAAAACCCTGTCTAAAAAGACGGAAAAAAAAAGAAAAAAAAAGCCTAAAAATAAATAAAAGACATAAAAATAAAATAAAAAAAATTTTATTTTTTTTATCACAGGTTCTTATACCGGCTTGCAAAAGGCAAAGGAGTACAAAGGGTTGTAGGCCCATCAGGGTGTCTGCTTGCTTTATGTAACCCAGGACATGGGTCAATCAGGATTGGCACCAGTTCACAAAAGGAGAAAGCCATGATGTTACGATTGGCCTCTAAGGAAGCCCAGTTAATATCATCGTCTGAATCTCGAGCAATGGAGGATCCAAACAACTTTCCAGTGAATTATAAGTGAACTGTTAAAATCAATATTGGGGGTCATACGATCGTAATAATAGGAGAGAGCCCCTACTCAGTCAGGACAAACACACACCTCCATATTCCAGTTCACTGGCATAGATTCTTCCTAACACATTTAAGGTGGTGTCGCAAACATTCCTGACCTCAAACACAACACAGTGTTGTCTTCTTACAAAGAAGTTCACTTTAAATCTAGAGACACCTGACACCAATCCAGCAACTGCAACTAAAAATCTCATACGCTTTATGTACGTTTATTGGGTTTGTCGTTGGTTTGGCTGGATGCATAGGCTGGCCTTGCCACATGCCAGTCCCTTGGATGCCACTGGGGTTAGAGCATCGTCTCCGTGCAGCGTTTTATCTAAGATGAGGTGGGACTCTTGGAGTGAGCAGAGAGCCACATCCATTATGCCTCACTGAGCAGGTGAGCAATTCTGGTGCACCCAAATACTCTGGCCTTAGAGTTCCCTGCTAGCACTCAGTGTGTAACCCGGGACAGGATGAGGGGCCTTACGAAAAAGAACCCACTATAACCTTCCTCTTCACCATTAGGTTGACCCAGTCTCTTCTGTCCTCGTACTGGGGAATGAGACATGGTGACACTCTGCACCGTTCTCTGGGTTGGACTGGTGTCTCCATAGCATACGAGGCAATGTCTCCCAGTAAACGCATCCCTACATCGCAGAACTTGTCTTGATTAAAAGAGAGAAGAGAGTAATACGAGTCCACTCTCCTCTGGAGCTGTACTTTTGGACTCTGGTCAATTTCTGGCTGTTTCCCTTTCTATAGGGCTGACAGTTTGTCCAGTGATAGTTACCTTCTCGTAGGTAACAGCTGCTTGGTTAAGATTGGGGCGTGGGTATGAAATGGTTTATAAGGTCTGCGATTTGGGGGTGAATTGTGTGAGACATACCAGGCAAGTTGTAGCTCTGGTATCACTCATTTTTGAAATATAATTTCTGTATTGAACAAACATCTGATTATTATTTCTTTCTGTTCGTTTCTTTTCCTCCCTCTCACTTGTATTTGTTTGGGAGGGTATGCGTAAGGTGTTTTGGGCAGCATAACAGCCTGCTATGATTTTAGGTTTTGCCAACTGAAGGTGCTTTGTACTTCATTGGATTATCATTATAGACTAAAAATGAAAAAAAAAAAACTTGAGAAAAGATGCAGGACATTATGGCAGAATGCATTGGATCTGGGATGGGGGGTGGGGGGTGGTGAGAGGGGCAGGGAAAGGGATTAAGCGTGAACTGAATTGGAAAAAATGTATGAAAAAAAAAAAAAAAAAAAAAATCAATAAAATATTAATTTTTAAAAAAAAAAAAAGAGATGAGAAAAGTCCCCCAACACTGAAGTCAACAATGATATTTGCGCACTGGCCATTTGCCTGGCAGTCATGTGCTGCTGCACAGCTTACTCACAGCCGACACGTATAGAGAACCAAATATGTGCAAGGCCGAGTTGCAAAAATAGTTTTAAGGAACAGGTTCCTTTGGTATAGTTAGAATCTCTGAAAATGTTAAAGGTGACATTTCACATAGAAGTCTCATCAGAGTTTTCTTTTTTGACCATTGAAGGCTGCGCGAAAGCCTTGACGACAAACCTGCAGTGGTATCGTTCAGCAAATGACCAACACACGTGGCTATTTAGCCATTGTGAGGTGCAGAAAAGTAGCCAGAGATGATACAGGTTGAATGGCCTCGAGAACAAGGGTTGACTCGAACCCCATGGGTTTTTGAAATTTCCATGGGACAGCTGCAACAGTTCATCTACAGAAGCAGCTAGTGAACACGATTATCGAGCCTATGTCGGCACATGTATTCCTCGCTCCTCCAGAAGCTCACACGGTCTTGTGAGGAATTAAAAATCCTGGGAAAAACAGAGCAACATTTCAGATCATTGCAAGGGTTAGCATTGAAATAGCCAGGACAAAAGGCTGAAATCCAGCTAAGCAATGGACAGACCAATGGACAGGCTGAGAGGGGCGGTAGTTTCAATGGCCAGGGAAATTGTTTCCCATGGCGTCATATTTGACCATTTTGTCATTGGTACCTATAGCAACACAGCCACAACAAGAACGAAAACTGAACAGGAGAAGAGTGCTCAGGCACAACACGAAATTCCAAGGGGGACCCTCAGCAGGAATGTTCTGGAAAGAACCCTCCTGGCAACTCTGGGAGAAGGACAGTTGTAGTGCAGGCGAGTCAAAGCCAAGCTCTATCAAGGCCGTGCAGAGACTGATGGGAGCGTGGGCTCACGCCCGCCTCCCCAGCTAGCCTCCATCCATGGCATGAGCTGGTACCTAGGGAGGCATGCAGGCTCCGGAAGAACGAGCACAGGGAATGAGGTCTGATACCCATGACAGAGCCAGAGACCCCCAAACAGCTCCGAATTTTCTACGTTCCGTCAGAACGGCGTAATTTCGAGGTCCACACATAAAACTCCCAGGCTAACGAAGCCAGGTGGCACAGGGATCAGCTGTCCGTAAATAATGAACCAGTGCAGACAAGGGATTATAGTGGTGCCGAGACACCGTCAGGCAAGTACGAGAGCTGAAAGTCTCCATATAGGTAAACTTCTCAAAATTCTCGTTTTGAATCGCCCTTCCCCCATAATTCAATTTACCCTAGCAAACTATGATATGATTCTGGAGCGAATCTGGTTAATTGTGATAGTAATTTCCCAGATGATGGGGTTTCACAAGCACCTTAGAACTAGATTGATATTGGGAAAGAGGATTCACAAGCCATGTTAAAGATCATTCCCAATCTCTCCACGAAAGGAATGTAAGAGAGAATCATTATGGTTTAATCCTCGCTATGCCTATGTCACAGCTAGCAGAGACATAGATGCCCTTGCAGCAGCAATTCGCATGTCATTTTCCCCACCCACCTCCCACATTTAAAAGTCACACCAGGACAGGTTAAAACAAATAATGAAATGGACTGTGGAGAGAAGAAAGGAGCGGGGAAAGGCCCAATCCGATCATAATGAGTCAAGAGGCCTATGAATGGTGCTGATCAAAATGTGCTATAATAAGCACAGTGGGCGAGAGAAAGGGGAAATTCTAATTCCTAGAGTGTTGCCAACCTGCTTCCACTAAGAAAACATCGGGTCACCATAGTTAATTCCCGGTTAACGTAATGTGACATCACTGATGAACACCCAACCTTGTAAAGATTACATGCTGCATTTAACAAGCATGTGCTGGTTAGTTTTAGTGTCTACTTGACATATTTGGGTTGAGGGAGCCTCAGTTTGGGAATTGTGTCATTGATTGGCCTGTCCACATTATTCTTGTGACGTATTGGGTCTTGGAATGGTTTAACAGGTGGGAGGGCCCGCCCACAGAGTGGTTCCGACCCGACACTGGGGCACGTTTGTTTGTGTACTGTAAACGAAGCGGCGCTATGGGCAAGGAGCCAGGGAAGCGCCAGTGAAAGCCATCTCCTCCATTGGCTTGCCTTCAGCTCCTGTCCTACAGTTGCCCACTGAGTTCTTGGCCTTGGGCCTTCTTCTGAGTGAATGAACTGGTGGACACCGGAGCATTACTGAATAATATCCCTTATCCTCCAGTTGTGTTGTCAGAGTGTTTTGTCACAAATGGACACACAACTACACCCGCATTCGCTCCCGAAATATATATATATATTTACATTTATACCTATATTGACACTTCAAGAGTAACAGTTAATCGACATAATGTATATAACTATAAAAGAAGTGGTTGGGCGATTATAGAGCTTTGTCAAAGTAATAAAATGTAAATTAGAAATTTTAAACTTCAAGAAAAAACGTAATTGTTGGGTGGAGGAGTTTGAGATAGGGTCCCACTGTAGCCCAGCTGTCCTCTGAATTCTACTTTGTAGACCAGCGCCTAGGCTTGAACTCACATGGAGATCCGCCTGCCTACCCCTGCCTCTCTAAGGTGACTGGGATTACACGCGTGCCCTCACCTACGGTCCGGTACAATCTGTTACGAAAATCCAATTTTTAATAATGGCAGCTTTCACAATTAGCTTACCAAATTCCTGAGAATTTAATAATCAGCTCTCAGCATGAGCCAGTTCTAGCCCATCTGTTGCAAAAGCTTCAACAATATGGTTATAAATTAATTGGTGCGTGGTGGCACATAACTGTAATCACGGCACTTGGGGAAGTGGAAGCAGGAAAGTAATGTTCGAGCTTATGCTCAGCCACAGGTAGGGGAGTTTCGCCCCCGCCACATGCTAAATGAAGACCGCTGTGTCAAACGGAATAAACAAAAATATGTTATAAAATGCTGTTATTTTATGCAACAGCGTGGTGGTGCACATGCTTAATCTCAGCACTTGGGAGAGTCAGAGGCAGGTCGAGCTTGTGAAAGTTCAAAGGCCAGACCTGAGTCTAACAGGCTAAGTTCCAGGCCAGCTGGGGCCTAAAGGGAGACCCTGCTCTCAAAAAGACCAACAAAAAAAATTTTTTTTTTTTTTTTTTTTTTTTTTTTTTTTAATACATTTTTTATTTGGATCAATTCTCACAGAGTTTTGCTCCTTAAATCAAAGTATTTTTCTATATTAAACATTATTGCCAAAGTGGTTCTGGAGGTTAGCCCTTCTACTTGCTGTTATAAAACACTCTGACCAACAACCAACTTGGGAAGAAAGGGTTTTTGTGGCTTACAGCACAGTCCATCACCAAGGGAAACAGAGCGCATGGACCTCAAGGAAGAAACTGAAGCAGATATGGAGACACTGCTTACTGGCTTACCTCCCCTACGACTATGCACTTTCTATCAACACAGGACCACCTGCCCAGGGGCGGCACAACTTACAGTAGTCTGGATCCTCCCATTCATGTCAACAATCAAGATAATACCCAGCAGACATGGCCACAGGCCAGTCCGAGATGGAGGAAAGTGTCCTCACTGGGGTTTCCCCTCTTCCCCAAGGTGTGTCAGGTTGACATCTGAAGCTACCCAGAACAACTGGCCCCTTGTCAACTTGACACACAGACACAACACTATAACCACCTTTTCAATATTACTGTCTCAAGATCATCATATCAATAAAAATAGTTATAAAATATAAAGCAGTACAACTCAAAGAAAAGTTCCCCATGGTCTTTAAAAATTCAAAAACTACTCAAAAGTTCCGGCAATCCTCTTTAAAAAGTATCTTAAACTCTCGGTCTCCAACTAAAACACAAATTAAGTTAAAAGCCATGTTTATATCAAGAAGCGGAAAAACACTGGGTACCATCTTAGGTAAAATTTAAACTGGTCCAGCAAAAGTGCACACTTTGATTGCTGGGAGNGTGGTTTTCATTTGCATTTCCTTAATGATTAGTGATGTTGAGCAGTTCTTGAGGTGTTTCTCAGACATCTCTAATTCCTCGCTTGTGAAGTCTCTGTTCAGTTCTTTGCTCCATCTATTGAGTGGGTCATTTGTTTTCTTTTTTCTTTGTTTTTTGAGTAGTTTATATATTCTGGAAATCAATGCTTTGTCAGATGTTTCTGCAGTGAAGGTTTCCTCCCACTCTGTGGGATTTCTCTTCACTTCCTTGATTGTTTCTTTTGATGTACAGAAGCTTTTGAGTTTAATGAGGTCCCATTTGTCAACTGTCGACCTTAATTCTTGCACAGCTGCTGTCTGATTTAGGAAGTCTTTTCCTACGCCTATGTCTTGTAGTCTGCTGCCAACTTTTTCTTCTATCGCCTTCAGAGTTTGGGGTTTCACGTTGAGGTCTTTGATCCATCTGGAATTGACTTTTGTACAGGGGTAATGCACACCTTTAATCCCAGCAGAGGTGGGCAGATCTCTAAGAGTTCCAGGCCAGTTTGATCTACAAAAGAGTTCCATGCCAGCTGAGAGACCCTGTCTCAAAACAACAATAACAAAAATAGAAACCAGTCACTTTGAAGACCAAACTCCAGGTATTTTCTGAGGGGAAGAAAATCCAGGTGGCTGAGGGGTCCATAGGTCTGAAGTTCAGGGCCTGAAGCCCCAGTGGCTTGAGACTTTCCTGCTGGGGCTATGATGTCAAGTTATTCCTCATCAGCTCTGGGGACTGTGGCCAGAGGGAGCCCAGGCTTATTTAAGTAAAAGCTCTGGCCTTCTCCTGCACTAGCTTACTTTGTGTGCCAAGACAAAGAGTCACTTCTACGGGGTAGGGATATCACTTTGTTGGTAGGGTGCTTGCCTAGAATGCAGAAAGCCTTGGAATCGATCCTGCACATCTTGTAAACCAGGTATGGTGGTGCACACCTGTAATCTCTGCACTGGGAAGGTCGAGGTAGAATATCAGGAGTTCAGGGTCATCCTTCCTGACATAAAAAGTTCAAGGCCAGTTTGGGATACAAGAGGGCCTGTCACAAGTAATAATAATAGTAGTAGTAGTAGTAGCAGCAGCAGCAGTCACTTCTAGTCATTCCCACCCATTAAATGTCTGGTCATTTTCAGTTACTGAAGATTCTTACAGACTCCCCAAATCCTTAATCTAGACAATCACATCAATGGCCTGTGACAATGAATAAGCAGATATGTTGAGAAATACATGTTTTTATAAAATCAGGAGAAAGTGTCAATATGGCATAGGTTTGACATGAGAAACAGAAAAGAGAACTGAATTTTGCTTTTCCATGTCTATATGATACTAATTACAATCAGCTGTGTGATGCATCCATCCTTTAGGCCTAACTTGTGCTTAATCAGCATTGCAATGCAGAAACGGCTTCTCACTCACGTGTTCCAAATTAACAGGTCCTGTTATTTTTATGCCAGTTCCCACAGCATGCTAAGCATGCACTCTACCACTGACCTGTATTTTTGAGCCTTTGTTAGTATTTGTTTACTTGCTATGTAACCCTCTTAAGGCCTGTCCAGCCATGTCCTGTGGCCCAGTTTTCTGGGAATATTACCTAATCCTATTGACAGCTGACCTAAGCATAGGCCACCATGTAGAATGTGCTTGGAGGGCCTTGAACTTTAAAGCAGACATCAGTACCACCCTCCTACCTCAGTCTTTCAAGTAACCATAGACCTTCCCTGTGCCACCAGGCCTGACTCCAAAAATTATTCTCAACTCCCTATATCTTATCAANAGCTTGTCTATATATTTTTTTTGGCCGTGTATGGGAGTAGAGGCAGCCATTCTGGGGATTGATGTATTGGAGCTGGGGTGTGGATTAGGGATGGTTCCAGTGTAATCCACTTGCTTTGCACCACTGGCCTTGGAGTCTCTGCATTCAGACGTTCAGGTGGCTTTTTGTTTTCCTCCTCGCCCTTAGTATTAGATCTTCATTCCTGATGTTATCACAGGCACTAGCATGGTTATTCCGCCTGCTGGGCCGCAATGGGCTGCCTTGTGGTTTTTAGCCGACTCGCGCTAGCCCCCGCCCCAGTACAGCCCCTCCCTTATTCCTCTCCCGCTCCCTTCTCGGTCTTTGGCCACAGTTGACGGAGTTATTTCTGTCTCCCAATTGCCTTTTACACCGCCCATTTCATTCCTGTGCGATATGGCCTGCGACCTCACTCACTGACGCTCTGTGTATGCATTCACCGCATCACTCGCCTCACTCTCTTCTTCGCATGGGCTCTGCCTTCCATCACTGGGCTCCATTCATCCTCCATGGGCTCTTCCCCTGTGCCGGCATGTACTTTTCCACTAATATTTATTTATTTATTTGCATATGTTGTGTGTGTGTATGTGGGTACGTGTGTGTATGTGTGTAGTGTGTAGGGTGTCACGTGTATGTGTATGTGTGTCCGTGTGTATGTGTGTGTATGTGTGTGTGTAATGTGTGTGTATGTGATGTGTGTTATGTGATGTGTGTGTACCCTCATGGGATTCGTTTCTCTCCTTCCCATGTAAGGTTCAGGAATCAAAACTTGGCTCCCTCAGGGTTTTGGTGGCAGGTCCACCTTTTCTGGGATCGCTCTCCATTCGCCTTCCACTGTGGTTTTTCACTGACGTGTCCCACTACCCGCCGTCGTTCCGACACCTGTGTGTTAGCGCGCGCAAGTGGGCGGTCTCTGGATGCTAAGCCAACATACTACCTCGAGTGACATGGCCCGCTGCCAGCTCTCACCTTGTCATTAGTCCCCGCAAGGTCTTGCCTGCACCCTGGTGGCAGACAGTTGTGCGGGCGAACATCAGGCCTGTGACTTAGGGGGCTGCACGCTGCTTCATACAGACAGGAGAACCCTGCACAACGGTGACATTCCCTTTCTGCTTAAGCTAGTTGGTTTTTTGCTCCTGCAGGCTGAGTACGCCTGGATCGGTATTGCCCAGTGACGACAGTGTCACATGCTTCTTGTCCCCAGGGCACGCCTGCCGTAGGAGAGGTGGTTGCTCTCCAGGGCTCACGATCAGCAGTCCCAACTCTGAATAGATGTGTGTGGGACAACTTGCTCTCTCACACCATGCACATGTGTCTGTTCCAGTAATGTTCGCCAGCTCTCCCAGCGGTCTTCTGGTAAGGTCCAAGCGCTTTCTCCTCCAGTACCATGCCTTAAACAGTGAACACCGACTTAAGGTTCCATTATCTACTTGAGTCTATTTCTCCCCTAAACCTCTTCTCAGTCTGTGTTCCTCTGGGGAAGAGCGCCTAGGAGACTCACACAAAGGCTCCCTCTTCCTACTGCCTCTGTCCCTCCAGATTCCCTCAGCTACCTATTTTATCAAGTTCAAGAATGGATGCAATCAATCTTCTCTGCCTTGTATCTTGATGCTGCCTGCTTCCCTGGCCCCAGCTAAGCACATAGACATGTTTCCAGTCTGGCTCTGGCAACCATGCAGCCAGGGGTCACAGACCATCCAGGTTTGCTCCTTGCATGTCATTGATGAAGAGCAGATTGGATGGGAAACCTAAAGTGAGCTTCTTACACTCTAGGGGCAAGATGGATGGGGTCCTGGTCTTGTCTGCTGGGAGGGGGTCTGGGAAGGGACCCAGAGCCTGTGCGAGCCTATTGGAGGGGAAGAAGGGCCTGTCCCTGTCCAAGTCCAGCCTGCTGAAGCCACAGCAGCAACAGGCTTCCGGATGACTTAGGAAGGGCCACCACTCCCCTGGCCTGTGTGAGTCACGGAAGCAACTTGTGCCCCTGGAAACTAAGGAGTCAGGAACATAGTTTCGGAGTCCATACCTAGATTCCAGCACCTTTCAGAGCCTTCCCCCCAGATTCCCATATGTGAGAATATAGTCCTGACGCTTGACTTCCTTGACATGAGTCCTACCTCCAGGGTGCCATCAGCTATAAGTGGGTGAACCCTCACCCACAAAACAAAGCCTTTGGCCTGTGGTCACCAACCAAGGAGCAAAGCAGAAGACTGAAATGGGGTGGGGCACTGACACCTGCAAGGGGGCTCTAAAGATCCCACATAGCGGGGCATTGTGGCATGTTCAAGTAGGCCCAGCTACTCGGCAGGCTGAGGCAGGAAGGTGCCAAGTTTGAGACAGACTGGGATACACAGTGAGACCTGTCTCAAAAACATAAAATTAAAGTTAAATGTTGGGTATGGTGGCAGACCCTGTAATCCTAGCACTGGGGTCAGGCAGGAGCAAGGAGGGTCAGAGTTAAGGCAAACCGTAGATACACAGGAGTTGGTTTGAGGCCAGCTACTATATGAATAAGACCTTGTCTTAAAAGAAGAAAATAGTGGTCTTACAGCAGTGACAGAGGACTCTGTAGTTCAAGGCACCTGCTACAGAGTGTTCAGGCAGCTCTAAAAAGACCTTGTCTAACACGAAGAAAAATGTCTTACAGTAGAACTCTATGTTGTTCTCTATTAACTGACTCATGTCAGTAGGTCTGAGGACACTTTTTGTTTTTACTTTTTATTTTTGTGTACATGGGGTTTTGCTATGTAAGCAATATGTGCAATGCTGGAAGAGCCATAAGAGGCATCGGATCCCCTGGAATTGGAGTTATGGATCGTTGTAGCCAGTGTGGGTGCTGGACACCAAAACCGTCCTCTAAGAGCAGCCAACACTCTTAACCACAAGGCCCTTTCTCCAGCCCCTGAGGAATTTCTAAAGCTCATCTTCAATTCTTCTTTGCTTATAGCTCTAGGTCAAATGCTTTTTCACTACCTCTGACACTTCTCTTCAACAATTTCACAAATTGCTACCACAGCAATCATGTCAACGGTGTCCTGGGGTCTTGAGGAATTTTCAGGAATTTATGAGTCAGTTGTTAGACATAGCAGGGATTTAATTAAATGAGTAAATTACATTAAACCCAGAGGTAATAAAACACAATTCTTCATGAGCGTCTACGTTCTATTAATGAAACGTCTGCTTTGAGCATCCTTGGGTCTATTTTTTATACAGGGAACTGTATCTTATCTTCCTGTCATTTCCTGCCAGTGCCTCCTAAGCTGAACTTGCTCATGATGGGAGGGTTCCACAGAAACTGGTACCACTGTACACTCCACTCAGTTTTTGTTTTGTTAGGCCCAAGAAAGTGATGGATAAAATGTTGATAGAGGGGCCAAGAGATGGCTCGGTTAAGTTCAGTTCCCAGCACCCACATAGAGTAAATCAACCTTAACTCCAGTTCCTGGGGGTTTAGAATTAAAGTTGATGAGGATAGACATGGGGACAAAATTCAGGCAAAACCCGCATACACATAGAAATAAATAAGTCAAATTTTTTAAATGTTGATAGAGCCGGGCATGGTAAGCACACACCTTTATCTCAGCACTTGGGAAGAGAGGCAGACAGTCTCGTGAGTTCAAGGCAAGCCTGGTCTAACATAGCGAGCCCAGCCAGCTGGGGACTAAAGAGAGACTGTGCTACTCAAAAAAAAAATAAAAGTTGGGCTGGAGAGATGCCTAGGTTAAGAGCGCCCGACTGCTCTATGTAGAGAACTCGGTTGTCCCCAGCACCCACATGATGGCTGGAAAGGCGATCTGTACTCCAGTTTAGGGGATCAACCATCTTCTGTGTCTGAGCATTGCAACATGGTCACAGACCCATACATGCAAGACAGTACATTCATTACCAATAAATAATTTGAAAAAATACTTAAACAATGTTGATAGAAAAAGGAGCATGTGGGGCTGGGACTAGAGCTGAGAGATGACTCAGAGTAGAGGCACTTGTTGCTCTTCAGAGACACGTTTGGTTCCTAGCCCAATTGCAGCTAACACCATCTGTAACCAGTCCAGGGGACTGACATGTTTGGCCTCTGAGGGCATCTGTATACACATGCACACACAATACATGCAGTCCTGTACACATGTACACATAATATATACAGGCACCTGAACACATGGGACTTACGAGCTGCATTGAACTGCACACTGTATACAGACATCTGCCTACATATACATGCACACTGTAACACATGTACACAATACATGCAGGACTGTAAACATGTACACATAATACATGCGGCACCTGTACACACATGTACCTACTGAGCAACACTACTATAAAACAACTTTTTTTTTTGTTTGTTGTTGTTTTGTTGAGTGGGCGTTCCCTGTGCCAGTGTCCTGGAATCACTCTGTAGACAGGCTGGCTTGACTCACGAGATCTGCCTGCTCTAAAACAACACTTTTTTAAAAATCTTAATAGAATGTGTGCCTCTCGTAGTCATCACACTATAAATAAACAATTGAAGAAATATTCTCCTAACAAGAACTGTCTGAGCCATCAGCAAGACGCTTAATGGACAAGAGAAGTTCGGGGACACGTCCCTGACTCTCATCCATCTTTACTGCACACCAAAAAGGAAAACACTGGGACCCTGTTTCATCAGTGCTAACCACAGGTTGGCTGTGGATACAGAATTCTGTAAAACCCAGCAACTGAGGTTGACCGGGACTCCTGATACTCCTGCCTACAACCCCTTCCTCAAGAGCTAGAATTTCTCTCTGAGCCACTCTACCTGGTTTAAGGTATTTGTTGTTGTTGTTTATTTATTCTTTTTTAGACAGTCTCTTTGTAGCCCCACTGGCCTGGAAACACTATGTAGAGCAGATGGCCTCTAATCTCACAGAAATCTACCTGCTTCTTCCCCTAGAGTGCTCGGACTAGGAAGTAAAGTGTGTGCCACCTCCCCCAGTCCCTTTAAAGTATCTAATCTATCTAATCTATGTATCTAGTCTTCTCTATCTTCTTCTATCTAATCTATCTATCATGTATTGCCTATCATTCATTATTCTTTCTTCTATTATCTATCTATCATTATCTATCTATCTATTAGTAATGTGTATGAGTTTTTGCGCTCATGTTTAATCAATGAATGCAGTGAAATGCCGCAGAAGGCATCAGATCACTAGGAACTATAGTTTAGATGATTGTTAGCATTGAATGGGTATGAGAACCCAGGTCCTTTGCAATAACAGTCAGATGCTCTTAACCACTGAGCATCTCTCCAGCCCTGAGGTAGTTGAATATCATTAGATAGGGGAAGTTGGGTCCCTTGGAGTCTGCTGGATATAAAACCATTGTAAGGGACTGGCTTGGGTGATTGAAAGGATTCCTCCTGATGTTGAACTTGAAGTTGTAGACAGCAGTGTGTAATTTTGTAATATGTTGATTTGTTCTTTCACACATTATAAAGGTCAACATTGTTTGGATAGGTGGTCTCTGTATATATTCTTCAAAGGACAGCACATGGTGAACATTATCCCATGCATTGATATGTGTGTAGACAGTACTCTCTTCCCTGTTGGATTGTGATTTTATTGTTGATAGTGGTAGTTATGGGATTAGACCCAGTTCTATCACTAAATTAAACTCTCAGTCCTTGGAACTCTTTCCGAGGACTCTTCCTTAATCTGCTGTCCACTGTATTCACTGTAATACTTATGAAAAATGTGTAGTAATGTTTGAGGCATCAATTGAGGAGAAGTAAGTTACTGGCATAGTCTTTCAGTAGAATGAATGTTCTCTGTTAACAAAATGTCCAGTTGAATGGAAGTTTTGCATCTTGGGAGGGAAGAAGGAAGAAATATTGTAATTCAGTAGACTCCTAGGACCATAGTAAAGAGAGCTGTGGACACCCCAGGGTCGAAGCAGAAGCCCATAAAAAGTAGAATGTGTCAGTTCTGGTTAAATCAAAACTGGGACAGGTCTTTTCACTGTGAACTCTATTTCCTCTTTTTGTGATATTGATGATGTGGAAAATTCTAGAATTTTATAACTTGCCAAACTCCCTTAAGAATTCCAGCAAAGGGTGAGGAGAGGTCTGTGTTAGAGCACTTGGCTAGTCTTGCAGAGTACAGAGGTCCCAGTTTCCCAGTCCCTCACATGGTGACTAACATGTATCATTAACTCCAGTTCCAGGGATCCAGTGCCCTCTGGGGCGCTCTGCGACATCTGCACACACGCTGATTTATACCTGCAGGCAAATATTTACTCATAAGACACAAATAATAAAATTAATAAAAAAATAATAGCATGCAGAATACAAAGCATCAGAGATAACAGCGTGCCCTGCTTATGACTGGGTCTGACATGCTGGGAAGTGGCTGTGGGTGGGCAAAGAGCATGTTCCTTTCTGTGTGATAGTGACTTGGCCCGGTGGTTTTAGGGAATGCTATGGAGGGACAAGAATGAAGGGTCAGGGAGAAGGAGCAGGGGTGGAGCTCAAGCCTCAGGGGAAGGCGTTACTGTGATGGGGTGGCTGAGGCAGCTGGCTGTTTCAATCTACTGATCTCCTGAGAAGCTTATTAACTGTGTACAAGAAGGTCCCTCTGAGAAGAGAAGGGGAAGGGAATTCACCACAGCCTCCCATTGGGTGTAGGGGAGTCCCATGGTGACACAGTGGCAACAGTAGAGCAGAGAGAGCCCTGACAGGATGCCTCATTTGCAGCTGCTAATGTTCTTCATGAAGTGCTGACAGCAATCGAGGGAACCAAAGGAGAATTTGAGAGATTGATGTTATTGGTGAAGGAAGACAATTCGGAGACCATTGTGATTTTGAGATGGCATTGCAAGTAGCCCAGGCTGGCCTGGAACTTACAGATGTAGCCCAAGCTAGCCTTGACGCATCGTGATCCTTGCCTCGATTCCCAAATGCTAGAATTACAGCTATGCGCCATTATACCTGGAGTATACAGTGCTGGGATTCAAACCTCGGGTTTGTCTACACAAATGCTCTGCGACTGTAGCCAACCAAGCTACATCTCTAGCCATGCATTGATAGATTTTTAAATAAGGGATCATCTAATCAGAGTTATAGAATATTAAACTTTCAATGACCAGCTTTCTAGAAAAATAAGCATTCTTATTTTTACTTGTATAATACATAATAGTAAAATGTTCGTTGGTCTTCATTGTCAAGTTCTGCAGCAATTCTTCTACAGTATTCTGCTGAATTTTGCTGAATTCTGTATCCGTTGCCACTATAGTCACAATTGGTGAAAGAGCATCGTCCTTTACAGTGTGTATTAAATGACTTGAAGAGCGGCATGCCTCTGAGCTTCCCGTGTTCATTAAACACCCTGCTGATAAATCAGATCTCTTCAGGGACTATTTCCTCATCCTTGTTTGTTCCCACCACACATTCCATCAACGTTTTATCCATCACTCTGTTAGGCCTAACAAAAACAAAGCTCAAGTTGTGTTTAAACTGTCAGTTTCCATGTTGCAACATTCCCACCCCAGCCAAGTCGGCTCAAGGGGACAGTGGGAAGAGATGAGGAGGACATGCACAGCATTTTCTGTGCAGGTAAGAGGCAACAGTCAGCCTCAAGAGGAGGATATGAAGAAGAATATAGAAAGACCGATGAAGCGGTAAATTTTGAGTATTTTAATTACCTTTGGGTTTAATTATCACGTTCATCTTATTTTTATAACCATTGCTAAGTTTAACAGCTGGCTCTAACATTCCTGAAAACTGAACAGTGGTCCCAAGGAGCCCAGGACACCACTGGAATTGTATTTTGTTTTTGTTTTATTGGAGTTTTTTTGAGACAGGGGTCTCCCTGTAGTCAGCTAGCTATTTGAACTGGCTTATAGACCAGGCTGGTCTCAGTCTCAAACACCCACCTGTCTTTGCCTCCTGAGTGCTGGATTTAAAGGGGTATGCACCACCGGTTTGGAATTATTTTTGACAATTACTTTGGTAATAGTCTATGGACATGTTTTGGGAAGTGGTCTTGACTGTGAGTCCTTTGGCTCCTTGACTCTGCCCTCACCCTCATCCCCAGGAAGGAAAGAGTCACCACATTCAGAGCTTCTGTCTCAGGTGCTTCAGATGATGCCACTTTGAGCTATTTAGCACATCCTGCCCCTGGGTTGGGCTATCTCAGTAGCTCCTCACTGCTCTCCTGAAATCTGTCTCTTCCTACACCATGTCAGAGTTGCCCTTCTTATTATGCTTGCTCCCAAACTAAACCCAAGTATGACATGATACATGAGCATAAAATCACAGATTTCAGGACTGGAAAGATGGCTCAGCTGTTTAAGAGTATTGTGTGCCCTTGTACAGGACTCACCTCAGTTCCCGACACATATTGGGCTAACCATCCTTAACTCCAGCTCCAGGGAAACACCCCCTTCTTGCACTTTGTGGAACACACACACACACACACACACACATCCTTTTTTTTAAGGATTTCGTTCCTTTCTAAAAATCCATGTGTGTTGTGTTTTTCTTCTCCTGGGAGCCAATCCACACCCCCTGGAATATTACCATGTCTGGAAGCCAACACACACTCCCCCAACCTGGAATACTTACTTTTCCACAGGCATTCTGCACTCCCTGCCCAAGGAGCTGTCATCCCCCAAACACCTAAATCTAGAAGCCACCAACACACACTTTCTCTCTCTCTCTCTTTTTCTTCTCCTTCGTCTCTCTCTCTCTCTCTATGCCTCTCCTCCTCCTCTCTCCTCTCCTCTCCCTCTCCTCTTCAGCTGTCCTAGAACTTACTAAATACACCAGGCTGGCCTGAATACACAGAGATCTGGCTGCTGGCATTAAAGTCTATAATTTGTAATAGTGAACTTGACAACATGAATACATGCATAGAGAAAAACCGTGCATTACAAAAATTATAAGATAGTGACAGATGGTACAATCACTAAATTACCAATCAGTGATTCAAGGATGAATGAACTGAGTTGGTCTGCTGGCTTATTAGAGAAGCTTCTTGTCTGGATGCAGACAGCAGGCTGAATTCCGTTGATCTTAATATATCAAGACAACTGACTATAAATATTTTTTTAAGTATTTATTTCCCAGAATGGCTTACAGACAAACTAAGAAAGAAAGTTGATACTTCTGCTGTTTTGCTTTGTTTCAATATTTTAATTTTTTAAATTTTAATTTATTCTTTATGTGTATGAGTGTACTGTCTGCATGCAGGTTGGTGCCCTGGGATTGGTGCAGCGGAGGTCAGAGAGGGTGTCATTTCCCCTGGAAACTGGGTAGTTAAAGATGGCTTCAGCTCCATAGCTGGGTGCTGGGATATGACGAGGTCCTCTGCAGAGCAGTTGAGGGTCTTTAACCGCTAGGCATCTCTCCAGCCCATATTTTAATTTTTATTAATTTCGTTGTGTGTTTGTGTGGTGTGGGGGGTGTCTGTATCTCTATGTGACTGTCAGTGCACACATGCCTTCTGTGCATGTGGAAATCAGAGGACATTGTCAGGAATCAGGTCTCCCTTCCACAGTGGGACAGATAGAAATCAGGCACCTGTGACAGGTCGGACGGTCGCACGCCATCGAAGGACAGATAGAAATCACGACGTTAGGTCTGCACAGTGGGAGAGATAGAAATCAGGAGGCCGGGTCTGCACAGTGGGAGATAGATCAGGGCAGGTCTGCACAGCAGCTCCTTTACCTGACTGAGGTCTTGCTGGCCCTGGTTGGTTTCTTGAGACTGGTTTATTCGGCTGTGGATTACCTCCTATGTAGCTAAGGTTGTCTGCCCCCATTCCTAAGGGCTGGGATTACACGGAATTCAACACCCTGCTTACGAAAGTTGTTTTATTTATTCTTAATTTTTTTTTTATTTCTCTTGTGTATCTGCTTCATGTAGGCTGTGCACCCTGTCTGCAATGCGTGGAGGTCAGAAGAGGGTCTCCGTTCCCGAAACGGAGTTACGATAGTTTAGCGTCCTGTGATGGGCTGGGGAATCAACCTGGTCTCTGTAAGAGGGGTGGCGTTTAATAGGCTCTTCGCGTACGTAATTATTTTTTTTTTATGTGTATTGCTTTCATGTGTATTAGAACATGTTTTGCATGCTCCTGGAGTCAGAGAGGGGGAGTTCAGGAGGAGTTAAGATAGTTTTCAGTGTCTAGTGAATGCTGGAATAAACAAGGTCCTGCAAGAACAGTGTGTTTTAATGAGCCATCTTCATCCCAGATGTCTTTTAAAAGAAAATACATATGGGTTCTTAATTTTTTCAGTTCATTTTTTTTTATTTAACATGTGGGACCTGCCTGGGCAACATGGGAGCTCACTTTAGTCAGTTCTATCCTTCTACTCTGGGCTTCAGGCTTGAACTCGGGTCATCAGTCATTGGTGGTGGTAAGTGCCTCTGCCTGAGCCATCTTACAGATTTTGTTTCTTCTTTTGAATATGTATTTTTAGTTAATCAGCTTTGACTACATGTGTGATTATATTACCTGTCAATTGATAGGACCTACAATTACTTGGGAGATGAATTTCTGGATGTGTGCATCTTTGAGACTGGGTTGAGGGAAGAAGACCCTCCTTAATGTGTGGGGGCTCCATTCCACCGGGGTGGGGGACCATCCCAGGGTGGGGGCGCCATCCCGCGGGGTGGGGGCGCCATCCCACGGGATGGGTCCCACGGGGTGGGGGACCATCCCACGGGGTGGGGTCCTGGACCAGATGAAAAGGAGAAGCTGACTGAGCGAGGGCTCACCTTGACTGTGGAGCCTGTGTGATCCCGTGCCTCACTCTCTGCGCCAGGATCTCTGCTGCGGACTATACAAAACAACCCTTTCCTTAGTCATTTTGTGGTATTTTGTCACAGCAATAAGACAGTAAAAATATGCCCAAATATATGCAATATTTAATAATGGCTAGGAGAGAGTTGCTGTGTACTACTGAAATAAGGATTTTAGACCTCTCATTTATTTTGGTTCTTTTGGTAAAGCTGAATGAAATTGGCTAAGTTTTTTAAGCTTATTCTTTTCCCTTCTGTCCTTGGAATATTTTTAGAGGATTATCGCTACTTAATTACCATTCTTCCTTAAATGTGTCATAATGGCCATCATTGAGGGTCATTTTCAAACCCATTTTTCATTTTTTCCTGTCATTTATAACAATGAACAGATTACATATAGTGTACTGACTCTTGAAAGAAAGCTTAAAGATAAGCTATCTTTCAGACATTGATCTGGACAACGGACTATCTCTATCTACTCTCATCTATCCTATCTATTCTAGTTCTATCATTTACTCCTATCTATCTATCTATCTTTTCCTTTTTTCTATCTTCTATTTTATTTTATATGCTTACGTACCTTTTTTTTTTTATTTTTTTTTTTTTTTTTTTTTTTTTTTTTTTTTTTTTTTTTTTTTTTTTGAAGAGATATAAAGTTTAAATAGCATGAGTTAGTTTAAGGATAAAAATAACTCTGCTGCTAGCTGTCTCTTCATTAGGATACATTAACTCTGCCTACGCTTAATAGAATTGAGGAATTTTCACTGCATATTCTATGGTTGCATTTTTCATAATCTGTCATATCACTGGTCTGATTTTTTTTGCAGTATCTTCATGTTCTGTGACATTTTTAAAATGAATCCTACTTCTGAGTTCAGGTTAGCGCTGTCATGACTCTGTCATCTCCATAACGAAGAAACGGAAGGCTAGAATTTCAGAGGATTATTTGCACTGGAATTTCAATAGTACAGAAGTTGATAATGTTGGGGGCTGCTCGGATATGTTCATTGATTTCGACTAATTTTTCTTAAGTACAGAGGGAGTATCTTCATTCAATAGAAATGACTTGAGAGCGGAAGATATCTTAAATCTCTATTGGCTTTTTTGAAGAACGAATTTCGGCGGCATCGTTTACCATCACTTTCTAAGTAGTCATTCCCTTGGAAAATTATTTAATCAGAATAGTGGAAAACGTTGGACTATATTCTAAAGTAACGATCTATTCTGTGGGAAAATGGACAACTTAAGGTGTCGAATGAGAACTCGCACTCTGCTAAAGTAATGTACGATATGTGGCATTAAACATGGACTTACCACCTTGTCGAGCCTTCTTATGCTAGGGCATCGGTAATGCACGGCCTTTATTTTTTTATTTTTTTTATTTTATTTTTATTAATCTAGACACGGGGTTAATCCCATTCCCATTTGATCAGCCAAATTCATGCAGTATCTGCAACTCGCTTTTCATCTCTTTCTCTTTCTCAGTCTTTTTCAATTTTCTCCATGTGAGTGAAGTTGATGGTTATTGAGCCGCAGTTCTGTTTCAGTCAGTTCTTTGATGCGTTCTTTTCTGTTGTTGTTGTTGTTGTTGTTGTTTCAATTGCATCTCAGTGTTGTGGAACAAACCAAGGGGCATCACAGAAATACTACCTAGGTAATCTGGCTAGGCTCCACAGCATAGGGTAATTTGTTCGTTTGTTTTATTTCTGGGATGTTTATTTCACGTCAGTCATGATCGTCCTTAGTCGCCATTTTCTGCAAGGTGTGTGTGTCTTTCTTTACTGCTGATAGAACTCCATTGTAGTGTACCACTTTCTTCTTAGTCCTCATCTGTTGATGGGTATTTGTGTTGGTTTCAGCTCCTTGCTGTTGTGAATAGAGCTGTAATAAACATGGAAGTGCATGTATCTCTGAGTGGGGTGAGTCTTGAGGGTCCAATGCTAGGGTGGTATGGGCTGGGTAGGTGGAGTTCATTCCAAGTTTCAAGGGTTCTCCAGAGCACATGTTTTTCCCATAGTGGTGCGGTTTTACATTTTCGCAGTGGTGAGCTGTTCCCTTCCAGGACTCTCCGTCACTTGGTTGTATTTTTGTTTTCTTGATCCTCAGCAGTTTATTAGTATGGTGATATCTTAAAGTGGTTTTGTCTTGCATTTCCTTAATGATTAGTGAGTTGAACACTTCTTAGGTGTTTTTTCAGACATCTTTAAATCCCACTGGTTGTGAAGTCTCTGTTAGGCTTGTGAAGTCTCTGTTCAGTTTTTGCTCCATCTATTGAGTGGGTCATTTGTTTTCTTTTTTCTTTGTTTTTTGAGTAGTTTATATATTCTGGAAATCAATGCTTTGTCAGATGTATCTGCAGTGAAGGTTTCCTCCCACTCTGTGGGATTTCTCTTCACTTCCTTGATTGTTTCTTTTGATGTACAGAAGCTTTTGAGTTTAATGAGGTCCCATTTGTCAACTGTCGACCTTAATTCTTGCACAGCTGCTGTCTGATTTAGGAAGTCTTTTCCTACGCCTATGTCTTGTAGTCTGCTGCCAACTTTTTCTTCTATCGCCTTCAGAGTTTGGGGTTTCACGTTGAGGTCTTTGATCCATCTGGAATTGACTTTTGTACAGGGGTAATGCACACCTTTAATCCCAGCAGAGGTGGGCAGATCTCTAAGAGTTCCAGGCCAGTTTGATCTACAAAAGAGCTCCATGCCAGCTGAGAGACCCTGTCTCAAAACAACAATAACAAAAATAGAAACCAGTCACTTTGAAGACCAAACTCCAGGTATTTTCTGAGGGGAAGAAAATCCAGGTGGCTGAGGGGTCCATAGGTCTGAAGTTCAGGGCCTGAAGCCCCAGTGGCTTGAGACTTTCCTGCTGGGGCTATGATGTCAAGTTATTCCTCATCAGCTCTGGGGACTGTGGCCAGAGGGAGCCCAGGCTTATTTAAGTAAAAGCTCTGGCCTTCTCCTGCACTAGCTTACTTTGTGTGCCAAGACAAAGAGTCACTTCTACGGGGTAGGGATATCACTTTGTTGGTAGGGTGCTTGCCTAGAATGCAGAAAGCCTTGGAATCGATCCTGCACATCTTGTAAACCAGGTATGGTGGTGCACACCTGTAATCTCTGCACTGGGAAGGTCGAGGTAGAATATCAGGAGTTCAGGGTCATCCTTCCTGACATAAAAAGTTCAAGGCCAGTTTGGGATACAAGAGGGCCTGTCACAAGTAATAATAATAGTAGTAGTAGTAGTAGCAGCAGCAGCAGTCACTTCTAGTCATTCCCACCCATTAAATGTCTGGTCATTTTCAGTTACTGAAGATTCTTACAGACTCCCCAAATCCTTAATCTAGACAATCACATCAATGGCCTGTGACAATGAATAAGCAGATATGTTGAGAAATACATGTTTTTATAAAATCAGGAGAAAGTGTCAATATGGCATAGGTTTGACATGAGAAACAGAAAAGAGAACTGAATTTTGCTTTTCCATGTCTATATGATACTAATTACAATCAGCTGTGTGACGCATCCATCCTTTAGGCCTAACTTGTGCTTAATCAGCATTGCAATGCAGAAACGGCTTCTCACTCACGTGTTCCAAATTAACAGGTCCTGTTATTTTTATGCCAGTTCCCACAGCATGCTAAGCATGCACTCTACCACTGACCTGTATTTTTGAGCCTTTGTTAGTATTTGTTTACTTGCTATGTAACCCTCTTAAGGCCTGTCCAGCCATGTCCTGTGGCCCAGTTTTCTGGGAATATTACCTAATCCTATTGACAGCTGACCTAAGCATAGGCCCCCATGTAGAATGTGCTTGGAGGGCCTTGAACTTTAAAGCAGACATCAGTACCACCCTCCTACCTCAGTCTTTCAAGTAACCACAGACCTTCCCTGTGCCACCAGGCCTGACTCCAAAAATTATTCTCAACTCCCTATATCTTATCAAACTTCCTAAGAGATTTGGTGAAGACAGATAATGACAAATCCCTCAGTTAAAAATTTGCAACAATGATGACGACGTGCACACCACTCACATATACATATTCATGTGAACATACATAAAAAAATCAATAGTTTTTTTCAAGTAAAATTCTTCAAAAGCAAATTAATAAGTAAATACAAGTAAATAAGATAGTCCTCAATAACAGTCCAACTTATAAAATAAATATGCATGAGTTCATATTATATAATAAGCAAGTAAATAAATAAACAAGCAAATGTATTCAAGAGACAAATCTACCATACACAAGAATTTCAAATAATTTGATAGCTGCTCACCTCACTAAGTGGCAGGAATATAACTCCTTGCCCCCCAAATGTGACTGCTTCCCACAAGAGCACCTTGCTTCTATGAGAGAGAAAGTAACTTTGCAATAGAAAGAGCTAGGAACAGCACTTCAGGCAGGTGATCAAGTCATCTGATCATCTGTCTCGTGATATGATCCAATGGGAATAGTATTTCACCTCTGTGGTTTTCCTACCCCAAACCATAATCCCAGAAAAAACATGATAAAACCCCTGCTGGGTATCTCAGTAGAATACCTAGGCAGTGTTCCTCAAAACTGTCAAGGTCATTAGAAACAAGTCAGAAACCAACACAAGCCCGTCAGAACATGATTACTAAACAGTGAATGTCAACGTGGTATCCGGGATAGGATACTGGCGTACAGAAGACACATTAGGAGCAACTAAGGAAATCTGAATAAAATATAAACTTTAGGTAATAATAAGATGCAACATAACAAATGCACCATACACCAAAGGAAAGCAGTAACAGGGGAAACCATGTAATGTGTGGCCCAAGACAACTCTTCACTCATGTGACCCAGAGCAAACAAAAGCAAAAGCCTAGACACGTGACCCAGCCTTGGCACACTTTCTACGCCACTTCTGCAACCTTTCCATAAAGCTAAAACAAAGAGAGATTTTGAAGTAAGTATGCAAAAGCATGTTTAAAACGTTTTATTTACTATTATTGTATGAGGTGTGATGTGAACACAAGTGTGGATGTGTGCACCCCACAGAGTAAGTGTGAAGGGCAGAGGAGAACTTTAGGAATCGATCGTCTCCTTCCACCACAAGATCTAGGGGTCAAACTCATGTCATCAGACTTGCTGGACAAGCGTTTTTGTTCCCTGCACCATCTTGTCACCCTAGAGTGTTTCTGTAATGAGATGCTTGATTGAGCACGGGATCCAAAGACACTCTAGAATTCTACGTAGTCCATCTCTGCCCCAGTCTCCAATCCTGTCCCAGCCTGTGTATTTGGCTGCTCTAACAAATGCCTTAGATTGAGTGGCTTATAAATGACAGAATTTTATTTTTTACAGTTCTTATAGGCTTCAAAGGCCAAGGTCAAGGGTGTAGGCCATCAGTGTCTGCTGCTTTGTAACCAGGAATGGGCAATAATCCCATTCACGAAGAGAGAAGCCATGATTTAATTGGCTCCCAAGGAAGCCAGTTAATATCATGCTGACCTCGAGCATGAGGAGTCAACACTTCAGTTTTAGGTGAATGTAAATACTGGGGTCATAGATCACTATAAAGGAGAGCTGAGCCCTACTATCAGGACAAAACACCACCCCATTTCCAGTGGTCTGGCAAGATTCTTCTACACAATTTCGGTGTGTCCAACATTCTGACATCAAAACACCAACACAGTGTTGTCTTCTACAAAGTTCACTATCAGGAACCACACAATCCAGCAACAATAAAAATCTCATACGCTTTAAGTAAGTTTATGGGTTTGTGTTGGGCCGCATGCATGCATAGCTGTACTTAGCCACATGCAGCCCTTGGATCATGGGGTTAGACACCCCTGCAAGTTTTAGATAGTGAGCTCTTGTAGCAGGAGCCACATCTTAGCCTCGCTAGCAAAGGTGAGCACTCTTGGCACCCAAAGACTCTGCTTTAGATTCCCCAGCACCAGCATGACCCAGGGACAGGATGGGGGCCTTCAAAGGAACCCACTAACCTTCCCCACAACATTAGTTGACCCCAGCTCTGTCCTCTGCTGGGATGAGACAGGACATCCGCACGTCTGGCCTCCTGGTGTCTCGTAGCACAAGGCTTGTCTTCCCAGCCCAAAGCATCCTAACCAAAAACTACTGCTTGAATTTAAAAGAGGGAAGAGTTCCCCAAATGAGCAACATGTATTCCCACTGCCTTCCTGGCAAGTCAATGCCTTCTGTCACAGCTTACTCACCACAGGACAAATATGTGCAACTGAATTAAGTCCTTGTAAGTTCTCTGAAAATGAAAGGTGACATTCACATAGAAGGTTCCAGAGTTTCTTTCTCGACCATGGAGAGCAGCACTTGCCACAAACTGCAGTGGTATCTCAGCAATGACACAGTGGCATTTACCACCTGTGAGGGCAGAAAAGGAGCAGGAGAGAAACAGGTGAATGGCTGAGAACGCAGGGTTGACATCGACATGGTATTCACTGAACAGGCTGCAGACAGGTTCACTTACCAAGCAGCTAGTGAACACTGCCTATGTGGCAAGTGCCTTCCTGCTCTCCCAGAGCTCACGGTCCTGCGAGGAAAATCCTGGGAAAAACAGAGCAACATTTCAGATCATCGCAAGGGTTAGCATTGAAATAGTGTTTCATATTTTAATTCAGAGATCGTACCCGTATCCCATTGAAGGATTTACACAAACTTGCTCTATGCTGGTAAAAGGCTTAAGGTTTGTCCACTCGTTGGGGCCGTTCGTAGTCCAGTACCATGTTTCCACTCTCCACTAACGTAAATTCCTCCAGTCCCGTTTGTTATCTTGGCAGAGTAATTTATACAGGAATTCAACACCCTGCCTTACCAAGAAAGTTGTCTTTTTAATCTTCTACTTATTATTTTTATTTTGTGTACTTGGCTTCATGTGTGTAAGAGCACCCATGTCTTGGCAATGCTCCTGGAGAAATCAGAAGAGGGATGCAGTATTGCCCAGGAACAGGAGTTACCAAAAGCATCAGTTATTAGCTTGTCCTGTGAATGCTGGGAAGTCAACCAAGGGTCCTCTTGCAAGCGGAACAGCCAGTTGTTTCTCTAGACCAACTGAGCCTATCTTCTCCATCCCCCAGGATTGTCTCTTTATAGAAAGACAAATACGGGTAGGTGGTATCTGTAAATTTTTTCGAAGTCATAACATTTATTTATTTATTTAACGTGTGGGCACCTGCCTGGGCAGACATGGGGAGCTCGACTTTAGTCAGTTCTATCCTTCTACTCTGGGCTTTCAGGTCTTGAACTCGGGTCATCAGTACTTTTGGTGGTGGTAGGTGGCCCTCCAACTGCTGAGCCTCTTTAACCGTGGACTTTTCATGTTTGAATAATGTGAAATTTTTAGCTTAATCAGCTTGACTAAATGTGGATGATTATATCTAACTAGTTCAATCTTGAATGAGCGGACCTACAATTAGTGGGAGATTGAAGTTGCTGGAATGTGGTGCATCTTTGACGTTAACTGTGGTGAGGGAAGAGACCTCCCCTAATGGATGTCGGGGGGCGCCATCCCTCGGGGGCTGGGGGAACTATCACCACGGGGGTCTGGGGGCTCGCCACCCACGGGATGGGTCCCCACGGGGTGGGGACTCAATCACCAGGGGTGGGGGAAAACCATCCCCTACGGGTGTGGGGAACCATCCGCGACGGTGGGGGACCATCCCACGGGGTGGGGGCACCATCCCACGGGGTGGGTCCTGGACCAGATAAAAAAAGGAGGAAGTGAAGCTGAAGCAGCGGTCGCACGCTTGACTGTGGACCTGTGTGAATCTCGTGGCCTCCTCTCACTAGCGCCAGGATGCTCTGTCTGCGGACTATACAAAACGCAAACCTATCCTTTCCTTAAGTCAATTTTGTTGGTATTAATTTGGTCACAAGCTAAGAAAACAGTAAGCGAAATATACTGCCCAAAATATGCAAAATATCTTAATAATGGGCTAGGAAGAGAGTTGACTAGTGTACTACTAGTCGGAATAAGATTTTAAGACCTCTGCATTTATTTGGTGTCTTATGTAAAGCTGAATGAAATTGGCTAAGTTCTTTAAGCTTATTCTTTTCCCTTCTGTCCTTGGAATATTTTTAGAGGATTATCGCTACTTAATTACCATTCTTCCTTAAATGTGTCATAATGGCCATCATATGAGGGTCATTTTCAAACCCCATTTTTCCATTTATCCATGACTCATTTATAAAATAACAGATACATATAAGTGTCACTGACCCTTGAAAGAAAGCTTAAAGATAAAGAAACTACTCTCAGACCATTGAATCTGGACAACAGGACTACTCTATCTATCATCTATCTTATCTTATCATCATATCTAGTCGTATCATACCTACACCTAATCTACCACTATACTATCTTCGAATCCAAATAAGTAAGGTAAAGCAGTTGGACTAATACGTAAGTAAACCAGCGATTCTAAAAATTCTGTGGAAAACGGCAACAAAACTAATGTGCCAAGAAATTGACACACTCAGCAGCCTCTGAGCTAAAGTAACTGTAAACCAGATATGTGGCATAAACCGTGGACTCTACACTTGGATCAAAGAGCCTCTTATGCTGGCATGGTAATCGCCACGCCTTTATTTAATTTATTTTTTTTATTTATTTATAATCAAATTATGACCCCGGGTACAACCCTCCACCCACCCCACCAGAATCAGCCATTCTTCAAACATGCTTTTCATCTCTTTCCTCATCTTTCTCTAGTTCCCTGAGTGAATTGTACCTGGTTTTGACGCAGTATCAAATATTTCAGTTAGTCTTCGAGTCAAGTCTCTTCTAGTTGTATGTGTCTGTTGTTCTGTTTGTTGTTTTCTGCCCAATAGCTGACATACTACCCAGCTGCTTTGCTAAACCCATAAACCTCAAGAGGGGGCCACAACGCACAAGAAATACTTACAACCTAGGTAATTGGCACTAACAATCACAGATGAGGGACACCATATGTCGTCGTTTGTTTTTCTGGGACTGTGTTCATTCACTGTCAAGGCGATGATGTTCTCGATAGCTCCAGCCATTTTACCTGCAAGCTTCGTGATGTCATCTTTCTTCTTACTGCCTTTGGCATATAAGAACTGCATTGTGTAGATGTACCCCAAGCAATCATATCCGCCTTGATCTCACATCTTTCCTGCTAAATCCACGTCATCAGTTGAGGGGGCATGTTGGGGTTGGGTTTCGAGGCTACTTGCTATTAGTCTGAAAGAGAAGCTGAAATAAACAGTGGGCTCCATGCGCCACTTTTCCATCATGGGCCAGTGGGTGAGGTCTTGAGGTACAGATAGCCTAGGGCAGTGGTAATTGGGGCATGGGATCGGGAGTATATGGCTAAAGTGTCATTCCAAGTCTCTTCAGGGGTTCTCCTCACACTTTTGCGTATAGTGGCCTGCCTGAAGTCTGTACCCACTCCGCAGCAGTGGATGTATGTTCCCTTTTCACCACACAAGCCTCTCCACCACTTGGTTTCATTTGTTTTTTTGATCCTATATGCCAGTGCCGTTTAAGCAACTGTAACTCCTACCCACTGGACCGTATTTTTGGCCCTTGACTGTTAGTATATTGTCTTTCTAACTCGTTGCTATGATATAACCCTTAAGGCCTGTCCAGTCATGTCCTGTGGCCCAGTTTTCTGGGAATATTACCTAATCCTATTGACAGCTGACCTAAGCATAGGCCACCATGTAGAATGTGCTTGGAGGGCCTTGAACTTTAAAGCAGACATCAGTACCACCCTCCTACCTCAGTCTTTCAAGTAACCACAGACCTTCCCTGTGCCACCGCACCAAGGCCTGACTCCAAAAATGTAATTCCTATCAACCTCCCTATAGTCATTAAGATCAACCATCCTAAAGAGATTGGGTGGAAGAACAGATAAATGACAAATCCCTCAGATTAAAATTTTGCAAACAATGGATGCACAGACGTTGGCACCACCACCACATATATCGCATACGGTTCATGTGTGAAACAAATCAACAATAAAAAAATCAAATAGTTTTTTTCAAGTAAAATTCTTCAAAAGCAAATTAATAAGTAAATTACAAGTAAAATAAGATAGTCCCCCAATAACAGTCCAACTTATGAAATAAATATGCATGGAGTTTCATATTATATAATAACGCAAGTAATATAAATATAAAGCAATATGTATGTCAGAGACAATATACCATATCACAAGAATTGTCAAAAATAATTTGATAAGCTGCTCACCTCACTAAGATGGCAGGAATATGAACTCCCTTGCCCCCCAAATGTGGACTGACTTCCCACAAGAGCACCTTGCTTCTTATGGAGAGAGAAAGGTAACTTTGGTCAATAGAAAGACAGCTAGGAACAGCACTTCAGGCAGGTGATCAAGTCATCTGATCATCTGTCTCGTGATATGATCCAATGGGAATAGTATTTCACCTCTGTGGTTTTCCTACCCCAAACCATAATCCCAGAAAAAACATGATAAAACCCCTGCTGGGTATCTCAGTAGAATACCTAGGCAGTGTTCCTCAAAACTGTCAAGGTCATTAGAAACAAGTCAGAAACCAACACAAGCCCGTCAGAACATGATTACTAAACAGTGAATGTCAACGTGGTATCCGGGATAGGATACTGGCGTACAGAAGACACATTAGGAGCAACTAAGGAAATCTGAATAAAATATAAACTTTAGTAGGTAATAATAAGATGCAACATAACAAATGCACCATAACACCAAAGGAAAGCAGTAACAGGGGAAACCATGTAATGTGTTGGCCCAAGACAACTCTTCATCATGTGACCAGGCAAACAAAAGCAAAAGCCTAGACACGTGACCCAGCCTTGGCACACTTTCTACGCCACTTCTGCAACCTTTCCATAAAGCTAAAACAAAGAGAGATTTTGAAGTAAGTATAGCAAAAGCATGTTTAAAACGTTTTATTTACTATTATTGTATGAGGTGTGATGTGAAACAAGTGTGGATGTGTGCACCCCACAGAGTAAGTGTGAAGGGCAGAGGAGAACTTTAGGAATTGATCGTCTCCTTCCACCACAAGATCTAGGGGTCAAACTCATGTCATCAGACTTGCTGGACAAGCGTTTTTGTTCCCTGCACCATCTTGTCACCCTAGAGTGTTTCTGTAATGAGATGCTCGATTGAGCATGGGATCCAAAGACACTCTAGAATTCTACGTAGTCCATCTCTGCCCCAGTCTCCAATCCTGTCCCAGCCTGTGTATTTGGCTTCTCTAACAAATGCCTTAGATTGAGTGGCTTATAAATGACAGAATTTTAATCCTAGCACTTGGGCAGGCCCACAGGCAGGTGGATCTTTCGTGAGTTCAAGGCCAGCCTTGTCTACAGATGGAGTTCCAGGGAAAACCCTGTCTAAAAAGACGGAAAAAAAAAGAAAAAAAAAGCCTAAAAATAAATAAAAGACATAAAAATAAAATAAAAAAAATTTTATTTTTTTTATCACAGGTTCTTATACCGGCTTGCAAAAGGCAAAGGAGTACAAAGGGTTGTAGGCCCATCAGGGTGTCTGCTTGCTTTATGTAACCCAGGACATGGGTCAATCAGGATTGGCACCAGTTCACAAAAGGAGAAAGCCATGATGTTACGATTGGCCTCTAAGGAAGCCCAGTTAATATCATCGTCTGAATCTCGAGCAATGGAGGATCCAAACAACTTTCCAGTGAATTATAAGTGAACTGTTAAAATCAATATTGGGGGTCATACGATCGTAATAATAGGAGAGAGCCCCTACTCAGTCAGGACAAACACACACCTCCATATTCCAGTTCACTGGCATAGATTCTTCCTAACACATTTAAGGTGGTGTCGCAAACATTCCTGACCTCAAACACAACACAGTGTTGTCTTCTTACAAAGAAGTTCACTTTAAATCTAGAGACACCTGACACCAATCCAGCAACTGCAACTAAAAATCTCATACGCTTTATGTACGTTTATTGGGTTTGTCGTTGGTTTGGCTGGATGCATAGGCTGGCCTTGCCACATGCCAGTCCCTTGGATGCCACTGGGGTTAGAGCATCGTCTCCGTGCAGCGTTTTATCTAAGATGAGGTGGGACTCTTGGAGTGAGCAGAGAGCCACATCCATTATGCCTCACTGAGCAGGTGAGCAATTCTGGTGCACCCAAATACTCTGGCCTTAGAGTTCCCTGCTAGCACTCAGTGTGTAACCCGGGACAGGATGAGGGGCCTTACGAAAAAGAACCCACTATAACCTTCCTCTTCACCATTAGGTTGACCCAGTCTCTTCTGTCCTCGTACTGGGGAATGAGACATGGTGACACTCTGCACCGTTCTCTGGGTTGGACTGGTGTCTCCATAGCATACGAGGCAATGTCTCCCAGTAAACGCATCCCTACATCGCAGAACTTGTCTTGATTAAAAGAGAGAAGAGAGTAATACGAGTCCACTCTCCTCTGGAGCTGTACTTTTGGACTCTGGTCAATTTCTGGCTGTTTCCCTTTCTATAGGGCTGACAGTTTGTCCAGTGATAGTTACCTTCTCGTAGGTAACAGCTGCTTGGTTAAGATTGGGGCGTGGGTATGAAATGGTTTATAAGGTCTGCGATTTGGGGGTGAATTGTGTGAGACATACCAGGCAAGTTGTAGCTCTGGTATCACTCATTTTTGAAATATAATTTCTGTATTGAACAAACATCTGATTATTATTTCTTTCTGTTCGTTTCTTTTCCTCCCTCTCACTTGTATTTGTTTGGGAGGGTATGCGTAAGGTGTTTTGGGCAGCATAACAGCCTGCTATGATTTTAGGTTTTGCCAACTGAAGGTGCTTTGTACTTCATNGTACTCATGGATTATCACTTATAGCTAAAAATGAAAAAAAAAACTGAGAGAAAGATGCAGGACAGTTATGGCAGAATGCATGATCTGGGATGGGGTGGGGGTGGGGGGGAGGGAAAGGGAAATAAGCCTGAACTGAATTGGAAAAAATGTATGAAATGCACAAAGCATCAATAAAAATTAATTTAAAAAAAAAAAAAGAGAGAGAAGAGTTCCCCAAATGAGCAACATGTATTCCCACTGCCTTCCTGGCAAGTCAATGCCTTCTGTCACAGCTTACTCACCACAGGACAAATATGTGCAACTGAATTAAGTCCTTGTAAGTTCTCTGAAAATTAAAGGTGACATTCACATAGAAGGTTCCAGAGTTTCTTTTTTGACCATTGAGGGCAGCACTTGCCACAAACTGCAGTGGTATCTCAGCAATGACACAGTGGCATTTACCACCTGTGAGGGCAGAAAAGGAGCAGGAGAGAAACAGGTGAATGGCCTAGAACACAGGGTTGACATCGACATGGTATTCACTGGACAGGCTGCAGACAAGTTCACTTACCAAGCAGCTAGTGAACACTGCCTATGTGGCAAGTGTATTCCTGCTCTCCCAGAGCTCACGGTCCTGTGAGGAAAATCCTGGAATAAACAGAGCAACATTTCAGATCATCGCAAGGGCTGGCATTAAAATAACCAGGACAAAAGGCTGAAATCCAGCTAAGCAATGGACAGACCAACGGACAGGCTGAGAGGGGCGGTAGTTTCAATGGCCAGGGAAATTGTTTCCCATGGCGTCATATTTGACCACTTTGTCATTGGTACCTATAACAACACAGCCACAACAAGGACAAAAACTGAACAGGAGAAGAGTGCTCAGGCACAACACGAAATTCCAAGGGGGACCCTCAGTGGGAATGTTCTGGAAAGAACCCTCCTGGCAACTCTGGGAGAAGGACAGTTGTAGTGCAGGCGAGTCAAAGCCAAGCTCTATCAAGGCCATGCAGAGACTGATGGGCTCACGCCCACCTCCCCAGCTAGCCTCCATCCATGGCATGAGCTGGTACCTGGGGAGGCATGCAGGCTCCAGAAGAACGAGCACAGGGAATGAGGTCTGATACCCAGGACAGAGCAAGAGACCCCCAAACAGCATCCGATTACGTTTCTCAAGACCAGAATTTGAGTCCACACATAAAACTCAAGGCTCCGAAGCAGGTGGCAAGGGCTCAGCTGCCAAATGACCCAGTGCCAGGCAAGGGACATAGGTGCCACACCAGGCAGTACGAGCTGAAGTCTCAAGGAAACTTCCAAAATTCTCTTTTGCATCCCTTCCCCTCAATAATCTCAATTTACTAGAAACATGATAGGACTTCGGGAATCTGTATTGTGATAAATCCCCAGATGATGTGTTTCACAAGACCTTAGAACTAATGTGATGGAGAAAGAGGAAGCCATGTTAAGAGCATCCCATCTCCATGAAGAATAGAGAGAATCAAGGTTAAATCCTCGCTATGCCTATAACAGCTAGCAGAGACAAGAGCTTTGCAGAGCTAAATGCATTCATTTCCCCAACCACCCCCACATTTAAAAGCACCAGGACAGGTTAAAACAAATAATGAAATGGGCACTGTGGAAGAGAAGAAAGGAGCGGGAAAGGCCCAACATCATAGAGTCAAAGCCATGAATGTGCTGACAAATGCTTAATAAGCAAGTGGGAGAGAAAGGAGAAATTCTAATTCTAGTGTTTGCCAACTTCCACTATGAAAACATCGGCACCATAGTTATTCCCGGGTACCAATGTGACATCACTAGAGAACACCCAACTTGTAAAGATACATGCTGCATTTACAGCATGTGCTGGATAGCTTTAGTGTCAACTTGACACACCTGGGTTGAGGGAGCCTCAGTTGGGGAATTGGCTCCATTGGATTGGCCTGTGCCCACATCTGTGGAGTATTGTCTTGATGGTTGAACAGTGTGGGAGGGCCCAGCCCACAAGAGTGGTGCCACCCTGGGCAGGTTGTTGTGTACTGTATAAGAAGGCGGGCTGGGCAGGAGCCAGGGAAGCAAGCCAGTGAACAGCACTCCTCCATGGCTTATGCTTCAGCTCCTGCCTCCAGGTTCCTGCCCTGAGTTCTTGGCCTTGGGCCTTCTTCTGAGTGAATGAACTGGTGGACACCGGAGCATTACTGAATAATATCCCTTATCCTCCAGTTGTGTTGTCAGAGTGTTTTGTCACAAATGGACACACAACTACACCCGCATTCGCTCCCGAAATATATATATATATATTTATATATATTGACATTCAAGAGTAACAGTAATGACAGTAATATATAACTATAAAAGAGGGGTTGGGATTTATAGGCTTTGTCATAATAAACTATGTAAATTAGAAAATTTAAACTTCAGAAAATTTAATTTTGGGGGGGAGTTTTTGAGAAGGGTCCCCTGTAGCCCAGCTGTCCTCCTGGAATTCACTTTGTAGACCAGGCTAGGCTTGAACTCACAGAGATCGCCTGCCTACCCCTGCCTCTCTGAGTGACTGGGATTACAGCGATGCCCTGCACCACGTCCGGTAACGTTAGAAAATAATTTTTAATAATGGCAGCTTTCACAATTAGCTTACCAAATTCCTGAGAATTTAATAATCAGCTCTCAGCATGAGCCAGTTCTAGCCCATCTGTTGCAAAAGCTTCAACAATATGGTTATAAATTAATTGGTGCGTGGCGGCACATAACTGTAATCACGGCCCTTGGGGAAGTAGAAGCAGGAAGTACATGTTCGAGTTATCCTCAGCCACATGGGGAGTTTAAGCCCCCCCACATGCTAAATGAGACCCTGTATCAAACGAATAAAGCAAAAATAATTGTTATAAAATGCTGTTGCAAGTGGACATGCACCGTTGGAGTCGAGTCGACTTTGATTAAGCCGACCTAGTCAACTATTCGGGCTGGGCTAAGGCCCTGTCAAAACCAACAAAAAATTTTTTTTTTTTTTTTTTTTTTATTTGGATCAATTCTCACAGAGTTGTGTTCCTTAAATCAAAGTATTTTTCTATATTAAACATTATTGCCAAAGTGTTCTGGGTTAGCCTTCTACATGGCTGTATAAACACTCTGACCAACAACCAACTTGGGAAGAAAGGTTTTGATGTGCTTACAGCACAGTCCTCACAAGGGAAACAGGCAGAACTCAGGAAGAAACCTGAAGCAGATATGGAGGAACAACTGCTTACTGGCTTGCTCCCCTAGACTATGCACCTTTCTTATCAACACAGGACCACCTGCCCAGGGGCGGCACAACTTGACAGTAAGTCTCTGGATCCTCCCAATCATGTCAACAGTCAGATAATACCCCCAGCAGACATGGCCACAGGCCAGTCCAATGGAGGAAAGTTCCTCACTGGGGTTTCCCTCTCTAGTTTTCCCTCGTCCAGGTTGTGTCAGTTGACTATTTGAAGCTACCCAGACACAATGGCCCTTTTCAACTTGACACACAAGACACAACACTATTAACCACCTTTTCATTTATGTATCTCAAGAATCTCATATCATAAAAATAGTCTATAACATAAGCAGTGACAACTAAAAAGTCCCCATGTTCTTTAAAAATTCAAACTACTTCAAAAGTTCGGCATCTCTTTAAAAAGTCTCTTAAACTCTCGGGCTCCAACTAAAAACAAATAGATTAAAAGCATGTTTATATCAAGAAGGGAAAAACACTGGGTACCACTTAGGTAAAATTTAACTGGTCCAGCAAAAGTGCACACTTTGATTGCTGGGAGNCCCCACACTTAAAAGCACCAGGACAGGTTAAAACAAATAATGAAATGGGCACTGTGGAAGAGAAGAAAGGAGCGGGAAAGGCCCAACATCATAGAGTCAAAGCCATGAATGTGCTGACAAATGCTTAATAACCAAGTGGGAGAGAAAGGAGAAATCCTAATTCTAGTGTTTGCCAACTTCCACTATGAAAACATCGGCACCATAGTTATTCCCGGGTAACAATGTAACATCAGTAGAGAACACCCAACTTGGAAAGATACATGCTGAATTTATAGCATTTCTGCCATCCCCAAATATATATAATATATATATATATATATATATATATATGACTTCAAGAGTACAGTTAATGACAGTAAATATAATAACTAATAAAAGAGGGGTTTGGGATTTATAGGCTTTGTCATATGACTTATTTGATGTAAACTTAGAAAATTTAAACTTCAGAAAATTTAATTTTTTTGGGGGGGGAGTTTTTGAGACAGGGTCTCCCTGTAGCTCCAGCTGTCCTGGAATTCACTTTGTAGACCAGGCTAGCCTTGAACTCACAGAGATCCACCTGCTTCTGCCTCCTGAGTGCTGGGATTACAGGTGTGCACCACCACGCCCGGTTAGAAAATTTAATTTTTAATAATGGCAGCTTTCACAATTAGCTTACCAAATTCCTGAGAATTTAATAATCAGCTCTCAGCATGAGCCAGTTCTAGCCCATCTGTTGCAAAAGCTTCAACAATATGGTTATAAATTAATTGGTGCGTGGCGGCACATAACTGTAATCACTTGGGGAAGTAGAAGCAGGAAGATCAGATGTTCGAGGCTATGCTCAGCCACATGGGGAGTTTAAGCCCCCCCCCATGCTAAATGAGACCCTGTATCAAAACGAATAAGCAAAAATAATTGTTATAAAATGCTGCAATAAAGGTTCTTTTATACATTTTATTACCTTTGGATCATTCTCACAGATGTATTCCTTAAATCAAAGTATTTTTCTATATTAAACATTATTGCCAAGTGTTCTGGTTAGCCTTCTATTGCTGTGATAAAAGCACTGACCAAAACCAACTTGGGAAGAAAGGGTTTATGTGGCTTACAGCACAGTCCATCTGCAAGGGAAGCCAAGGCAGGAACTCAGGGAAGAAACCTGAAGCAGATCATGGAGGAACACTGCTTACTGGCTTACTCTCCTAGACTATGCTCAACCTTTCTATACAACACAGGACCACCTGCCCAGGGGCGGCACAACTTACAGTAGTCTGGGTCCTCCCACATCATTCAACAGTCAAGAAAATACCCCACAGACATGGCCACAGGCCAGTCCAATGGAGGAAGTTCCTCAACTGGGGTTCCCTCTTCCCAGGTGTGTCAGGTTGACTACTGAAGCTACCCAGAACAACTGGCCCCTTGTCAACTTGACACACAGACACAACACTATTAAACCCACCTTTTCATTTATTATCTCAAGATCTCATATCAATATAAATGTTATAACATAAAGCAGTACAACTCAAAAAGTCCCATGGTCTTTAAAAATTCAAATACTTCAAAAGTTCGGTCTCTTTAAAAAGTCTCTTAACTCTGGGCTCCTGAAAAACACAAAATAAGTTAAATGCTGTCTTATATCAAGAGGGAAAAACTGGGTACACTTAGGTAAAATTTAAGTCCAGCAATGCAACTTGGTGCTGGACATCTAGGATTCAACGACGATTTTTTGGGCTCCCAAGGGCTTGGGCAGCCCCATTTCTCTGCTCTGCTGCCCACAGCACACACGGCTTGTCTGAGTCTCGTCCGGGCCCCACTCCACGTCGGCCCTGCCCTAGGTGCTCATCCCAGGGTCCTGGCCTATGCGCTACGCTGGGTCTCTACTGAGACTCGGGCTGCACAGCCTCAGAGTCTCATCCGGGCCCCAGTCCATGTCGGCCCTGCCCTAGGTGCTCATCGCAGGGTCCTGGCCTATGCACTATGCTGGGTCTCTACTGAGACTCGGGCTGCACAGCCTCAGAGTCTCTCCACGACCCCTTCCACCCTGGGGATCTTCACTACAACTGAAGCCAAACCTTCACCAACGTCCTCTCATAGTGTCAAGAGTCAGCTGCTCTCCAAGACTCCTTCATTTCTCCAAACCAGTACCACATAGGAGACTCTTACACATTACCAAGTCCTCTTCCATCTTAAGTTGGAGCCTCAGGCCCCTGCTGACCCTCACAGAATATTTCCCAGATTTCACCTCAACGATGCCAGTCTTTTGTTACAGCTGATTTTTAACCCCACATGGCAAGATCAGTCACCCCAATAAAATAGGTTTCACTTCCTAAAATTCTAAATTCCACACAAACAGCCCTGATAGAGTCTTTGCCTCCCTATAAAGCATCACGAGCCATACTTCCATCCTCTATGCCTCCTTCAGCATTGTCTTCCAAGTTCTACAGCTAATTGAGCTCCAAGCACTTTTCCATTGAGAAGTTCCCAAACCTTCCACAATCCTCCCAGACACATATGGGCAGGTCCATCACAGCAATATCCTACTCCCTGGTACCAATTTCTGTATTAGTTGCTTTTCTATTGCCTGACCAAAGCAACTTATAGAATGGTTCCAAAGGGGTAAAAGTCCGTCATGGGAGAGGCCATGGGAGAGGGAAACCAGGTGATCACATCTTCAAGTCAACACAGGAAGCAGAGAGACTGCTTAAGAGGCTTTTTTACGGGCTTAACAACTCTCAAAAACATCCCCCAGTGACATTTGTCCTCCAGCAAAGCCATACCTCCCCAAACCTCCCAAAACAGCATCATCAACTGGGGACAAATAGTCCAGGTACCTGGAGCCTGTGAGGGACCTTCTCATTCAAGCCACCACACCAAGTTTCCTTGTGAAATTATCTTCCTGATTCTCTTCTGCAACAAAATATGAGAGTTCTGTTTTCCTTTAGATTTCTTGACTTAAAAAAGAAATCACCTTTAAAAGTTACCTTCAAGGTGAGATAGATCCAGACATTACCAGCCTGCCAAAGAGTGCTTGAAACTGGCCTGTCCACATTGTGTGTGGTTTCCAGCCTGCCTGAGAGTGCCTGAAGCTGGCCCCTGCATGGTGGTCAGCTTTCCCAGCTACACAGTACCCAACCCCCTACTTTGGGATCATCTGAAGCCCCTCCTGCTGCTCCAGGGCACAGATCCAGACACGTCTAGCCCACCTGAGTGTGCCTGAAGCCAGCCTCCACATAGTGCAGGGGTTGGGATATCTCCGACCTCCCTGATTCTGGCCTCCAGGTGTTGGTGAGCTTCTACAATAGCACCATTCCCAACCCCCTAACTTGGGACCATCTGAAACCCCTCCCACTACTGCAGGAATAGGACTCGTTTTAGTAAAGTACCAGACCTTTGCAGACTTCCCAAGAGCACCTGAATTAAGCCTCTACCCAGCAAGCCTCTCAAAGTGTGCTGTGCCTGCTGGCTACTAGGGCCCAAAACCTTAGAAGGAAGTCTGAGAATATCTGATTGATGCTTGACTTAGGTCTTTGCCAGAGCTCCTGACTAGGTGGATGAGAACCAGCTGATCCCTCCAATATAAAATCAAAAGAGAACTTGAAGGATAAATGAACCAGCCGTTCATACTCAATGAGAAAACAACCAAGGCACATCAGGAATACAAAGTCAGTCTTCAACTCAACAAAGGAAAATGTGAGCTTCATACCAGAATCACAAACAACAAAAGAAATTCACATGCCAAAATCACAATGAAACAATCATAATGCAAGAAACCCAAATAATATGTGTCCACTACATACTACCAGTCCAATAGAAGAGTTCTACAATGAGGATCCCCTACACATAACCAGGACACATAATTTAAAAGAACAATTACAAACATGATCAAAGAAGTCAATGAATTTAAAGAACATACAAACAAACAAATGAAATACCTCAAAGAAGATAGGGACAAACTTCTGATTGAATTCACAAAAAAGATAGAAATACTGAAGAAAACTCAGGCTGAAATTAAGAAGGAAGTGAAATAAACCATCTGGAAATGATGAGAGAAAGCCTCAGCAACAGAATGAGTCAAGTAGAAAACAGAACTTCAAGACTAAATGATAAAGTTGAAGAATTGGACCCTCAAGCAAAGATTATGAAAAATTTTGAAAAACACGGTAATGGAATATTCAGGAAATGTGGGACACCATGAAAAGATGAAACTTACACATCATAGGCATAGAGGAAGAAGAAGAATCTCAACATAATGGTATTGATAAGATCTTCAATATGTTTGTAGAAGAAAATTTCTCCAAAGGAATCTCAGACAAACACAAAAAGCTCCCCAAGGCATAACATAGATAAACATTGAATGTTCAGAACAAAGACAGAATACTGCAGAGATGGTTCAACATATGTAAATCAATAAACATCACAAAACACATAAATGGACTGAAAGACAAAAACCACACAATTATCTCAATTGACATAGAAAAAGCCTTGGAAAAAATCCAACATCCCTTCATGCTTAAAGTCCTAGAGGGAATTGGACTGGAGGGATCATTCCTCAAGGTAACCAAAGCCATATACAAGAAACCCACAGCCAACATCATCCTAAATGGAGAAAAGTCAGAAGCATTCCCTAAAAGTAGGAACTCAGCAAGGCTGCCCCTTGTTACCACTCCTCTTCAGTATAGTGCTTGAAACACTTGATAGGGCAATAAGGCAAGAAAAGGAAATTAAAGGAGTAGTAATTGGAAAAGAGGAAATCAAGCTATCCCTTTTTGCATTCAATATGATAGTTTACCTAAGTGATGCTAAAAACTCCACCAGAGAACTCCTAGAAATGATTAAGAGTTTCAATAAAGTGGTGGGATACAAAATTAACCTAGAAAAATCAGTAGCCTTTCTTTACACCAACAATAAGCAACTGAAGAAGTAATATAAGGAGACCTTCCCACTCACAATAGCCTCAAAAGCAATAAGATACTTAGGAACAAACCTAACCAAAGACACCAAAATCTCTACAAAATTTTTCTTCAACCCCTGAAGAAGGAGATTGAAGAAGACTTCAGAAGATGGAAAGACCTCCCATGCTCATGGATTGGGAAAATTAATATAGTAAAAATGTCCATTCCACCCAAGTTAATATACAGATTCAATGCAATACCAATTAAAATCCCCAAGACATTCTTCACAGGCTTGGGAAAAAAATCCTTAATTTCATATGGAAAAACAAAGGATACCAAAGAGCCAAAGCAACCCTGAACAAAAAGAGCAATATGGGGGGGGTCTCTATACCAGACTTCAAACTATACTATAGGACTATAGTCATAAAAACAGCTTGGTATCAGCACAAAATAGACCTGCTGACCATTGGAACAAAACTGAAGATCCAAACCTGAGCACATACAATTTCAGCCACCTCATATTTGACAAAGGGGCCAAGAAAACACAATGGAGGAAAGACAGCATCTTCAGCAAATGGTGTTGGCAAAACTGGATCACCACTTGTAGAAGAATGAAATTAACCCCCTACTTCTTTCCCTGAACAAAAATCAACTCCAAATGGATCAAAGACCTCAACATGAAACTCACAACTCTGAAGGTGATAGAAGAAAAAGTTGACAGCAACCTACAAAACATATGTGTAGGAAAAGACTTTCTAAATCAGACAACAGCTACACAGGAAATAGGTAGACAATTGATAAGTGGGACCACATTAAACTCAAAAGCTTCTATACAGTGAAAGAAACAAGCAGGGAAATGAAGAAAAAACCCACAGAGTGGGAAGAAACCTTCACTGCTGATACATCTAACAGAACATTAACTTCCAGAATATATAAACTACTCAAAAAAAGGCAAATGACTACTCAGAAAACAAATGACTCACTCAAAAGATGGAGTAAGGAGCTGAACAGAGACTTCACAAGTGAGGAAATAGAGATGGCCAAGAAACATCTTAAAAAGTGTTCAACATCATTAATAATTAAGGAAATTCCAAATTCAAACCACTTTAAGATATCATCTCACTCTGATAAGACTGGCTAAGATCAAGAAAACAAATGATACCAAATGCTGGAGAGGTTGTGGGGAAAGGGGAACACTCATCCATTGCTGGTGGGAATGTGAACTTGTACAGCCACTATGGAAAGCAGTGTGGAGAACCCTTAAAAGACTCAAAATGAGCCTACCGCCTGACCCAGTCATACCACTCCTGGGTATATACCCACAAGACTCATCCTACCACAGAGATTCATGCACAGCCATGTTTATCGCAGCTCTCTTCACAATATTGAAGAGTTGGAACCATCCCAAGTGCCCCTCAACCAATGAGTGGATAGAGAAAATGTAGGACATCTACACAATGCAGTTCTATGCAGTGGTAAAGAAAGATGACATCATGAAATTTGCAGGTAAATGGATGGAACTAGAAGATATTATGTTATGTGAATAATACAATCCCAGAAAAACAAATGACGAATGGTATTCCTCATCTGTGGATGCTAGCACCAAGTACCTAGTTGTAAGGCAAACTGAGCAACACTAATGTTATATTCCTCATGATCTGAAAACAACTGTGCTCTTATACTGTGAATCACTAAACAGGGTCTAGATTAACCTACCATTTATTTTCAGACTTTAGAATTTTGGTATATGGGTGGATGGTATGTATGCATGTTTTAGAGTAATATAAAATCAAAATGGAAAAAATATTACCAAAAAAAAAACAAAAAAAAGGAAATGCTGAGCTGGGATGTAGCTCAATGGTAATGTCTGTGATTACTGAATGAAACCCCAGCACTAAAATGAATGAAAAAAAAACTAGTTTGTCATGACATTGTGTCTAACCACAGTATTTATTTTATGGGAGTGCTTCTTAGTATTTCTTATACAGGCTGTTTGAACTTTTGTCCAAGCCTTTTCTAAAATAGTATACAGTAATTAAAAGTATCAGGCTGGTGCAAAAAAAAATCTCCTTTTCCTGAAACGCCTTTAGTGAAGTCCCACCACCTTCCTTCATCCACTATACTTGCCTTTCCATTCAGCGTCTGTCTATTGTACATTATGACACATGACAAAAATGCCACCTGCAGCCTCCAAGGCCTCCATAGCCTACTCCTAGAGAACAAGACAAGGAGCAAAGCAGTTGCAGATGTGTTGATTTTAATATCATCATGCTACAGGTAAAACTTGCCTAGATAAAGATGGCAGAAACCAGATGAGATTATTTTGAAGGAAGCACCTTTGTATCTTAATGCCACCAAGCTTTTTTGATCAACAACAATTTAAACAACATTGAAGAAAGCCAGCACCTTTGATCTTCCTCAGGCCTTGCCCTTCCTGAACTCACAGAACCATAGGCTCTTTTTTATCCCACAGAAAACTGTCCAGGGTTCTGGGCAGGCTGCCCCTCTCCCTTCCCTCCATTTTCCTCTTTCCCACACTGAGTCTCAGTCTTCCTCTTCCAAAGGTGCTGTCTGTAAAAGCCTACTTTGAAAACAATTACTATTGAATACATATCTTTCCTGCTTTTAATATTAAGTTTTAAGTTTTTGCTCTAGAACTAACTCTCCCCCAGCCCTAAAAAATCCTTATAAAGCAAATTATTTTTATTTCTTGTTGCTTTTGGCTGATTTTCTTTTGTGCGCAGAGGCTTTCAAAAGGTTTCCAACTCCAGAGCCCAAATGTTCAAGAATTATTAAATACAAAATAATATGCTCCCTTCATCCACAGATAGCCCAGGGTCACCAGCCACAGCAGCAGCTGGGGAAGGAGAAAGAGAATCTAGAAATCCCTAGAGAGGCCCAGCATTAGGGCAACAGTCCACTCAGAGACAACCCAGGCCCTTATTTAGCAGACTGGCTGCAGCGCACTGATAGCAATGATTAAATATTGAAGTGAGCTGGGCATGGTGGCACACACCTTTAATCTCAGCACCTGGGAGGCAGAGGCAGGGAAATCTCTGTGAGTTCAAGGCCAGGCTTGTCTATATAGTGAGTTCCAGGCCAGTGGGGGCTACAGGGAGACCTTGTCTCAAAAAGAAAGGAAGGCAGGAAGGAAGGGAGGGAGGGAAGGAGGGAGAGAAGGAGAAAAGAAAATATTGAAATGTGTCTGGGGACTTCATTCAATTGGTCCAGTGCCTGCCTAGCATGAATAAAACTGTGGTATAGTGAAGAAGACCTATAATCCTAACCTTCAAGAGTTGGAGATGGGAAGATCAGAAGTCATCCCTGTCTACCTAGCTATACAGGAATCTCAAGGCAAGTTTGGCCTACATGAGACCCTGTCTCAAAATGTGTGTGTGTGTGTGTGTGTGTGTGTGTAGACATATACATATTCAGATGATAGATAGATGATAGATAGATAGAATAGATAATGCTTCCTCATAATCAAGAGTTAGAGCCTGATCCCAGAGAGGGACCCCAGAACCTTACCCCAACAGTGGATATAACCTCCCACCACCAACATGACCACCCTCTATTTTGCCTTCCTCTTTGGGAAAATGAAAGAGTTGGACTGATTATATAAGCCACACGAAACTTACAATTATACCATATTATTTAAGCCTAAGGACAGAAGGAAAAAAAAAAAAAACAGAAAAAGCTCACTGTTACAGAGGAAGAATCACATAGTGTTTTCCTAGAGAGATAGAAATATGAAAAAAAAAAAACCTCTAGGATCAGGTTAGGCAACTGTAGGCAGGGTGAAACCCTAGTCTGCCAAGCACTTGTACGGCTTTGTGGGGCCTCTAATTACCTCTTCTTTATATAAAGGGGATGTTTTCACATCTGTAAAATGGTTAGAATGGTGCCTAGCACCAAGTGGGCACCATGTAAGAGTTGATAAAAATGAATAGTTTATCTTATTTTGTCTCTCCTATGCTTATTCAATAAACTAATAACAATAAAGTTTCATAATAGAAAAATAAAAAACCCATGGTCCTATAAAACAATTATGTAACATATGCTGTTGTTTAACAACCCCGTGCTAAAACATCTGGGATCCAGATTTGACACTGTGCTGTGAATTTAGGGAGAGCAACGCATTAGAACACATTCCCATTGAACGATATGATACAATTTGTATGAATCCCTTTCTAATCAGAAATGTCCCAGGCATATGGGAAGCTGAGACTATGTGTTTCTCATCTGAACTCTGAGACAACTTTTAACCACACCCTAACAAACATATTTTCCTTTGTGGTGCTAAGACTTAAAAGACTGTAAACATAGAACCTGGCCTTCCATAGGACAGCTTTTCTTCTGCACACAATGACTCAGTCTAACTACAAGTTTAAAGCCCCATATCTCCTGTTCTGGGTCCTGTCCCACTGATCTTTAGCATATGCCTGCAGTAGACAGGAAATTGCTAAACTCAGAAGCTTGCTTGATCATCACAGCCTTTAGGTACTAAAAATGTACCTCAACCTGGGCATGGTGTGGACTAGTCCCCCTGCATGGCTAAAGGAGATAGGATGGTTTGAGGTTGCTTTCTTTTGTTGTTAGATATCAGAGGAGGGAGTATTAACAATAACTCCCCTCCCTGTTCCTACCCCTAAATAGCTAAACCTCCCACTGTGCTTACACTACAAATTCAAATTAACTTACCAACTCAAACAGATCTTTTCCCCAATGGAGTGAAGATTTACCGAACACCATTTGGCTACGTCTTTTCATCTCTCCCCTTTAAAAGCACATATCTTGCTAAGGATGTAGCTCAGTAGGTAGACTATGAACCCCTGAGTTCAGTTCCCAGCACCATATAAAACCAGGTTCATGCCTGTAATCCCAGCTCTCAGGAGGTATAGGCAAGAGCTTCAGAAGTATAAGAGCAAGTTCAAGGGAGGCCAGCCTGAGCTACAAAAGACCCACTCTCAAATAAACAGACAGACAAACAAGATAATGTACACCCGTAATCCCAGCAGAGGCAGGGGGATTAGGAATTCAAGGATTCAAGGCCATTGAACTCAGATACATCATGAGTTCCAGAGCTAATCTGGGATGCTGGGATACTGGGATATGTGAAACCCTGTCTCAATTTTTTTTTTTTTTAAAAAAAGCAACCCAGAAAACAAAAAAATTTAAGGACTGCACTCCTTTAAAGTAATGAGAAAGGAAGAAGACTTTGCTTAGGGAGAAAACTCAAGCCAATGTTATAATTATCAACAAAATACTATTAAAACCTTCCAAGAGGCCAGGCATGGTGGCACATGCCTTTAATCCCAGCACTTGGGAGGCAAAGGCAGATCTCTGTGAGTTCAAGGCCAGCCTGGTCTATATATAGCGAGTTCCAGGACAGATATGGCTACAGTGAGACCCTGTTTCAAAAAGAGAAAAAAAAAAAATCCTTGCAAGAAAGATGATTTGGGGGATGGGCGGAAGGTAGAGGTGGAAAGGACAGGACAAAGAGCACAATGACAAACTTCACTGGTAAAGTGGGGCTGGAGAGATAGCTCAGTGGTTATGAGCGCGTGCTGCTCTTGTAGAGGACCCGGGTTCAGCTCCCAGGACTCATGCCGGGTGGCTCACAACTTCCAAGGACACAACACACACATGGCACACGTACCTGCACTTAGGCACGCATACATACAAATCAAATGAATAAATAATCTTGTTCAAAAAGATGGTAAAGTCATGTTTTCTGTGTTTGTGATAATAAAAGTAAGTTTTAAAACTTAAAAATTGAGCCGGGCGTGGTGGCGCACGCCTTTAATCCTAGCACTTGGGAGGCAGAGACAGGCAGATCTTTGTGAGTTCAAGGCCAGCCTGGTCTACAGAATGAATTCCAGGACAGCTGGGGCTACAGGGAGACCCTGTCTCAAAAAAAGACAAAAAACAAACAAACAAACAAACAAAAACTTAAAAATTGGCCGGGCATGGTGGCACACGCCTTTAATTCCAGCACTCAGGAGGCAGAAGCAGAGGCAGGTGGATCTCTGTGAGTTCAAGGCCAGCCTGGTCTACAGAGTGAGCTCCAGGCCAGCTGGGACTAAAGGGAGACCCTCTCTCAAAAAGATAAAAAAAAAAAAAAAACCTTAAAAACTGTAGAAATTAAAGGCCAATGAATTTTGTAGCTGTAATTGTTTTTATTATACAGTTACATAAGGCCATTTAGAACTATAATTTTAAATTAAGAAACACACATTGAATAGTCAACTTTGGCGAGCAGGATTCCCTTGCTATCAGTGAATCAATCAATAAACTAAGGTGGATTCGTATCGTACTTAACACTAAGGTACATAAATATTGTGCTGTCAGGGACAAACACAGTCTCCTCGAAAACATTACTCACACTTTTTATTTGGAAAGTTAATTGTATTGGATCTTAAGAAGTTAGACTGGGAGTTTAAACAATAGTTTAAAAGGTCCCCAAACAGCATTTAAAGGCTGCTTACAAATTCAACTAAAAGGCTATATACAGATTCAGTTGTCCTCACAAAACATTTAATTAATGGGAAGAAATTCTCCTGCCAATAGGGAGTTTTTAACAGTTCAAACTAGATTCCCTCCATTCTTCAAGCTTCTGTGGCAGCACCATTAATAAACTTGCTTAACATATATCAGAGATCTCTGGACTAGTCTCCAGGGGCCTTTGCAACCTCATGAAGGGTTGGTCAACTGAAATAGCAGGCCTGTTCGATTAGCAGAGCTCCCCATTCCAGGGAAAGACCTAGGGACTATCAATGTAGAAGCTGCTGTGGTCCTTAACAGTGTCCTTGCATTTAGAGCACTACAAGGAAGACGATAAGGAGAAGCAAGCCGGTGTAGCTTGGAGTGATGGGAAAAGACAGGACAAAATCCTATTGAGCTGATAATCCCAGACCTTGGGAGGCGGGGTCCAACCTGAGCTACATAAGAAGTTTCCTCTCTCTCTCTCTCTCTCTCTCTCTCTCTCTCTCTCTCTCTCTCTCTCACACACACACACACACACACACACACACACACACACACACTTTACCAAGACTTGGAGCACACTCTTAAGAGCTGAGACCAAGGCGCCAAATACCTTGAATTTGAACTAAAATAACAACTCCTTCGTGCAGGCTCTGCTCCCGCTTCCGGCCCCCCGTCCCACCTCCACGTCACCACACCGCATCTTGGGCCCCGAGGCGAGCAGCTGTGGACACACGCCCAGGACCGCTCATCTGCAGGCTGGACTCTAAGACCCTGGAATGCAGCACTTCCTGTTTGGCCCATGTTGGTGCCATCGCGAGCGCCGTCCCATTAGCTAGTGAGCACCGGGAGCGCAAGAGGATCCAGAGTACCAGGGACCCAGGCTACCGAGTGGGTGTCTGCTGCAGAGGACGCCCGGATCTCCAGAGCTGTGCGCGTGGAGGTGGGGCGAAGGGACTGGAGCTGGCCGCGCTTTGCGCTCCGGACAGCGGGCGGCAGGCGATGGGGCGAAAGTGCGCGCAGCACCTGCGGAAGGAGACTCCGCAGAAGCTGAGCCGGAGGTCGGGTCCCGCCAGGCTCCCGGGGACCTCAGGGGACGCGGCCACACACGCCAAGGCCGAGATCCGCTCCAAGAGGGGCGGGAGAGGCGGGTCCGAGCGCGCTGGCGCGGGAGCCCCCAAGCCGGCCCCGGCCGCTCCTACCTGCGGGCCTGGCGCCGGCACCGCGCCGTCCGCCTCGGGTCCCCGCGCAGCTGGCGCAGCTGCAGCCCTGGGGACAGCGGCGGGCGCTGGACTGGCCCGGAACTGGCCGGCCGGTCTGCAGGGTGGGGCGGGGCGGCGCCGGCCGGGGCGGCAGGGTGACACGGCCTCCGCAGCCAGGCCTTCCTCTGTCCCCGGGTCCTTAGCTTGCTTCTCCCTAAGTTTCCTAACTCAGCCGCGGTCACCCACGGAGCTCAGCTAGCGTCGTCTTAAGCAACTTCACTTCCCCAGTGACAGGCTAACCGTGGTCAGTGACAGCCAGTCGCCAAGAGTGACCTCGTGCTCTGCCCAAACAGCCCACCAACCGGTGAAATATTCTGCCCTGAAGTGACATGTATAGAGGTAGGGGCTTTGTGGAGGGCACCCGTGGCCTTCCTGCAACTCCCTGAAAGTGCTACTGGCTGTTTACAAGTAAAGAAACTGAGGCTGGGAAGACACGTATGTCACCAGCCAGGGGTCACCCAGCTAAGACCACAGGAGGCAGGAACCTGTGCTTGTGTGTGTGTGTGTGTGTGTGTCTCTGTCTGTCTGTCTATGTCTATGTGTATGTCCCTGTGTATGCCTCTGTGTGTGTATCTCTGTGTTTGTATCTATGTGTATCTTTGTCTGTGTGTGTGTGTCTGTATCTGTATGTCAGTGTACCTATATATTTCTCTGTGTCCGTGTCTATATCTGTATCTGTGCGTCTATATATGTGTGTGTCTGTATCTGTGTGTGTGCTTGTGCCTGTGTATGTCTCTGCGTGTGTGTGTGTGTGTGTGTCTGTCTGTCTGTGTCTGTGTTTTGTTTGGGCTGGGTTTTCTGAGACAGGAGGTCTTGCTCTACAGTCCTGGCCTGAAGCTCCCTATTTAAACCAGGTGGGATTAATCCTCCTGCCTCTGTCACTCTCCCCCGTCAATGCTATGAGTGTAGGCTACTCTGCCATACCAAGATTGGAATCTGTGTCCTGATGTCTCCAAAGCTCTGTCTAATTCAGGAATTTTAGAAAAAAAAAAAAAAAAGAATAAAACATGGAGAATTCCCATCACCTCATAGAACCGTTCAAACAGCAATTTTGCCATTTTCAGTCCACTTAAGATAGTTAGAAAGAAAGCCAGTTGCCATGGAGCTTACACAGCAACTCTTTGGGAATATAACTCTGAATATAGTCCAGTTCCAAACTCGTTGTACAATACTGTAATCCAGCCAAAGGCAAAGGATGCGGTGGTCTTGCTGTACACCCAACTGCTAATAATGTCCTCCACTTCAAAGTGTTCAGTGACTATTATACAACCAAGACAGACCCAGTTACATAATGTCTTACTATACCCATGGCACCGCATGAAATGAAACATATAATATTTCAGTCCAAACAGGGGAGGAGGTGAAATTACAGTGTGGGTCTCAGTTTTCCTGCAACCTATAGTTTTTCAGCCCCCCCAACTGCATTCTTCTCTCTTGAGCACATCTTTTCCTAACAACGGAAAGAGTCACAAGGCCGTCACTCTTTCCTTGTTGACAGAAATAATTGATGCCTTTTGAGTCCTATGATACTGACAGATTTTTACAATTATATGCAAGGCTCTCTGAGCAAACCGGGTATTGCCTAACAGGAGTTTGGCAAGATTATGACAAGATGTAACTGGAAGGCTAATAAGCCCCCTTCCTCCCTCCCTTCTCCAGTTTTATTAGTCACAGATGATTTGATAAGTATTTTGCACACAAGTAACTGCAGTCTTACAAGCCTGTCTTTAGAAATTGGAAGACTTTTGGTTGAGAAGCACCAGGCTGTAAAATTACACTCCGCTTTCTTAAAGTCATCATTGAAACATTTGGCATTAGCTCATAACAATGGGTCTTTCTATTAACTACAGTTAGAAATAGAGCAAGTGCGGTACAATAACTGGAATTCAGCCTCAGAGAAAATGACCAAACTAGTGTCATGTAGCAATAAACCGAAGCTAGGGACTCCATGCATAAATTTCATCATACTTTGATTCTATAGGCCATTATTTCTATTTTCTTGAGAGATTTTGTGATTGTTCTTTCCTCTTCAAAGATGTCAAGAAAAACTGATGAAGAAAAGCCAAGTGTAATACCTTCTGGCTACAATACCAAACACTCAAGAGGGTGGGAGTTCTGGACCACCAGCCTGGGCTGGAGAGCAAGACTCTGCCTAAAAGAATGAAACAACTAAGAAATGCTGTCTTGCAGGGCGTGGTGACGCACGCCTTTAATCGTAGCACTTGGGAGGCAGAGGCGGGTGGATCTCTGTGAGTTCAAGGCCAGCCTGGTCTACATAGTGAGTTCCAGGCCAGCTGGGACTAAAGGGAGACCCTGTCTCAAAAACAGCAAAACAAAAACAAACAAACAAAAAAAAAAATGGAGACCACAGGAAAAGATTTTTTTTTTTGGTATTTTTGAGACAGGGTCTCCCTTTAGTCCCAGCTGACCTAGAAGTCAGTATGTAGACCAGTATGCCCTTGAACTCACAGAGATCTACCTGCCTCTGCTTCCCAAATGCTGGGATTATAGGCATGTCAGGAAAAGATTTTTTAATCAAAATAATCTATAACCACCACATGCATACTAATTATTAACATTTAAGGTCTTTTTCTATGTATAAGTGCACTACCTGCTCACCACAATGTTATATGTAAGCAGTGTGAATCATTTCGATCTCACTTTTATAAATCAAGGTTTAAAATTGTGATTAAGCCGGGCGTGGTGGCGCACGCCTTTAATCCTAGCACTTGGGAGGCAGAGGCAGGCAGATCTTTGTGAGTTCAAGGCCAGCCTGGTCTACGAAGTGAGTTCCAGGACAGCTGAGGCTACAGGGAGACCCTGTCTCAAAAAGACCAAAAAATAAATAAAAAAATAAAATAATAAAATAAAATAAAAAATAAAATTGTGATTAAACATTCTTTTTTGTTTGTTTGTTTGTTTTGTCTTTTTGAGACAGGGTCTCCCTGTAGCTCCAGCTGTCCTGGAACTTGCTCTGTGGACCAGGCTGGCCTTGAACTCACAAGGATCCGCCTGCCTCTGCCTCCTGAGTGTTAGGATTAAAGTAAACATTCTTTAAATCATAATTTTAAGGGCTGAAGAATATAATTATCTACTAATGGCTTCTAGAACATTTTCAGACTTTTTTTTAACAGTTCATGAATCACCCCAAAACAGACACTGGCTTTATCATCTGGGTCAAGGTCTCGTAACTCTTAGAACAGATTCCTAGAAAGAGGGTCACAACACTAAACACGCACCATGGTTCAAAAATACTCCTCAAAGCCAGACCTCATGCTACAGGCGGGACATTCTAGCACCTGGGAGCTGGAGGCAGGAGGATCCAGAATATAAGGCCCGTTTCAACTACACGGTAAATTTCAAAATAGCCTGGAGCTACACAAAACTCCATCTCACAAAATTCTTAAATATATTTATAAAATCAATCAATCAATCAGACTGGTGAGATGGTTCAGCAGGTAAAGATGTGTACTGCCAAGCCTGAGGACCTGAGTCCAATCCCTGGGAAAGTTTTTCTCTGACCTCCATAGTTGCATGTCCCTCCACACGTGTGGCATTGCATGTGTAGGTTCACACACACACACAATGTAAATGTTAAAATTTCTTGAAACATGATCAATCAACCAATAAAAACAAGCTGAACATCTTGATGGGCGTCTATAGTTCTAGCACTAGAAAGCAGAGGCAGGAGGATTGCCACAAGTTTGAGGCCAGTCCAGTCTACACAGTGAGTTCCAGGCTAGCCACATAGTGAGAGGCCGTCTTACAACAAACAAACGAACAAGAAAGAGCAAAAGAGGGAAGGCAGACAATGAGCATAAATATGTCATTCTCAGTAAATGATGTGAATAATCCATAAATATAAAAAATAATGGTCAATATTACTGGCTATCAGTGAAATCCTGATTAAACCAAGACATGGTTTAGACGTATCAGGTTTTCAAGTTACAAGCTAATACTTAGTACTAGAAGGTCAGGAAGCCTTTTTTGTTTGGTTGGTTTCTATGAGACCAGAGTTCATGTAAGCCCAGGCTGGTCTTGAACTCATACACAGCCAAGGCCACTATGCGGGGCTCCCCATTTTTGCCTTGACCGCCTGGAATGTCTCTGGCGCTGCTGAGCACCCGTCTCACCCTGATCAGAGTCTGGGCCCCGGTGCCTTTTTCCTTCAGACTGGGAGAGCCGGCGTCCATTTCTTGTCCCCACAGAACCTTCATGATATAATCTCCATGACTCCTAAGTCATCCACTCCAACAGATTGATGACTGTTCATTTTACTTTCTTCCCTCCCTCCCTCCTTCCTTTCCTTCTCTTCCTCCTTCCCTCTCTTCCTCCCTTCCTTCCCTCACAAACATTTACTTATTAATGCTAATTAACAATTAAGAAATAAAGACCACAAAAGGGAAGCCAGCAATAAACAGGGAGGTGGCTCAGTGGCAGAATTCTTGCCTATCCTGCATGAAGCCCTGGATTCAGTCCCCAGCACTGCATCAATCAGGGATGGGGCTGCACACCTGTAACTTAGCACTTAGGAGGCAGAGGCAAGAAGGTCAGTAGTCCAAGATCACCTTTGGCTACAAAGTGAGTGTGAGGCTGGCCCGAGCTATATGAGACCTTGACTCCAAAACAATGTTAATTAATCACCCATATTTATCTGGAGATACAAAGTAAAGAACAAGATATTTTATCTCATCTGCTGACTTAAGTCACTTCAGCCACCACAAGAATGACAGAATAAAAGAGGGAAACTGTGTACTTGGATTCAAATTTTAAAAAGAAAAAATGGCCATGAAAAAGACCCAAAGCTTAAAAATAAAAAAGAAAAAAAAGAAAAAGACCCAAAGCCTCGAGATAAAATGAGAGAAGAGAATCCTGACTCTGTCATCTCACTACAGATCCCTGCAGAATGCTTATATGTGTCATAATTTCTCCTAGTAACAACATGTGACATGTGACACCCTGATGCCTTCAGCCCCACTTGCAACATCACAAAAAAGTCCTTTCAGTCGCCCACAGCCAGCCCCCATGAAGATGTTTCATATCCAACAGACCCAAAGGATTCCAACTTCCCCTATCTAAGGGCAGTCCAACTACCTCAAGCTGTGCCTGGTGACCCAGGCCTGCACCCAGCCCTGGGGAGGTGGAGGCCAGAGGCTCCAGAGTTCAAGATCACCCTAGGTATATCAGGAATTCGAATCCAGCCCGGACTACATGAAACCAGCCAAATAAATAAAACAATAAAATAGCTCCGAATTCACACTGTTTACATACTTTTTAATTGTATTTTGTAGATTTGTACAAACTAATCTAAACAAGTTAATATGATTACAAAATAAGCATGCATGTAGGCATTTTAAAATGAGTAAGGTTTTTAGAGTAATACAATCATGTGCTGACAACGTGTTACAAACGCGCTCAAATAATTATAAAAGTAACTCTGCTCAGCTCCCCAAAAAAATACTATAAACTGAATAGGAGAGAGAGAGAGAGAGAGAGAGAGAGAGGCAGAAAGTAGTTTTTGGGCATCCAAAGTAAAAGATAAAAGCCAAGCATGATGGTTAGTGCCTATAATCTCAACATATTGACATATCATTGATTTTTTTTTGTTTAAGACAAATTTTCACTATGTAGCTCTGGCTGGCCTAGAACTCATTATGTAGCCAGGGTGATCTCAAACTCATAGAGATCTACCTGCCTCTGCTTCTCTGGTGTAGGATTAAAGGTATAGAATACCACACCCAGCAAATTATGGACTTTTATGTGATAATGACTTTATAATATGACTATACTCTGGACAAATGACTCAACTAACTTTGCAGCCAAAAAATTAATTTTATCTTAGATTGTTTGTAGCGTAGACAAGCTCGCTGAGCCGTGCCATCCTCTGGGGACCCGGGCTTAATGGCCGTAATCCCTCCTGACCCTTCCTTGCTCTGGACACAAAACAATGCATGAATGTGTGCAGATGGTTTGCATATTCAAGAAAGAACTGCAAACAGCATGGAATATTTGTTGGAAACAATGAAGACTTGAAGATTATTCTATTTGTGTTGGGAACAATAGATAGGATTAAACTGATAACATCTGTCTGTTGTGTGCATGCGCGGGCAACATTTTTCTCTGATAAGTGTACTTCCCCATTTCATGCAGGATATACTATTTCAATAAAAGAAGTAGGCCTTTTGTTCAGGAACACAGCTCCTAGAGAATCAGGAAGAGTCAGGAAGTTTCTTTTCAGTCACAATGGCAATGTGGCATTCACATAGTCTCAGCATAAAGTAGAAGCATTCATTCAGAATGCCCAGGAGATAGCAGATAGTGTTTGGCTAGTTGAGGAGGTTGCATGGACAAATCAGACAATGCCTCAGCTTTCCTGAAGTGGGTGACAGGCAGGGTACTGTGGGTCCAGGAAGAAATGGAAGCCAAGGTACAGGAAAGGAGACTTCTGGGTGGTAATGAGGAGATGACAGAGAACTTCTCTAAAAAGATGACATTAAAGCAAAAGAAAAGGATCAAAACTTGCAGAAGTCTCTAGAAAGAGTGTCCAGAGGGTGCAAGAGCCATGAGGAAACCAGCTGTGGTTTGGTCAAGGGCAAGAACGGAGGTCAGGGCGTGGAGAATGGAGTGAGCATTCAGAATAGTGGCTGGGCAGGAGCCAGAGCAAGACCAGAGACGTGACAGGTCTGGGCAGAAGAACAGTCCAATCTGCCTTTTGTCTTAGAAGGACCACACAACTAGGCAGGGTGGCTCATGCCTCTAATCTCAGCACTTGGAAAGCTGATACAGGAAGAGTCCTTTGATTTTGAGTACATCCTGGGCTACATAGTGAATTCCAGGTCAGCCTAGGCTACAGGGTGAGACCATGCCTCCAAATAAAATAAAGCTGCAATACAAATCACAAATGGTATCCCTCATCTGTGGATGCTAGTGCCGATTACCTCAGTTGCAAACTGAGCAATGTCAATGTTATATTCTTCATAATCTAAAAACAACTGTGCTTTTATATTGTGAATCCCTTAACAGGTTCTAGAACTAAGCTTCCATTTATTTTCAGAGTTAGGAATTTGGGGTATATGGGTGGAGGATATGTATGTATATTTAGAGTAATATAAGATCAAAGGAATGCAAAAAATAAAATATGTAAAACCGCTTATATAGAAAACAATGTGTTATGATGCAGGGCAAAGATGACAGCCTAGAGTCAGAGGAAGTGGTAGTCCAGGCAAGGCAGGACTCCAGGGTCCTCATGCAGGTGTTGGACATGCGGAGGTTCTACGTACACTTTAGAGCAATCATATCCATGGACTAACCACACAAGCCTTCTTCAGTAAGGCATTATTAGTTCTTATCAATGTTAGGGTGACACTACAAAGAGTAAAACATCGGTTGGGCCCAGTTAGTTACAGTACTGTTGCCCCTTTCCTCGTTTTTGAGGCAAGTTCTCAAGTATCTCAGGTTGGTCTCCAATTTACTGTGTAGCTGAGAGCGATCTTGAACTCCTAGTCCTTCTGCTTCTACCTCTCAGGTGTTGGGATTACAGGCATGCACCACCAGGTCTGGTTTTATGCAGACCTGGGAATCGAACCCAGGGCTTCATGCATGCTAGGCAAAGGTTCTACAGTTGAGTGACATTCCCAGACCCTACATTTTTAAACTTCAGCTAAACAGTGCTCATTTGTCTATGAAATACAAGTCTGAGCTACCGTAGTTTCACCATAAAGGACTCAGTTCTGCCACTGTTAGACCAATCCATGTATCACACTCTCACATCAAGGTTAAAGATGATTTTTTTCTTTTAACATTTTTATTTATTTATTTATTGCTGTGTGTATGTGTGCATGTGAGTACAGGTATGCATGTGCCACACTTGGGCATAGGATGGACAGAGAACAATGTTCAAAAGCATGCTCTCTCCTGCCACCTTGTGGGTGGAGCTCAGGTCACCAGGCCTGTACAGAAATGCCTCTACCCACTGGGCAACCTGACCAGCCCTAAAGACACATTTTCCTACCTGTCCAGTTATGCGTTGGCCTTCACCTGAATACACAGAGCAAGTTGAGGTGTTTTTCTTTTACTCCATGACTGTAGTGCTGGTTGAAATCAGATATTCTGACCTTTAGTCTCTGCCTGTCTAGCCCAAGACTGTTCTATACTAGCACTCTACATTTCCCAAGTAAAATGTCTCCACAAACATTTGTTTGCTTTTACGCTCTCCAAATTTAGTTCAGATTTAGAAAGCTATGTTTGCAGTATCAGCAAATGTTTTCAATTAAAACAGAGTAGAAACAGTAAGTCCTGTTATGAAGGTTCCCTTAATGGAGATGAACATCCTTCCAGTATTGAAGCTCCCTGGATTTCTGCCCATGTGCTTTCTCATATTGTTTCTTTTGGTAAACTGGATTAAGGGTCTGTCTATTTTGTCTATATTTTTGAAGTACCAGCTCTTGGACTCATTAATTCTTTATATTGTTTTCTTTGTTTCTATTTCATTAATATTTGTTCTGATTTTTGTCATTTCTTCTTGTCTGCTGGGTTTGCATTTCATTTGTTGTTGCCTTTCAAATGTCTTGAGTTGCAATGTTAAGTCATTTATTTGTGCTCTTTCTGTTTTTGTTTTTTTAATGTAGACACTTAGAGCTATAAATTTCCCTCCTAGGACTGCTTTTAAAGTGCCCCAGAGGTTTTGTTGTGTTGTCTTTTTCATTTAATTCTTTTATTTCTTTCTTAGTTTCTCCTTTGACCCATTCATTATTTATGAGTATGTTATTTAATCTCCATGAATTGGTATAGTTGCTAAGGCTTCTTCTGGTGTTAGTATTAAGATTTATTGCATTGTGGTTCAATAGAATACATGGAATTATTTCAATTTTTGTATTTCTTGAGGTTTGTTTTGTGTCCCAGTATGTGGTCAATTTTGGAGAAAGTTCTATAGGGAGCTGAAGAGGAATATTATTTGTGCTTGGGTGGAATATTTGGTAGATGTCTGTTAGGTCCATTTGATGGTACTGTTCAATTCAATTCAGATGTCTCTCTGTTTATTCTTTGTCTGTTTGACCTGTCTAATGGAGACAGTGGGATGGTGAAGTCCCCTACTACAAGTGTGTTGGGATTCATCTGTGTCATAAAGTCCTGTATTATTGTGTTTATGAAGTTGAGTACACAGAGTTTGGTGCATATATATCCATGACTGTAATATCCTCTTGATTAATTGTTCCTTTGATAAGAATGAAGTGACCTTCTTTATCTCTTCTGATTAATTTTAGTTTGAAGTCTATTTTGTCTGATATTTAGAGTTGCAACTCTTGCTTGCTTCTTAATGCCATTTGCTTGGAATGTTTTTTTTTTCATCCCTTCTCCTTAAGATGGAGCCTTTACTTGAAGGTGAGATGGGTTTCTTGAGGACAAAAAAAAGATGAATTTTGTTTCTTAATCCATTCTTTCGAATAGGGAGTTCAGTCCATTGATGGAGATTTAGGGGCCAGTGAGATACTCAGTGGCTAAAGGTTCTTGTTGCCAAGCTTAACAACCTGAGTTTAACCCCAGGGTCCACACTATGAAAATCAAGATCCAACTCCTGCAAGTACTCCTCATACACATACACATGTACACACCCAACAACAATACTAATAATATAATAAAGTGTAGATTTATTACAAGGAAGTGGCTTACGCAGTTTTGGAGGCTGAGAAACTCCACAATGTGCTTTTCATACACTGGAGGCTGGGGAAAGCTGGCTGTGTAGCTTCAGCCCAAACCTGAAGGCTGAGGAACCAGGGAGCAGCAGTGTGAGTTGTGACCTGAGTTCCATGCTCTGAGTGCAAGAAGAGCAGGTGTCCAAGGGCAGAAGGTGCAGAACCCACCTCTAGAGACCCAACTGGTCTTTCTCTGCTGCTCTGTTCTATATGCCACAGTGCATTGGATGGGACCCAACCAAACCAGTGACTAACTTGTACTCAGTTGTAGGCTTCAAATGCAAATGTCTCCCAGAAATACCCTCACAAATATACCTACACATAAAGTCTTACTGGCTGTCGTGGCAGCCTTCAGCTTAGTCAATGTAACCATTATGCTTTTATCAATGAAATCTCATAACATTTTTGCATACTTCTTACTTCAACTTCTTTGCTGCAAAAGTTTCTTGTTTTGAATTAAAGCAATGGGAAAATGTATTTTTGGTGCTAACTGCAAAGTCTCAGAATCCAAGCTAGTTATACCAATGCAGGCTCTGCATTGAACATGATTTTTATTATAGAAAGCTATGCACTGTGAATATAATTTTCTCCGTATAATTTCCCTTTATTTTTCTAGTCATCAGCTCTATCAGAACAACATGATTTTCTTGAAATTAGTTTGTCTTTTCAAGAATACATATAACACTCCTAATAAGGGAGAAGTAACAAAGTAAATTAAAATGAAATAAGAGTATCTCTTAGTATGTAAAAGTTTTCAACAAATCATTGTGTATAACAAAGGAACCAGATGTTCATACTACCTCTAATGAATATGAATTTACTTGAGAAATATAATGTTTCATCTAATTATTGTCTGCTTCTTATATTCTTATGTATATGCAAGTAAGTCACTAGTGAATCTTGTTAACAATGTAGATTCTGGGGCTTAGTTAATAGAGCACTAGCCTAGCAAGGGTGAAGGCCTGGGTTCAGTCTTTAGCAACGTATAAGCCAGACACTCTGGAGCCTGATTATAATCCTAGAACTTGGGAGGCGTAAGTTAGAGGATCAGGGGTTCAAAGTCATCCTCAGCTATATTCTGAGTTCAAGGGCAGCCTGGGCTACATGAGGCCCCATCTCAAAAAATAATAAAATAAAAGTAAATAAAATATGATTTTGAGTTCATGGATCTATGCAGGTCTCTCCTAGCAAGCTTGTAAATGATTTCTAAGAGTTCATGTTTGTTTATTTATTTATATTTGTTCATTTGTTTCTTTTGAGACAAAATAAAACAAATGTAGCCTGGGTTGATATCAAACTTGCTTTGTAGCCCGGGCTATCCTGGAACTCATAGCAATCCTCTTGCTTCAGCCTCCAAAGTACTGGGCTTAAAGTCCCAAAGCACCATGTCTGGCCCAGTTTGTTTATTTTTATTTCTTTCACACAACTAGGAACCAGACCCAGGACCTCCTACATGCTAAGCAAGCAAGCCCTCAGTTCTGTGGACCACATTTTAAATCAGGAACGTTACCCATTGAGCTGTGCCCTCAGCCCTGTGGGCCACATTTTAAACCAGGAACACTACCTGTTGAGCTGTGCCCTCAGCCCTGTGGGCCACATTTTTTTTTTATCAGGAAGGTCAGGCTTATATATTTTCTTTACATTAATATTTGAATACACACTGATAAAAGTGTTGCTATCAGTGATAAGATTCTTAAAATAATCTCAGATCAACTCAAGTCCAGTTCAGCTAAGTGAACAGTAACAATTGTTGAATAAATAAGAGTTAGTGGTAAGTCATTAAATCATTTCCCTCAATTGAATAGGGGATGAAGGTCAGTCTGTCACACACTTAACAGGACCTTTAGTGTTCCAGGTTTCTATAGTGTCTTCAATTACTATGTTGATTGAAAATTACCCTCCTTGTTTTATTTATTTATTTGTGTGCGTGCGTGTGTGTGTGTGTGTGTGTGTGTGTGTGTGTGTGTGTTTATGGGGGAGTGGTATGTGTGCATGCGTGAATGCACAGGTGCATGTGTAGAGGCCAGAGGAGAGCATCTATTTTGTCTACTCTGCCTTATTGCCTTGAGACAGGGTCTTTGCCTGAACCTGGAACTAGGCTGGCAGCCAGCATGTCCCAGTCATCCTTTTATCTCTTGTCCCTCTACCCTCAGCAAAGGTTACAGGCTCAGGTAACCACACGTGGCTTTTCACATGGGTTCTCAGGACTTGGATTCAGGTCCTCAAGCTTGCACAGCAAGCACTCTTACTGAGCCATCTCTCTAGCCCACAAGAATAAATCTTACATGTAGGAAAGACTTTTACAATTTGGACGTAATCTGGACCCATCTGTTGTGTATGTGATATTCTAGACCTAGGAAATCAAAGGACAATATTCTTTGATAAGATCACGGTGGTTCCCGATTTCTACTTCCCCATTTCATACTAAAGATACTGTTTTAGCAAAAGAATAAGGGAACCCCTAGCTCAGGGCACAGTTCCCAGAGACATCTGAAGGATTGGAGTCTCAACAGTTCCAGCTCACTCTTAACTTTATGAATGCTAAGAGTCTGTCTTTTTAAAACATTGGCACAGGGGCTGGAGAGATAGCCTAGCGGTTAAGAGCACCGACGCTCTTGCAGAGGACCCGGGTTCGATCCCCAGCACCCACATGGCGGCTAAGAACCGTCTGTAACTCCAATTCCAGGAGAACTCCAGTTCCAGGGGAATCAGAGACCCTCTTCTGACCTCCGCGGCATTGCACGACACGGGTGCACAGACCTGCATGCAGACAGTACATTCATACACATACAAAAATAAATAAATAAATAAATAAATAAATAAATAAATAAATAAATAAATAAATAATAAAAAAAATTAAAAAAAAAATAAAACATTGGAACAATGTGGCTTAGAAATGCTATGCGTGGTGGCACATGCCTTTAATCCTAGCACTTGGGAGGCAGAAGCAGGCAGATCTTTGTGAGTTCAAGGCCAGCCTGGTCTACAGAGTGAGTTCCAGGCCAGCTGGGGCTAGAGGGAGACTCTGTTTCGAAAAGACCAAAAAGAAAAGGAAAAAAAAAGAAATGCTATACTCACAGTATTTTACATTAATTCCATTTTTGTTTTTTTTTGTTTTTTTGGTCTTTTCAAGACAGGGTCTCCCTGTAGCCCCAGCTGTCCTGGAACTCACTCTGTGGACCAGGTTGGCCCTGAACTCACAAAGATCTGCCTGCCTCTTCCTCCCTAGTGCTAGGATTAAAGGCGTGTGCCAGCAGTTAATTCCATTCTTATGTTTACCATATAACCATTTATATGGGCTTAAAAAGCTGTGAAAATAGGTTGATTTCATACAAAATATGCATAAATCAAAAATTTATAAACTTAGGCTGATAAGAGAGCAGGTAAAGGCACCTGATACCAAGCTTAACAGCCTGCGCTCAATCCTGAGATTCAAATGGTAGAGAGAGAGAACTTGCTCTTTCTGCAAGGTGTGGGCCAGGCCCACTGTTGGAAATGCTAACCTTAGACAGGTAGGTAAGGCCCACTGTGGGATATGCTATCCTTAGACAGGTGGGTCAGGCCCACTGTGGGAAATGCTATCCTTAGACAGGTGGGCCAGGTCCACTGTGGGAAATGCTGTCCCTAGAGAGGTGGGCCAGGCCCACTGTGGGAAATGGTACCCCTAGACAGGTCGGTCAAGCCCACTGTGGGAAATGCTGTCCCTAGACAGGTGGGTCAGGCCCACTCTGGGACATGCTGTCCCTACACAGTGGGCCAGGGCCACTGTGGGACATGCTGTCCCAAGACAGGTGAGTCAGGCCCACTGTGGGAAATGCTATCCCTAGACAGGCGGGCCAGGACAACGTAGAGAAATGCTGTCCTTAGACAGGCGGATCAGAACCGCTGTTGGAAATGCAGTCCCTAGACAGGCGGGCCAGGCCCACTGTGGGAAATGCTGTCCCTAGACAGGCGGGCCAGGCCCACTGTGGGACATACTGTCCCTAGATAGGCGGGTGAAGCCCACTGTGGAACATGGTGTCCCTAGACAGGTGGGTCAGGCCACCGTGGGAAATGCTGTCCCTAGACAGGTGGGCTAGGCCACCGTGGGACATGGTGTCCCTAGACAGGTGGGTTAGGCCCACTGTGGGAAATGCTGTCCCCAGACAGGTGGGTCAGGCCCACTGTGCCACATGCTGTACCTAGAGAGTTAGATCAGGCCCACTGTGGGACATGCTGTCCCTACACAGGTGAGCCAGGCCCACTGTGGGACATGCTGTCCCTAGACAGGTGGGTCAGTCCGACTGTGGGAAATACTGTCCCTAGACTGGTGGGTCAGGCCCACTGTGGGAAATGCTGTCCCTAGACTGGTGGGTCAGGCCCACTGTGGGAAATGCTGTCCCCAGACAGGTGGGTCAGACCCACTGTGGGAAATGCTGTCCCTAGACAGGAGGGTCAGGCCCTCTGTGGGAAATGCTGTTTCTAGACAGGTGGGCCAGGCCCACTGTAGGAAATGCTGTCCCTACACAGGTGGGTCAGGCCCACTGTGGGAAATGCTGTCCCTAGACAGCTGTGTCTGGCCCACTGTGGGAAATGCTGTCCTTAGACAGCTGGGCCAGGCCCACTGTGGGACATGCTGTCCCTAGACAGGTTGGTCAGGCACACTGTGGGAAATGCTGTCCTTACACAGCTGGGCCAGGCCCACTGTGGGAAATGCTGTCCCTAGACAGCTGGGCCAGACCCACTGTGGGACATGCTGACCCTAGACAGCTGGGCCTAGCCCACTGTGGGAAATGCTGTCCTTGCACATGTGGGACAAACCCACTGTGGGACATGCTGTCCCTAGACAGCTGGGCCAGGCCAAGTGTGGGAAATGCTGTCCCTAGACAGGTGGGTCAGGCCCACTATGGGATATGCTGTCCCTAGACAGGTGAGCCAGGCCCACTGTGGGACATGTTGCCCCTAGACAGGTGGGTCAGTTCCACTGTGGGAAATGCTAACCCTAGACAGGTGGGCCAGGCCCACTGTGGGACATGCTTTCCCTAGACTGGTGGGCCAGGCCCAGTCTGGGAAATGCTGTCCTTAGACAGGATGGCCAGGCCCACTCTAGGACATGCTGTCCTTCGACAGGTGGTTCCGGCCCACTTCTGGACATGCTATCCTTAGACAGGTGGGCCAGGCTCACTGTGAGAAATGCTGTCCCTAGACAGGTGGGTCAGGCCTACTGTGGGAAATGCTGGCCCTAGAAGCTGGGCCAGGCCCACTGTGAGACATGCTGTCCTTAGACAGCTGGGCCAGGCCCACTGTGGGACATGCTGTCCCTAGACAGCTGGGAATGGCCCACTGAGGGAAATGCTGTCCCTAGACAGGTGGGCGTGGCCCACTGTGAGACACGCTGTCCGTAGTCAGTTGGGTCAGGCCCGTTGTGGGAAACGCTGTCCCTCGACAGGTGGATCAGGCCCACTTTGGGACGTGCTGTCCTTACACAGGTTGGTCAGGCCCACTGTGGGAAATGCTATCCTTAGATACATGGGCCAGGCCCACTGTGGGAAATGCTGTCCCTAGACAGGTGGCCCAGGCCCACTGTGGGAAATGCTGTCCCTAGACAGATGGACCAGGCCCACTGTGGGAAATGCTGTCCCTAGACAGGTGGGCCAAGCCCAGTGTGGGAAATGCTGTCCCTAGACAGGTGAGTCAGGCCCACTGTGGGACATGCTGACATAGAGAGTTGGGTCAGGCCCACTGTGGGAAATGCTATCCTTAGACAGTCGAGCCAGGCCCACAGTGGGAAATGCTGTCCCTAGACAGGTGGGCCAGGCCCACTGTGGGACATGCTGCCCTAGGCAGCTGGGCCAGGCCCACTGTGGGAAATGCTGTCCCTAGAAAGGTGGGCCAGGCCCACCGTGGGACATGCTGTCCCTAGACAGGTGGGTCAGGCCCACAGTGGGGAATGCAGTCCCTAGACAAGTGGGACAGGCCCACGATCGGACATGCTGTCCCTAGACAGCTGGGCTAGGCTAACTGTGGGAAAAGCTATCCCTAGACAGGTGGGCCAGGCCCAGTGATGGAAATCCTGACCTTAGACAGGTGGGTCAGGCCCAATGTGGGAAATGCTGTCCCTAGACAGGTGGGCCAGGCCCAAAGTGGGACATGCTGTCCCTAGTCAGCTGGGCCAGGCCCACTGTGGGAAATACTGTCCCTAGACAGTTGGGCGTGGCCCACTGTGGGACACGTTGTCCCTAGTCAGGTGGGTCAGGCCCGCTGTGGGAAACGCTGTCCCTCGACAGGTGGGTCAGGCCCACTGTGGGACATGCTGTCCTTAGACAGGTAGGGCAGTCCCAATGTGGGACATGTTGTCCTGAGACAGCTGGGCCAGGCCCACTGTGGGAAATGCTCTCCCTAGACTGGTGGGACAGGCCCACCGTGGGACATGCTGTCCCTAGACAGGTGGGACAGGCCCTCCATGGGAAATGCTGTCCCTAGACAGCTGGGCCAGGCCCTCTGTGGGACATGCTGTCCCTACACATGTGGGCCAAGCCCATTGTGGGACATGCTGTCCCTGGACAGCTGGCCCAGGCAAACTGTGGGAAATGCTGTCCCTAGACAGGTGGGCCAGGCCCACTGTGGGACATGCTGTCCCTATACATGTGGTCCAAGCCCATTGTGGGACATGCTGTCCCTGGACAGCTGGGCCAGGCAAACTGTGGGAAATGCCGTCCCTAGACAAGTGGGCCAGGCCCACTGTGGGACATGCTGTCCTTAGACAGGTGGGGCAGGCCCAATGTGGGACATGCTGTCCATAGACAGCTGGGCCAGGCCCACTGTGGGAAATGCTGTCCCTACACAGCTGGGCCAGGAAGACGGTGGGAAATGCTGCCCAAGACAGGTGAGTCAGCTCCACTGTGGGAAATGCTGTACCTCGACAGCTGGGACAGGCCCACTGTGGGACATGCTGTCCCTAGACAGGTGAGCCAGGCCCACTGTGGGAAATGCTGTCCCTAGACAGCTGGGCCAGGCCCACTGTGGGCATGCTGTCCCTAGAGAGCTGGGCCAGGCCCACTGTGGGAAATGCTGTCTCTAGACAAGTGGGGCAGTCCCACTGTCGGAAATGCTACTCTTAGGTTGGTCAGGCCCACTGTGGGAAATGCTGTCCTTACACAGCTGGGCCAGGCCCACTATGGAAAATGTTGTCCCTAGACAGTTGGGCCAGACCCACTGTGGGAAATGCTGTCCCTACACATGTGGGCCAAACCCACTGTGGGACATGCTGTCCCTAGACAGCTCTGCCAGGCCAACTGTGGAAAATGCTGTCCGTAGACAGGTGGGTCAGGCCCACTATGGGATACGCTGTCCCTAGACAGGTGGGCCAGACACTCTGTGGGACATAATGCCCCTAGACAGTTGGGTCAGTTCCACTGTGGGAAATGCTAAGCCTAGAGAGGTTTGCCAGGCCCACTGTGGGACATGCTGTCCCTAGAATGGTGGGCCAGGCCCACTGTGGGAAATGCTCTCCCTAGTCAGGTTGGCCAGGCCCAAAGTGGGACATGCTGTCCCTAGACAGCTGGGCCAGGCCCAGTGTGGGAAATGATGTTCCTGGACACCAGGGCCAGTCCCACTGTCGGATATGCTATTCTCAGACAGGTGGGTCAGGCCCAATGTGGGAAATTCTGTCCCTAGACAGCTGGGCCAGGCCCACTGTGGGACATGCTGCCCCTAGACTGGTGGGTCAGATCCACTGTGGGAAATAGTGTCCGGAGACAGGTGTGCCAGGCCCACTGTGGGACATGCTTTCCCTAGACAGGTGGGCCAGGCCCACTGTGGAAAATGCTGTCCCTAGACAGGTGGGCCAGGCCCACTCTGGGCATGCTGTACCTAGACAGCTGGGCCAGGCCAACTGTGGGAAATGCTGTCTCTAGACAGGTGGGCCAATCCCACTGTCGGAAATGCTATGCTTAGACAGGTGGGTCAGGCCCACTGTGATCAATGCTGTCCTTAGAGAGCTGGGCCAGGCCCACTGTGGGAAATGCTGTCCCTAGACAGGTGGGCCAGGCCCACTGTGGGACATGCTGTCCCTAGACAGCTGGGCCAGGCCCACTGTGGGAAATGCTGTCCCTAGACAGGTGGGCCAGGCCCACTGTGGGACATGCTGTCCCTAGACAGCTGGGCCAGGCCCACTGTGGGAAATGCTGTCCCTAGACAGGTGGGCCAGGCCCACTGTGGGACATGCTGTCCCTAGACAGCTGGGCCAGGCCCACTGTGGGAAATGCTGTCCCTAGACAGGTGGGCCAGGCCCACTGTGGGACATGCTGTCCCTAGACAGCTGGGCCAGGCCCACTGTGGGAAATGCTGTCCCTAGACAGGTGGGCCAGGCCCACTGTGGGACATGCTGTCCCTAGACAGCTGGGCCAGGCCCACTGTGGGAAATGCTGTCCCTAGACAGGTGGGCCAGGCCCACTGTGGGACATGCTGTCCCTAGACAGCTGGGGCAGGCCAACTGTGGGAAATGCTGTCCCTAGACAGGTGGGCCAGGCCCAATATGGGACATGCTATCCCTAGACAGCTGAGCCAGGCCCACTGTGGGAATTGCTGTCCATAGACAGGTGGGCCAGGCCCACTGTGGGACATGCTGTCCCTAGAAAGCTGGGCCAGGCCCACTGTGGGAAATGCTGTCCCTAGACAGGTGGGCCAGGCCCACTGTGGGACATGCTGTCCCTAGACAGGTGGGTCAGGCCCACTGTGGGACATGCCGTCCCTATAGAGGTGGGTCAGGCCCACTGTGGGAAATGCTGTCCATAGACAGGTGTGCCAGGCCCACTGTGGGAAAGGCTGTCCCTAGACAGGTGGTCCAGTCCCAGTGTCGGAAATGCTATTCTCAGACAGGTGGGTCAGGCCCACTGTGGGAAATGCTGTCCCTAGACAGCTGGGCCAGGCCCACTGTGGGACATGCTGCCCCTAGACAGCTGGGCAAGGCCCACTGTGGGACATGCTGCCCCTAGACAGGTGGGTCAGCTCCACTGTGGGAAATTGTGTCCAGAGACAGGTGTGCCAGGCCCACTGTGGGACATGCTGTCCCTAGACAGGTGGGCCAGGCCCACTGTGGGAAATTCTGTCCCTAGCCAGGTGGGCCAGGCCCACTCTGGGCATGCTGTCCCTAGACAGCTGGGCCAGGCCGATTGTGGGAAATGCTGTCTCTAGACAGGTGGGCCAGTACAACTGTCGGAATTTCTATTCTTAGACAGGTGGGTCAGGCCCACTGTGGGAAATGCTGTTCCTAGACAGCTGGGCAAGGCCCACTGTGGGCATGCTGTCCCTAGACAGGTGCGTTAGGCCCACTGTTGGACATACTTTCCTTAGACAGCTGGGCCAGGTCCACTGTGGGAAATGCTGTCCTTAGACAGCTGGGCCAGGTCCACTGTGGGAAATGCTGTCCTTAGCCGGACCAGGCCCACTGTCGGAAATGGTGTGTCTAGACAGGTGGGCCAGTCCCACTGTCGGAAATGATATTCTTAGACAGGTGGGTCATACCCACTGTGGGAAATGCTGTTCTTAGACAGCTGGGCCAGGGCCACTGTGGGACATGCTGTCCCTAGACAGGTGGGCCTGGCCCACTGTGGGAAATGCTGTCCCTACACAGGTGGGCCAGGCCCACTGTGGGACATGCTGTCCCTAGACAGCTCTGCCAGGCCAACTGTGGGAAATGCTGTCCGTAGACAGGTGGGTCAGGCCCACTATGGGATGCGCTGTCCCTAGACAGGTGGGCCTGACACTCTGTGGGACATATTGCCCCTAGACAGTTGGGTCAGTTCCACTGTGGGAAATGCTAAGCCTAGAGAGGTGGGCCAGGCCCACTGTGGGACATGCTGTCCCTAGACAGGTGGGCCAGGACCACTGTGGGAAAGCTCTCCCTAGTCGGGTTGGCCAGGCCCAATGTGGGACTTGCTGTCACTAGACAGCTGGGCCAGGCCCAGTGTGGGAAATAATGTCCCTGGACACCAGGGCCAGTCCCACTGTCGGATATGCTATTCTCAGACAGGTGGGTCAGGCCCACTGTGGGAAATGCTGTCCCTAGACAGCTGGGCCAGGCCCACTGTGGGAAATGCTGTCTCTAGACAGGTGGGCCAGACCCACTGTCGGAAATGCTGTTCTAAGACAGGTGGGTCAGGCCCACTGTGGGAAATGCTGTCCTTACACAGCTCTGCAAGGCCCACTGTGAGAAATGCTGTCCCTAGACAGCTAGGCCAGGCCCATTGTGGGACATCCTGTCCCTAGACAGCTGGTCCCGGCCCACTGTGGGAAATGCTGTCCCTACACATGTGGGCCAAGCCCACTGTGGGACATGCTGTCCCTACACAGCTGGGCCAGGCCAACTGTGGGAAATGCTGTCCCTAGACAGGTGAGTCAGGCCTACTATGGGATATGTTGTCCCCAGACAGGTGGGCCGTGACCACCTTGGGAAATGCTGTCCCTAGACAGGTGGGCCAGGCCTACCGTGGGACATGCTGTGCCTAGACAGGTGGGTCAGTTCCACTGAGGGAAATGCTAACCCTAGACAGGTGGGCCAGGCCCACTGTGGGACATGTTGTCCCTAGACTGGTGAGTCAGGCCCAATATGGGAAATGCTGTCCCTAGTCAGTTTGGGGTGGCCCAATATGGGACATGCTGTCCCTAGACAGGTGGGCCAGGCCCACTGTGGGAAATACTGTCCCTGGACAGGAGGGCCAGTCCCACTGTCGGAAATGCTATTCTCAGACAGGTGAGTCATGCCCACTGTGGGAAATGCTGTCCCTAGACAGGTGGGTCAGGCCCACCGTGGGATATGCTGTCCCCAGACAGGCAGGCCGGGACGACCTTGGGAAATGCTGTCCCTAGACAGGTGGGCCAGGCCCACCGAGGGACATGCTGTGCATAGACAGGTGGGTCAGGCCCACTATGGGATATGCTGTCCCTAGACAGGTGGGTCAGGCCCACTGTGGGAAATGCTCTCCCTAGACAGGTAGGTCAGGCCCACTGTGGGAAATGCTGTCCCTAGACAGGTGGGCCAGGCCCACTGTGGGAAATGCAGCCCAAGACAGGTGGGTCAGCTCCACTGTGGGAAATGCTGTCCCTAGACAGGTGGGTCAGGCACACTGTGGGAAATGCTGTCCCTAGAGAACTGGGGCAGGCCCACTGTGGGAAATGCAGCCCAAGAGAGGTGGGTGAGCTCCACTGTGGGAAATACTGTACCTAGACAGGTGGGCCAGGCCCACTGTGGGACATGCTGTACCTAGACAGGTGGGCCAGGCCCACTGTGGGAAATGCTGGCCCTAGACAACTGGGCCAGGCCCAGTGTGGGCATGCTGTCCCTAGACAGCTGGGCCAGGCCCACTGTGGGACATGCTGTCCCTAGACAACTGGGCCTGGCCCACTGTGGGAAATGCTGTCCCTAGACAGCTGGGCCAGGCCCACTGTGGGACATCCTGCCCCTAGACAGGTGGGTCAGCTCCTCTGTGCGAAATAGTGTCCGGAGACAGGTAGGCCAGGCCCAATGTCGGAAATTCTATTCATAGACAGGTGGGTCAGGCCCACTGTGGGAAATGCTGTCCCTAGATAGCTGGGCCTGGCCCACTGTGGGAAATGCTGTCCCTACACATGTGGGCCATGCCCACTGTGGGCCATGCTGTCCCTAGACAGCTGGGCCAGGCCAACTGTGGGAAATGCTGTCCATAGACAAGTGGGTCAGGACCACTGTGGGAAATGCTGTCCCTAGACAGGAGGGCCAACCCACTGTGGGAAATGCTTTCCCTAGACAGGTCATCCAGGCCCACTCTGGGCATGCTGGGCCAGGCCCACTATGGGAAATGCTGTCTCTAGAAAGGTGGGCCAGGCCCACTCTTGGCATGCTGTCCCTAGACAGCTGGGCCAGGCCCACTGTGGGAAATGCTGTCCCTACACAGGTGGGCGTGGCCCACTGTGGGACACGCTGTCCCTAGTCAGGAGGGTCAGGCCCGCTGTGGGAAACGCTGTCCCTCGACAGGTGGGTCATGCCCACTGTGGGACATGCTGTCCTTAGGTGGGTCAGGCCCACTGTGGGAAATGCTGTCCCTAGAAATGTAGGTCAGGCCCACTGTGGGAAATGCTGTCCCTAGACAGGTGGGCCAGGCCCACTGTGGGACATGCTGTCCCTAGACAGGTGGGTCTGGCCCACTGTGGGAAATGCTGTCCCTAGAAGGCTGGGCCAAGCCCACTGTGGGAAATGCAGCCCAAGACAGGTGGGTCAGCTCCACTGTGGGAAATGCTGTACCTAGACAGGTGGGCCAGGCCCACTGTGGGAAATGCTGTCCCTAGACAGCTGGGCCAGGCCCACTGTGGGCATGCTGTCCCTAGACAGCTGGGCCAGGCCCACTGTGGGAAATGCTGTCTCTAGACAAGTAGGCCAGTCCCACTATCAGAAATGCTATTCTTAGACTGGTGGATCTGGCCCACTGTGGGAAATGCTGTACTTAGCTGGGCCAGGCCCACTGTGGGAAATGCTGTCCCTAGACAGCTGTGCCAGGCCCACTCTGGGACATGATGTCCCTAGACAACTGGGCCTGGCCCATTGTGGGAAATGCTGTCCCTAGACAGGTGGGCCAGGCCCATTTTGGGACATGCTGTCCCTAGACAGCTGGGCCAGGCCCACTGTGGGAAATGCTGTCCCTAGACAGGTGGGCCAGGCCCACTGTGGAAAATGCTGTCCCTAGACAGCTGGGCCAGGCCCACTGTGGGAAATGCTGTCCCTAGACAGCTCGGCCAGGCCTACTCTGGGCATGCTGTCCCTAGACAGCTGGGCCATGCCCACTGTGGGAAATGCTGTCCCTAGACAGCTCGGCCAGACCCACTCTGGGCATGCTGTCCCTAGACAGCTGGGCCAGGCCCACCTTGGGAAATGCTGTCCCTAGACAGTTCGGCCAGGCCCACTGTGGGACATGAGGTCCCTAGACAGCTGCGCCTGGCCCACTGTGGGAAATGCTGTCGCTACACATGTGGACCATGCCCACTGTGGGACATGCTGTCCCTAGACAGCTGGGCCAGGCCCACTGTGGGAAATGTAGCCCAAGACAGGTGGGTCAGCTCCAATGTGGGAAATGTTGTACCTAGACAGGTGGGCCAGGCCCACTGTGGGACATGCTGTACCTAGACAGGTGGGCCAGTCCCACTGTGGGAAATGCTGTCTCTAGACAAGTAGGCCACTCCCACTGTCGGAAATGCTATTCTTAGACAGGTGTGTCAGGCCCACTGTTTGAAATGCTGTCCGTACAAACTGTCAGCCCATGAAAGGAAACAGCCAGAATTGACCAGAGTCCAAGTCAACAGCTCCAGAGAGAGTGGACTGTTTTACCTCTCATCCACCTGTGCCCCTTTTCTAAGCCTAGGGAACAACCTGCGGAAGAGGGGGCGTGGTAGAATGTAAGGGCTGCGATTGGGGTGAATGGTGAAACTACAGCAATGTAGTCTGGACACTCATTTGATCAACTTGATTGAACAAACAACCTGTCACCCCCCACTGGATGGTGGGGCTGTAGGTGTTTGGGCACAACAGCCTGCAGATAGGTTTTGCATGAAGGATGCTTGTACTCATGGATTATCACTTATAGCTAAAAATGAAAAAAAAAA
>VZQC01005738.1:230103-421098 GCA_009823505.1 Rhizomys pruinosus
GTGTGTGTGTGTGTGTGTGTGTGTGTGTCCACGAGCTGGTGTTTAGGTCAGAGGACTACTTGTGGAAGTCATTTCTCTCCTTCCACCACGCATGTTCTGTGGCTTGAGCTCATGTTGTCAGGCTGGGCGACAAGGGCCCTTACCCTGAGAGCCATCTGGCTGGCCCTTAAGTTTCTTCTTGTCAGGAGTTTTGTCACAGTAACAAGAAAAGTAACTAATACATGGTGTTTCTTCCTGGTATATTGCAGCCCCTCAGCGGGTGACGGGGGAGAAAAGAAAGGAAAGAAAATGAAAGACAGACAAAAAAAAATGAAGACTTTGATGAGTACTTTTTTAGTGGTCGCTAGCCAGCTTGGACAGCCAGGCTCTTTCCCAGGACAACACCTGAGGTCTGCTGCCCTCTAGTGGTTTCACGCAGAAGTCTCAAGCCGCACAGTGAGGGAATGTGCGAACTCACTGGAGAAATTCGAGTGTTTCTTGAGAGTTCCTCCAAGACTCAACGGTTCTCTAAACCTACCAGACCACACTGCTCTCTTTGGGCTGGGTGTCAATCCAGGAGGCTTGGTCATGCCAAACACCTTGCTCTATCAGATCTCTTTCTTGAGCTACACCAGCTCTTAAAATTGGTAAGCTGTTTTTAAGGGAAAATGTATAATGTCTGGAGGTGATTAACATGCTGGATATGCTTCTTTAACTTAAAAAATAATTTGCAAATTGTAGATGAAGGGGAGAAAAATCTGTCTTTGAAAATATTTTATTTATTATTGTTATTTTATTTGTATTAGTGGGTTGCCTGCAGGTATGCAAGTGTACCCTTGTCAGGAGATGTCCTCAGAGGTCAGAAGATTAGGCAAAGTTTCTTCCTTTTCTTCTTTCACATGTTTTACTCCATTCTCTAAGGACTCCTGCTAGCTGAGAGTTTGATGCACCCCCATGAGAATGGGGGTTTCCAGCAGGTGGGCAGGGCATTTTGTGGGGTCTGGAGTCCTTCTCAGGGTCAAGTAAGTGGCATGGTGGTTTCTGAGGACTTGACACCAGGTAGGGAACCGGGGATTCCCTGCTGGGATGATGATTTTCACAGGACAGCATTTCCTGGCTTCCCTGCCACATGGTCTGGCCTGAGGCGCTCTAATGGCCGTGCAGCTGTGGATGCTGACAGAAGGACCTGGGTGAAATCCGGAGCCCGATGTCTGAGGTTCCTGCTGCTTGCCCAGCTGAGACCTCCAGCCGGGACTTGGAGTCCTCAGACGGAGTTTGGTCCATTTTTCCTACTGCTAATGGACATTTCTTGGTTAGGGTCAGTCATCTTTATACTGCAGGAGGCTGTTCACTGTTGGCTGCATGCTTGGGAGGGATGCACGTACTTGCAACAAAGCTTTGCACTAACTTTATTTTCAGATACGAAGATGTTCTTGGCGTTTATAGANGTCCACTGTGCGAAATGCTGTCCCTAGACAGGTGGGCCAGTCCCACTGTGGGACATGCTGTCCCTAGACAGGTGGGCCAGGCCCACTGTGGGAAATGCTGTCCTTAGGCAGGTGGGCCAGTCCCACGTTCGTACATGGTATGCTTAGACAGGTGGGTCAGGCCCACTGTGGGAAATGCTGTCCCTAGAGAGGTGGGCCTGGCCCACTGTGAGAAATGCTGTCCCTAGACAGGTAAGGCCCACTGTGGGAAATGCTGTCCCTACACAGGTGGGTCGGGCCTACCGTGGGAAATGCTGTCCCTAGACAGTTGGGTCAGGTCCACCGTGGGACATGCTGTCTCTAGACAGGGGGGTGAGGCCCACTGTGGGAAATGCTGTCCCTACACAGGTGGGTCGGGCCTACCGTGGGAAATGCTGTCCCTAGACAGTTGGGTCAGGCCCACCGTGGGACATGCTGTCTCTAGACAGGGGGGTGAGGCCCACTGTGGTAAATGCTGTCCCTAGACAGGTGGGCCAAACTCACCGTGGGAAACGCTGTCCCTAGACAGGTGGGCCAGGTCCACTGTGTGATATGTGGTCCCTAGACAGGTGGGTCACGCCCACTGTGGGAAATGCTGTCCCTACACAGGTGGGTCAGGCCCACCGTGGGACATGCTGTCCCTAGACAGGTGGCTCAGGCCCACCGTGGGAAATGCTGTCCCTAGAAAGCTGGGCCAGGCCCACTGTGGGAAATGCTGTCCCTAGACAGGTGGGCATGGCCCACTGTCGGACAAGCTTTCCCTAGACAGGTGGGTCAAGCCCACTGTGAGAAACGGTGTCCCTAGACAGGTGGGTAAGGCCCACTGGGGGAAATGCTGTCCCTAGACAGGTGGGTCGGGCCTACCGTGGGAAATGCTGTCCCTAGACAGTTGGATCAGGCCCACTGTGGGTCATGCTGTCCCTAGACAGGTGGGCCAAGCCCACTGTGGGAAACTCTGTCCCTAGACAGGTGGGCCAGGCCCACTGTGGGACATGCTGTCCCTAGACAGCTGGGGCAGGCCAACTGTGGGAAATGTCCCTAGACAGGTGGGCATGGCCCACTGTGGGACACGCTTTCCCTAGACAGGTGGGTCAAGCCCACTGTGAGAAACGGTGTCCCTAGACAGGTGGGTAAGGCCCACTGTGGGAAATGCTGGCCCTAGACAGGCGGGCCTGGCCCACTCTGGGAAATGCTGTCCCTAGACAGGCAGGGCAAGCCCACTGTGGGAAATGCTGCCCCTAGACAGGCGGGACAGGCCCACTGTGGGAAATGCTGTACCTACCGAGGCGGCCCAGGCCCACTGTGGGAAATGCTGACCTTAGACAGGCGGGTCAGGCCCACTGTGGGAAATGCTGTCCCGAGACAGGCGGCTCAGTCCCACCGTGGGAAATGCTGTCCCTAGAGAGGTGGGCCCGGCCCACCGTGGGACAGGCTGTCCCTAGACAGGTGGGTCTGGCCCACCGTGGGACGTGCTGTCCCTAGACAGGTGGGTCGGGCCCACAGTGGGTAATGCTGTACCTAGACAGGTGGGTCGGGCCCACAGTTGGAAATGCTGTCCCTAGACAGGTGGGTCGGGCCCACCGTGGGAAATGCTGTCCCTAGACAGGTGGGTCACGACCACTGTGGGAAATGCCCTCCCTAGACGGGTGGGCCAGGCCGACAGTGGGACATGCTGCCCCTAGACAGGTGGGCCCGGCCCACAGTGGGACATGCTGCCCCTAGACAGCTGGGGCAGGCCCACAGTGGGAAATGCTGCCCCTAGACAGCTGGGGCAGGCCCACTATGGGACATGCTGTCCCTACACAGCTGAGCCAGGCCCACTTTGGGAATTGCTGTCCATAGAGAGGTGGGCCAGGCCCACTGTGGGACATGCTGTCTCTAGAAAGCTGGGCCAGGCCCACTGTGGGAAATGCTGTCCCTAGAGAGCTGGGCCAGGCTAACTGTGGGAAAAGCTATCCCTAGACAGGTGGGCCAGGCCCACTGATAGAAATTCTAACCTTAGACAGGTGGGTCAGGACCACTGTGGGAAATGCTGTCCATAGACAGCTTGGCCAGACCCACTGTGGGACATGCTGTCCCTAGACAGCTGGGCCAGGCCCACTGTAGGAAATGCAGTCCCTAGACAGGTGGGCCAGGCCCACTGTGGGACATGCTGTCCCTAGACAGCTGGGGCAGGCCAACTGTGGGAAATGCTGTCCCTAGACCGCTGGGCCAGGCCCAATATGGGACATGCTATCCCTAGACAGCTGAGCCAGGCCCACTGTGGGAATTGCTGTCCATAGACAGGTGGGCCAGGCCCACTGTGGGACATGCTGTCCCTAGAAAGCTGGGCCAGGCCCACTGTGGGAAATGCTGTCCCTAGAGAGCTNCAGGCAAACTGTGGGAAATGCTGTACTTAGACAGCTGGGCCAGGCCCACTGTGGGACATGCTGTCCCTAGACAGCTGGGCCAGGACTAGTGTGGGACATGCTGTCCCTATCAGGTGGGCCAGGCCCACTGTGGGAAATGCTATCAATAGACAGGTGGTCCAGGCCCACTATGGGCATGCTGTCCCTAGACAGCTGGGCCAGGCCCACTGTGGGAAATGCTGTCTCTAGACAGGTGGGCCAGTCCCACTGTCGGAAATGCTAGTCTTAGACAGGTTGGTCAGGCACACTGTGGGAAATGCTGTCCTTACACAGCTGGGCCAGGCCCACTGTGGGAAATGCTGTCCCTAGACAGCTGGGCCAGACCCACTGTGGGACATGCTGACCCTAGACAGCTGGGCCTGGCCCACTGTGGGAAATGCTGTCCTTGCACATGTGGGACAAACCCACTGTGGGACATGCTGTCCCTAGACAGCTGGGCCAGGCCAAGTGTGGGAAATGCTGTCCCTAGACAGGTGGCTCAGGCCCAGTATGGGATATGCTGTCCCTAGACAGGTGGGCCAGGCCCACTGTGGGACATGTTGCCCTAGACAGGTGGGTCAGTTCCACTGTGGGAAATGCTAACCCTAGATAGGTGGGCCAGGCCCACTGTGGGACATGCTTTCCCTAGACTGGTGGGCCAGGCCCACTCTGGGAAATGCTGTCCCTAGACAGGATGGCCAGGCCCACTCTGGGACATGCTGTCCTTCGACAGGTGGTTCCGGCCCACTTCTGGACATGCTATCCTTAGACAGGTGGGCCAGGCTCACTGTGAGAAATGCTGTCCCTAGACAGGTGGGTCAGGCCCACTGTGGGAAATGCTGGATCTAGAAGCTGGGCCAGGCCCACTGTGAGACCTGTTGTCCCTAGACAGCTGGGCCAGGCCCACTGTGGGACATGCTGCCCCTAGACTGGTGGGTCAGATCCACTGTGGGAAATAGTGTCTGGAGACAGGTGTGCCAGGCCCACTGTGGGACATGCTTTTCCTAGACAGGTGGGCCAGGCCCACTCTGGGCATGCTGTCCCTAGACAGCTAGGCCAGGCCAAATGTGGGAAATGCTGTCTCTAGACAGGTGGGCCAGTCCCACTGTCGGAAATGCTATTCTTAGACAGGTGGGTCAGGCCCACTGTGGGAAATGCTGTCCTTAGACAGCTGGGCCAGGCCCACTGTGGGAAATGCTGTCCCTAGAGAGCTGGGCCAGGCCAACTGTGGGACATGCTGTCCCTAGAGAGGTGGCTCAGGCCCACTGTGGGAAATGCTGTCCATAGACAGCTGGGCCAGGCCCACTGTGGGAAATGCTGTCCCTAGACAGGTGGGCCAGTCCCAGTGTCAGAAATGCTATTCTCAGACAGGTGGGTCAGGCCCACTGTGGGAAATGCTGTCCCTACACAGGTGGACCAGGCCCACTGTGGGACATGCTGTCCCTAGACAGCTGGGCCAGGCCCACTGTGGGACATGCTGCCCCTAGACTGGTGGGTCAGATCCACTGTGGGAAATAGTGTCTGGAAACAGGTGTGCCAGGCCCACTGTGGGACATGCTGTCCCTAGACAGATGTGCCAGGCCCACTGTGGGAAATGCTGTCTCTAGACAAGTGGGCCAGTCCCACTGTCTGAAATGCTATTCTTAGACAGGTGGGTCAGGCAAACTGTGGGAAATGCTGTACTTAGACAGCTGGGCCAGGCCCACTGTGGGACATGCTGTCCCTAGACAGCTGGGCCAGGCCTACTGTGGGACATGCTGTCCCTAGACAGGTGGGCCAGGCCCACTGTGGGAAATGCTGTCAATAGACAGGTGGTCCAGGCCCACTATGGGCATGCTGTCCCTAGAGAGCTGGGCCAGGCCCACTGTGGGAAATGCTGTCTCTAGACAGGTGGGCCAGTCCCACTGTCGGAAATGCTAGTCTTAGACAGGTTGGTCAGGCACACTGTGGGAAATGCTGTCCTTACACAGCTGGGCCAGGCCCACTGTGGGAAATGCTGTCCCTAGACAGCTGGGCCAGACCCACTNGCCTCAAACTCATAGAGATCTACCTGCCTCTGCTTCTCTGGTGTAGGATTAAAGGTATAGAATACCACACCCAGCAAATTATGGACTTTTATGTGATAATGACTTTATAATATGACTATACACTGGATAAATGACTCAACTAACTTTGCAGCCAAAAAATTAATTTTTTCTTAGATTGTTTGTAGTGTAGACAAGCTCACTGAGCTGTGCAATCCTCTTGTGACCTGGGCTTAATGGCCTTAATCCCTCCTGACCCTTCCTTGCTCTGGACACAAAACAATGCATGAATGTGTGCAGATGTTTTGCATATTCAAGAAAGAACTGCAAACAGCATGGAATATTTGTTGGAAACAATGAAGACTTGAAGATTATTCTATTTGTGTTGGGAACAATAGATAAGATTAAACTGATAACATCTGTCTGTTGTGTGCATGCTCGGGCAACATTTTTCTCTGATAAGTGTACTTCCCCATTTCATGCAGGATATACTATTTCAATAAAAGAAGTAGGCCTTTTGTTTAGGAACACAGTTCCTAGAGAATCAGGAAGAGTCAGGCAGTTTCTTTTCAGTCACAATGGCAATGTGGCATTCACATAGTATCAGCATAAAGTAGAAGCATTCATTCAGAACGCCCAGGAGATAGCAGATAGTGTTTGGCTAGCCGAGGAGGTTGCATGGACAAATCAGACAATGCCTCTGCTTTCCTGAAGTGGGTGACAGGCAGGGTACTGTGGGTCCAGGGAAGAAATGGAAGCCAAGGTACAAGGAAAGGAGACTTCTGGGTGGTAATGAGGAGATGGCAGAGAACTTCTCTGAAAAGATGACATTAAAGCAAAAGAAAAGGATCAAAACTTGCAGAAGTCTCTGGAAAGAGTGTCCAGAGGGTGCAAGAGCCATGAGGAAACCAGTTGTGGTTTGGTCAAGGGCAAGAATGTCGGAGGTCAAGGCGTGGAGAACGGAGTGAGCATTCAGAATAGTGGCTGGGCAGGAGCCAGAGCAAGACCAGAGATGTGGACAGGTCTGGGCAGAAGAACAGTCCAATCTGCCTTTTGTCTTAGAAGGACCACACAACTAGGCAGGGTGGCTCATGCCTCTAATCTCAGCACTTGGAAAGCTGATACAGGAAGAGTCCTTTGATTTTGAGCACATCCTGGGCTACATAGTGAATTCCAGGCCAGCCTAGGCTACAGGGTGAGACCATGCCTCCAAATAAAATAAAACTGCAATACAAACAACAAATGGTATCCCTCATCTGTGGATGCTAGTGCCGATTACCTCAGTTGCAAACTGAGCAACGTCAATGTTATATTCCTCATAATCTGAAAACAACTGTGCTCTTATATTGTGAATCCCTTAACAGGTTCTAGAACTAAGCTTCCATTTATTTTCAGAGTTAGGAATTTTGGGTATAAGGGTGGAGGATATGTATGCATATTTAGAGTAATATAAGATCAAAGGAATGCAAAAAATAAAATATATAAAACACTTATATAGAAAACAATGTGTTATGATGCAGGGCAAAGATGACAGCCTAGAGTCAGAGGAAGTGGTAGTCCAGGCAAGGCAGGACTCCAGGGTCCTCATGCAGGTGTTGGACATGCGGAGGTTCTACGTACACTTTAGAGCCATCATATCCATGGACTAACCACACAAGCCTTCTTCAGTAAGGCATTATTAGTTCTTATCAATGTTAGGGTGACACTACAAAGAGTAAAACATCGGTTGGGCCCAGTTAGTTACAGTACTGTTGCCCCTTTCCTCCTTTTTGAGGCAAGTTCTCAAGTATCTCAGGTTGGTCTCCAATTTACTATGTAGCTGAGAGCAATCTTGAACTCCTAGTCCTTCTGCTTCTACCTCTCAGGTGTTGGGATTACAGGCATGCACCACCAGGTCTGGTTTTATGTAGACCTGGGAATCGAACCCAGGGCTTCATGCATGCTAGGCAAAGGTTCTACAATTGAGTGACATTCCCAGACCCTACATTTTTAAACTTCAGCTAAACAGTGCTCATTTGTCTATGAAATACAAGTCTGAGCTACTGTAGTTTCACCATAAAGGACTCAGTTCTGCCACTGTTAGACCAATCCATGTATCACACTCTCACATCAAGGTTAAAGATGATTTTTTTCTTTTAACACTTTTATTTATTTATTTATTGCTGTGTGTATGTGTGCATTTGAGTACAGGTATGCATGTGCCACACTTGGGCATAGGATGGACAGAGAACAATGTTCAAAAGCATGCTCTCTCCTGCCACCTTGTGGGTGGAGCTCAGGTCATCAGGCCTGTACAGAAATGCCTCTACCCACTGGGCAACCTGACCAGCCCTAAAGACACATTTTCCTACCTGTCCAGTTATGCGTTGGCCTTCACCTGAATACACAGAGCAAGTTGAGGTGTTTTTCTTTTACTCCATTACTGTAGTGCTGGTTGAAATCAGATATTCTGCCCTTTAGTCTCTGCCCATCTAGCCCAAGACTGTTCTATACTAGCACTCTACGTTTCCCAAGTAAAATGTCTCCACAAACATTTGTTTGCTTTTACGCTCTCCAAATTTAGTTCAGATAGAAAGCTATGTTTGCAGTATCAGCAAATGTTTTTAATTAAAACAGAGTAGAAACAGTAAGTCCTGTTATGAAGGTTCCCTTAATGGAGATGAACACCCTTCCAGTGTTGAGGCTCCTGGATTTCTGCCATGTGCTTTCTCATATTTTAGGACCCCCAGAGAATCACAGAAGTGCTTCCTTGGCAAGCATTATAATAGCCAGGGGGGTGAAGAACACTGTCATCTGCCAGCATCATTTTTCATTTTCCAGTAGAAAGGTGGACCGTGGACTGAGCTGTGAGTGACACCACTTCTCACACTTGTGCAATCTGTTCCTTAAAGTCACACTCACTCTGGCTTGTGCAGCAGTGAAGGAGGAAGCAGCAGTGTCTGTCAGATGCCTCTCCAGTGCAGATGGGCTTAGGATATCCCCAGGAATCAGGATTTCCTTATAAAGACAAAATGGAAGAGAAAAATGTGTGCATGTGCGTGTGTGTGTGTGTGTGTGTGTGTGTGTGTGTGTGTATGTGTGTCCCCGTCCTTTGGGGTTCTTTTCAATGGGTTTTTAAAATAATTCTTTATTGAATTTTTGTGTATTTCATAAATAACATCTCAATCAATCTTCATCATCTTTCAACTCCCTTCTCTTCTCCACTGGCCCCTCCACAGCCCCCACTGGAATTCAGACATCCTGTCATCTGTGTTAAGGCCTATTGTGCCAAATTAGTGTCCCTGGCTGTTCCTCAGTGCAAGTTCATCCACTGAGCTCTGGTCAGCCTATCCAGAGTCTCTCAATTTGAGAAGACCAGCTCTTCTTCAGTAATCAGCTGTCAATATTTCTTCAGCTAAGGTTGGGTTCTGCTGCCCATTTCTCTAGTTCCATGCTGGTTTTCGTCTGGGTTTTGCATGGATCTTGTACATGCTGACAGCGTTGTTGTAGGTTCATTTGAGCAGAGTCCAGGAGCTTGTAGGTTTCTATTTCCATATGGTTATGCATCACTTCCCTGACTCTTACAATCTTTCTGCCTCCTCTTCCACAATGGTCCCTGAGCCCTGGGTGAGTGAACTTACACTCTGCAGACTCCTAATCTCCATGGTTTGGCCATTTGTGACCTTTTGAGTTCCTGGCCCTCTATTGCATGAGGGAGCTTCATTACTGAGAGTTGAGGGATTCGTTAATGTCATCTTTATGCTGCGTGAGCCTTATGTGCAGCGGTAGCATTATAGATGTGCTTGTGTGTGACCAGTGTGGTGCTCTGTAATGGTCTTCACGTGGTACAAAAGAAGCTTCTTTGATAAGTGGTGCCTGTGATAATTGCCTGTAAATATACAGATGCATATTTTGCACTTAGTAAAGAAGTTACATTAGTCTAGGGATGTGACAACGTTGATAATTTCTCTAAGATCTATGACCTCCCCATCCATGTGTATTTGGCTATGTTTATAGTATCACACAAGTTTCCGCCCATTGAGTGGGTTTTAGGTCCAATCGATTGCCCCCAGGATAAAAGCCGCTACTGTACCAATGTCATATGCTACTCCCGACAATGATGTGGACATTTGGTCATAAAGGTGGTGTTGGACCACTGACTGCTCTTCTCCCTTAGCGACTTGCATGGTGCTCTCCACAGCTGTGAGAGCCAGCCTTCAGGGGAGGTGGTTTCCAGGTCGGCTCCAGCTCCCTTGTTTCCAATCTGGTCTCCAAAGAATATCCTGTCTTCAGAAATAGGGTCTTCCCTTCAGGTTCTGGGAGGCAACCAAGGGCTGTGGCAATAGCCCGTGTAGTTTTGGGAGTCCACTGTGGACTACCCTAGCCAGCAACTCAAAAGGAAAGTTTCTCCTGTCTGGTACTGCTTCTTGTTATGCAGCCTTCAGCTGTGCACATGGACTCATGGGGAGATGTTGTATGTGCAATTTCTCATTATATTATTAGACTAACATGATTCCCTCAGGTTTGCGCACTACTTATCCATTACCTCTCCCTTCTCCCTCTCCCTGTCTAATGCTCCCCCATGTCCTCCCCATTTAAAGTGTCCCCATTTTTCCCATTTCTCCTACCAGTCTCCTGTGACCCCACTCCCCAGAGCTCCTTCTCCCCTTTATCCCCAAATTCCCCTCCCATTTAAATGCCCCCATTTTATCTCTTTCTTGCTTAGTAACACCTGTCTCCTACTACTCTTCTCTCTCAAGGTCCTTCTTTCCCTTTATGTCCCTGGTTGCTTCAGTTACATCGGGATACATATTCATAAACAAGGGCTTGGTGCCAGGATCCACAAAAGAGGGAGAACATACATTATTTGTTTTTCTGAGTCTGTGTTATTTCACTTAGCATAACATTTTCTTTTTTCTTTTAATTTATTTATTACTTTTTTTTTATGTGTATGAGTGTACTATCTGCATGTAGGTTGGTACGCCCATGTCCTGCACTGCCGAGGAGGTCAGAAGAGGGCGTCAGATTCCCCTGGAACTGGAGTTACGGACGGTTCTTAGCCACCATGTGGGTGCGGGGAATCGAACCCAGGTCCTCTGCAAGAGCAGTTGGCTTAACCACTGAGCCATCTCACCAGCCCCAGCATAACATTTTCTAGTTCCATCCATTTACCTGCAAATTTCATTATTTCATCTTTTTCTTTTTTAATATTTTATTTATTTATTTATGTGTATGAATGTACTCTGTCTGCATGCAGGTCTGTGCACCCGTGTCATGCAATGCCACGGAGGTCAGAAGAGGGTGTTGGATTCCCCTGGAACTGGAGCTCTCCTGGAATTGGAGTTACAGACAGTTCTCAGCCGCCATGTGGGTGCTGGGGATCGAACCCGGGTCCTCTTCAAGAGCAGTCGGTGCTCTTAACAGCTAGGCCATCTCTCCAGCCCCTCATCTTTTTTTTAACCACTGAGTAGATGTACTCCTTTGTGTAAATGTACCACATTTTCATTATCCACTCATCAGCTGAGGAATACTTATGTTGCTTCCATCTCTTAGCTATTGTGAAAACAGCAGCAACAAACATGGATGTTCAAGTATCTCTGCAATAGGATGAATCCTCTGGGTGTATGTTAAGGAGTGGTACGACCGGGTCAAATGGTAGGTTCATTTTTAGCTTTGTAGATGTTTTCCACACTGCTTTCCATAGGGGATACACAAGCTTGCAATCCCACCAGTAGTTAATGAGCGTTCCCTTTACCCCCAACCTCTTCAGCATTTGGTATAATTTGTTTTCTTGATAATGGCCAGTTTTGTTGGTGTAAAATGAAATCTTAAAGTAGTTTTAATTTTCATTTCCTTAATTACTAACAATGTTAAACACTTTTAAAGATGTTTCTTTGCCATCTTTACTTCTTCTTTTGAGAAATCTCTATTCAGGTCCTTAGTCCATCCTTTAATTGGGTCACTTGTTTTCTTTATTCTTTGTTTTTTGAGTTCCTTATATATTCTGCATGTTAAACCTCTGTCAGATGTGTCACTAGTGAAGATTTCCTCCTTCTCTGTCGGTTTTCTCTTCACTTCTTTTTTTAGTGTTTTTTGAGACAGGGTCTCCCTGTAGCCCCAGCTGTCCTGGAACTCACTCTGTAGACCAGGCTGGCCTTGAACTCACAAAGATCTGCCTGCCTCTGCCTCCCAAGTGCTAGGATTAAAGGCGTGCGCCACCACACCCGGCTTTACCGTGCTGTTTTTATTACTATAGTGCTGTAATATAGTTTGGAATGTAGTATAGCAATCCCCCCTGCATTGCTTTTTGTGCTCAGAGTTGCTTTGGCCATCTGGGATCTTTTTTGATTACTTATGAATTTTAGGATTTTGTTTCTAAGTCCATGAAGAATGTCATGGGGATTTTGATTGGGAGTGCATGGAATCTATATATTACTTTAGGTAGGATGGTCATTTTCACAATATTAATTCTTCCAATCCACGAGCATGGGAGATCCTTCTATCCTCTGGTGTCTTCCTCAATCTCTTTAAAGATTTAAAATTTTAATTATAGATATCGTTAATGTCTTTGGTCAGGTTTATTCCAAGATATTTATTTTCGAGGCTATTGTCAATAGGAGGGTTTCCATGTACTCTTTCTCCACTTGGTTGTTATTGGTTTATAGAAAGGCTACTGATTTTTGTAGATTAATTTTGTAACCTACCACTTTGAACTGTCCCTGCAACTCTAGATTAAAGCTGACTTGATTATGGTGAAGATCCTTTTGATGTGTGCCTGTATGTGGTTTGCAAGTATTTTGTTGAGAATTTTTGTATCTATAGTCATTAAGGATATGGGTCTATAGTTTTCTTTTTTGGGTTGGATATTTACCTGATTTGGGTATAGAAGGAATTTGGAGTTCTTATGTTTCTATCTTTTTTAATAGATTTAATTAATATTGTTTGTAGATCGGTCTTTAGATATCTGGTAGAATTCTGTTGTAAATCCATTTGGGCCTGGGTGTTTTTAGTTGTGAGGTTTTGTAACATTGTTTCAATTTCCTTATATGTTATGGGTCTGTTTAAGCTTGATATATTCTTGGTTTAGCTTTGGTGATTCCAATGATTTTAGATATTCTTCCATTTCTCTTAGGTTTTCAAATTTAATGAAGTAAACATTTTCAAAGTATTGTCTTATAATGTTCTTTATCTTTTTGTTGTCTGTTGTGATGTTTCCCCTTTCATCTTTAATTTTGTTGATTTGGAGTTGCTCTTTGTTTCTTTTGGTAAATTGGATTAAGGGTCTGTCTATCTTGTTTATGTTTTTGAAGTACCAGCTCTTGGACTCATTAATTCTTTATATTGTTTTCTTTGTTTCTATTTCATTAATTTTTGTTCTGATTTTTGTCATTTCTTCTTGGCTGCTGGGTTTGGGTTTCATTTGTTGTTGCCTTTCAAATGTCTTGAGTTGCAATGTTAAGTCATTTATTTGTGCTCTTTCTGTTTTTTTTTTTTTTTTTTTTTTTAATGTAGACACTTAGAACTATAATATTTCCCTCCTAGGACTGCTTTTAAAGTGTCCCAGAGGTTTTGTTGTTTGTCTTTTTTTCATTTAATTCTTTATTTCTTTCTTAGTTTCTCCTTTGACCCATCATTATTCATGAGTGTTTATTTAATCTCCAGAGTTGGTAATAGTTGCTAAGGCTTCTTCTGTGTTAGTATTAATTTATTGCATTGTGGTTCAATAGACACATGGAATTATTCAATTTTTTGTATTTACGGAGGTTTGTGTTATGTCCAGTAGGTTGTCATTTTGGAGAAAGTTCTATAGGAAGCTGAAGAGGAATATTATTGGTGCTCGAGTGGAATATTTTGTTAGATGTCTGTTAGGTCCATTTTTGGTACTGTTCAATTCAATTCAGATGTCTCTCTCTTTATTCTTTGTCTGTTTGACTGTCTAATGGACACAGTAGAGATTTGAAGTCCACTACCACAAGTGTGCTTGGGTTTAATTTGTGTCTTAAAGTCCTGTACTATTGTGTTTATGAAGTTGAGTACACAGACTTTGGTGCATATATATCCATGACTGTAATATCTTCTTTGTAATTGTTCCTTTTGATAAGAAGGAAGTGACCTTCTTTATCTCTTTGATTAATTTTTATTTGATGTCTATTTTGTCTGATATTTAGAGTTGCAACTCTGCTGCTTTTTTTTTTTTTTTTTTTTTTGTGTGTGTTTTCGAGACAGGGTTTCCCTGTAGCCCCAGCTGTCCTGGAACTCACTCTGTAGACCAGGTTGGCCCTGAGCTCACAAAGGTCTGCCTGCCTCTTCCTCCCTAGTGCTAGGACTAAAGGCGTGGGCCAGCAATTAATTCCAGTCTTATGTTTACCATATAACCATTTATATGGGCTTAAAAAGCTGTGAAAATAGGTTGATTTCATACAAAATCTGCATAAATCAGAAATGTATAACCTTAGGCTGGGAGGAGAGCAGGTGAAGGTGCCTGATACCAAGCTGGCCTGGAACTTACTCTGTAGACCAGGCTGGCCTTGAACTCACAAAGATCCGCATGCCTCTGCCTCCCAAGTGGGGACTAAAGGCGTGCGCCACCACGCCCAGCTCTTGCTTGCTTCTTAATGCCATTTGCTTGGAATATTTTTTTTTCGTCCTTTCTCCTTAAGATGGTGCCTTTTCTTGAAGGTGAGATGGGTTTCTTGAGGACAACAAAAAGATGGATTTTGTTTCTTAATCCATTCTTTCGAATAGGGATTTCAGTACATTGATAGAGATTTAGGGGCCAGTGAGATACTCAGTGGATAAAGGTTCTTGTTGCCAAGCTTAACAACCTGAGTTCAATCCCAGGGTCCACACGATGAAAATCAAGATCCAACTCCTGCAAGTACTCCTCATACACATACACATGTACACACCCAACAACAATATTAATAATATAATAAAGTGTAGATTTATTACAAGGAAGCGGTTTATGCAGTTTTGGAGGCTGAGAAATTCCACAATGTGCTTTTCATACACTGGAGGCTGGGGAAAGCTGGCTGTGTAGCTTCAGCCCAAACCTGAAGGCTGAGGAACCAGGGAGCAGCAGTGTGAGTTGTGACCTGAGTTCCATGCTCTGAGTGCAAGAAGAGCAGGTGTCCAAGGGCAGAAGGTGCAGAACCCACCTCTAGAGACCCAGCTGGTCTTTCTCTGCTGCTCTGTTCTATGTGCCACAGTGCATTGGATGGTACCCAACCAAACCAGTGACTATCTTGTACTCAGTTGTAGGCTTCAAATGCAAATGTCTCCCAGAAATACCCTCACAAACATACCTACACATAAAGTCTTACTGGCTGTCGTGGCAGCCTTCAGCTTAGTCAACATAACCATCATGCTTTTATCAATGAAATCTCATAGCATTTTTTGCATACTTCTTACTTCAACTTCTTTGCTGCAAAAGTTTCTTGTTTTGAATTAAAGCAATGGGAAAATGTATTTTTGGTGCTAACTGCAAAGTCCCAGAATCCAAGCGAGTTATACCAATGCAGGCTCTGCATTGAACATGATTTTTATTATGGAAAATGATGCACTGGGAATATAATTTTCTCCGTATAATTTCCCAGTCATCAGCTCTATCAGAACAACATGATTTTAATTGTAATATCTCCTTTATGTTTTTGAAATTAGTTTGTCTTTTCAAGAATACATATAACACTCCTAATAAGGGAGAAGTAACAGAAAGTAAATTAAAGCGAAATAAGAATATCTCTTAGTAGGTAAAAGTTTTCAACAAATCATTGTGTATAACAAAGGAACCAGATGTTCATACTACCTCTAATGAATATGAGTTTACTTGAGAAATATAATGTTTCATCTAATTATTGTCTGCTTCTTATATTCTTATGTATATACAAGTAAGTCACTAGTGAATCTTATTAACAATGTAGATTCTGGGGCTTAGTTAATAGAGCACTAGCCTAGCAAGGGTGAAGGCCTGGGTTCAGTCTTTAGCAACATGTAAGCCAGACACTGTGGAGCCTGATTATAATCCTAGAACTTGGGAGGCATAAGTTAGAGGATCAGGGGTTCAAAGTCATCCTCAGCTATATTTCTGAGTTCAAGGGCAGCCTGGGCTACATGAGGCCCCATCTCAAAAAATAATAAAATAAAAGTAAATAAAATATGATTTTGAGTTCATGGATCTATGCAGGCCTCTCCTAGCAAGCTTGTAAATAATTTCTAAGAGTTCATGTTTGTTTATTTATTTATATTTGTTCATTTGTTTCTTTTGAGACAAAATAAAACAAATGTAGCCTGGGTTGATATCAAACTTGCTTTGTAGCCCAGGCTATTCTGGAACTCATACAATCCTCTTGCTTCAGCCTCCAAAATACTGGGCTTAAAGTCCCAAAGCACCATGTCTGGCCCAGTTTGTTTATTTTTATTTTCGCACAACTAGGAACCAGACCCAAGACCTCCTACATGCTAAGCAAGTAAGCCCTCGACCACATTTTAAACCAGGAACCTTACCCATTGAGCTGCGCCCTCAGCCCTGTGGGCCACATTTTTTTTTATCAGGAAGGTCAGGCTTATATATTTTCTTTACATTAATATTTGAATACACACTGATAAAAGTGTCACTATCAGTGATAAGATTCTTAAAATAATCTCAGATCAACTCAGGTCCAGTTCAGCTAAGTGAACAGTAACAATTGTTGAATAAATAAGAGTTAGTGGTAAGTCATTAAATCATTTCCCTCAATTGAATAGGGGATGAAGGTCAGTCTGTCACACACTTAACAGGACCTTTAGTGTTCCAGGTTTCTATAGTGTCTTTAATTACTATGTTGATTGAAAATTACCCTCCTTGCTTTATTTATTTATTTGTGTGTGTGTGTGTGTGTGTGTGTGTGTGTTTATGGGGGAGTGGTATGTGTGCATGTGTGAATGCACAGGTGCATGTGTAGAGGCCAGAGGAGAGCATCCATTTTGTCTACTCTGCCTTATTGCCTTGAGACAGGGTCTTTGCCTGAACCTGGAACTAGGCTGGCAGCCAGCATGTCCCAGTCATCCTTTTATCTCTTGTCCCTCTACCCTCAACAAAGGTTACAGGCTCAGGTAACCACACTTGGCTTTTCACATGGGTTCTCTGGACTTGGATTCAGGTCCTCAAGCTTACACAGCAAGCACTCTTACTGAGCCATCTCTCTAGCCCACAAGAATAAATCTTACATGTAGGAAAGACTTTTACAATTTGGACATAATCTGGACCCATCTGTTGTGTGTGTGATATTCTAGACCTAGGAAATCAAAGGACAATATTCTTTGATAAGATCAGGGTGGATCCTGATTTCTACTTCCCCATTTCATACTAAAGATACTGTTTCAGCAAAAGAATAAGGGAACCCCTAGCTCAGGGCACAGTTCCCGGAGACATCTGAAGGATTGGAGTCTCAACAGTTCCAGCGCACTCTTAACTTTATGAATGCTAAGAGTCTGTCTTTTTAAAACATTGGCACAATGTGGCTTAGAAATGCTATACTCGCTGGGTGTGGTGGCACATGCCTTTAATCCTAGCACTTGGGAGGCAGAGGCAGGCAGATCTTTGTGAGTTCAAGGCCAGCCTGGTCTACAGGGCGAGTTCCAAGCCATCTGGGGCTAGAGGGAGACCCTGTTTTGAAAAGACCAAAAAGAAAAGAAAAGAAAAAAAAAAAAAAAGAAATGCTATACTCACAGTATTTTACATTAATTCCGTTTTTTTTTTTTTTTGTCTTTTCAAGACAGGGTCTCCCTGTAGCCCCAGCTGTCCTGGAACTCACTCTGTGGACCAGGTTGGCCCTGAACTCACAAAGGTCTGCCTGCCTCTTCCTCCCTAGTGCTAGGATTAAAGGCGTGTGCCAGCAGTTAATTCCATTCTTATGTTTACCATATAACCATTTATATGGGCTTAAAAAGCTGTGAAAATAGGTTGATTTCATACAAAATATGCATAAATCAAAAATTTATAAACTTAGGCTGGTAAGAGAGCAGGTAAAGGTGCCTGATACCAAGCTTAACAGCCTGAGCTCAATCCTGAGATTCAAATGGTAGAGAGAGAGAACTTGCTCTTTCTGCAAGGTGTCCTCTGATCTCCACATATATATATATGTGTTGGCACTGTGAGTGTATACACACACACACATACACACATACACACACATACAAATTTGTAAATTTATTTGAAAATCTATAACTTTAAACAACTCTGTTAGGCTAATACTTCAGAGAAGCGGGCTTTTCTGATGACCGTTTGGAGTGCCATTCAGATTTATGTGTTGTAAATGAGAAATGCACTAATTTCTTTCTCTTTTTTTTTTTCTCTCTCTTTGGATTTTGTCTCTATGTAGTTCAATTGGCTGTGCACCAGTTCGCACATATGGATAATAAGCACTGTAAATGTGAAGCTTTGCATAAATTACCTATGTGTTAACAAAACTTGGCTGGGAAAGACTGAAGACAGGGATGAATGAGAGAAATTTGTTCAAGAAATCAAGTCAACAAAGAAGCTGAATGTTGAGCTTTCTAAATTAAGAAATTATTTCCTCATTGTGGAAAAGAGAGTAAAAGTGATGAATATAAAACAAGGGTGGGCTGGACACGTAGCTCCTTTGGCGAAGTGCTTGGTAGCACCGGTGGGGTCAGGTTCTGTGCAGAGCACCTAGCAAACCGGATGTGGCAGAGCACACCTGGAGTTCTCAGCCCTCAGGAGGAGGAAGCCAGAGAACCCGGAGCTCAAGGCCATGTTTGGCTACATAGTCAGTTAGAGATCAGCCTGAGGTCCTTTGTCAAAAATCAACAAAATAAATAACAATGACAAAACAAATAAAAGAAATGAACATTGTTTTAGGAGAACGTTACAAATTCCTGGCTAGCTAGGGACTGAACTGGGTCAAACCTCAGCCCATAAGTAAGGCAGAGGGAACAAGGCCCTCCCAAGTCTCATTCTGGTAAAAGGGATATGTCCAAGCAATTCTCAATTTGCCTCGCTTGTAATGTCTTTGCAATAAAGAAATCTGATGTAGGGGGATTATTCCAGACCACAAGAACACCGGCTGGCAGTGTAGGCACAAGAAGAATCTTAGCACTCTCCCACCCCATCCCCCTTAATATTTGCTATAACCAAGGGTCAGGAGACAAAATAGAGAGGGTAAGAGCTTGGTGCATGCGCATTCAGAGATCTGGGTGGAGTTAACAGGGTTGAACTGGGGGTAGTGGCGGATGAGTTCCATTGGCTTAAAGTGTTAATGGGCACCTGGCGTGGAGATCCTTTCAGGCAAGGGCACACTGTGGGTGTAGAACCAGAGGCCCCTGGATACCAATAGGCTGTGGGGTTCTTTGTCCAGTTTCTCAAACATTGAACCAAACAGAGCAAGTGTGAAGATGCCTAAGAGTCTTCCCCTGCTGCTTTCTCTCCTCTCTCATCTAAACTCAGTAGACTGTAGAGAAGGAATTGAGTGGGAGAGACGAAAGTGAAGGCACAGGTTCAGTCGCAGAGGCTCAGCTAATCCTTAGGAAGGACTGGGACAGAGAGGAAGAGGAAGGAAACCGGGGCAAGTATCAGAGCGCTGACCCCAGGGGACCCGTGTGGCTCCTCCACAGGGCCTGAACGGTCTGGGGCTGGGTTAGGAACTGAATTCCACTTTGTAGTTACTGTGATTTATAAATGTTAACCCTAACCCTGGCAAGGAGGGAAATTGTAGCCCTAGCACTCAGAGAGGTGGAAGCACACGGGTCAGAACTTCAAGGTCATCCTGAGTTTGAAGCCAGCCTGGGATAGCTAACATTCTGTCTATAAATAAAAAGTGGAAATACAGGCGTTTGTTGAGCCACTGTGAATATAGCTAGAAAAGGATCAGGTCCTCAGAGTAGTCCCTCTAGCTTCTGGCAAGGCAAGACAACTGCTGGAAAGTCTGCACTGGACCAGAGCTGAGCTCATTACTTATAACAAACACTAGGCCAGGAGAGGCTTAAGTTACTTACATTGCACCCACGTCAGCTATGGATAAGAACCGTGGCTTCTGCACAGCTAGCTTGAAAGCCCAGGAGGAAAGGCATGGTGGACTGAGGTTGGTTGGGGTGATCAACAGAACCGTGAACAGGAAGTCTTCTGTCACAGGACCTGAGTTAAGGATTGAACACACACTGAAGAGAATGGAGTAATCTCTTCTTGTTGAACTACAGCTTGGTAAATGATAAACCTCCCTCCTCTCCTCTGACCTCTGACCCTTGAAATTAAATTTAGAGTATCTCATAAGTTTTCATTTACCTTAATTAAAAAAAAATCTGTTAAAATGGGACTAATCTCAGAACTTGGATGCTGAGGCAGGAGAACCACCACAAGTTTGAGGCAGGCCTAACTGCATAGTGAATTTGAGGATAGTCTGGCCTACAGGGTAAGAATTTGTCTCAGAAAACAACAAAAAGGGGGTCCCAGAGGATCTGACGCCCTCTTCTGACCTCCTCAGGCATTACATGATATGGGTGCACTCACATAAAGGTAGGCCATGTACTCATACACATAAAATAAAAAAGTAAACAAAATATTTTTTTAAAAAATGCTCCAGATCAGCCTGTGATATGTAGTGAGTTCAGGCTAGCTGCAGCAAAATAATAAATTAATTAATTAGTTAATTAATTAATAAAATATAGGCAACAGTGACACACAGAGAAAGGAAACTTATTTAATGCATTGGGAAGATGAATGAGTAGAGGAAGATAGCAATCTCAAGTTCAACTCTGGTACTCAGGAGCTTTAGGTTAAAACAGAGTAAGAACTGTGGGAGGGCAACAGTCCTTTTCAAGGTGTGGTTTATCCATCGTTGCTTCAGTTCAGTCCTGAAGGTGCTTGGATTTAGGTGCTTGGTTGCCTCAGAGACAGGCTCTCATCGTACAGTCCATGCTGGCCCAGAGCTCACAGAAATCCTCCTGCCTTTGTCTCCCAAGTGCTGGGATGAAAGACAGCAGCCACCGCCCAGATGGATAAGTTGGTAACCGTTCATCACTGTCATCAGCAGAGAGAACCAATCTGGCTGTTGCCAGTTGGTCTGCTCAGGGCACAGGCTCCTGTCACAGAAGAGGGTTCTCACCTAGATTTGCTGGTCCTGAAAGCCGAGCTACCTGGAGGTTTAGGACAATGGCATCATGTGCCGTTGGCACTAAAGGGGGATGAAGTAGATTAGGCTGACAGATGCTCCCAAGTGCCTACTATGCCTTTACAGAGTCAGGAGGACTGTCATAGAGTGAAGGGGACAGCTGGAACACGCAGGCTTCCAGAGGCGCCAGGCTTCCATCTGCCTTCAGTTACCTCGTGGACCCAAGTAAGGAGTCAGCGCTTTTTAACAAAAGCAGATGCCAAGTTCCTATTACAATATTGCATGTTTTCTCTCATCTATATAAAGTAATTTTTTTAAAAGGTGGCAGTGGTGGGGGTACTAGAGAGATGGCTCAGTGGTTAGCAGCACTCCCTTTCCAAAGGACTTGTTAGGTTACCATCACCCATACCAAACAGCTCACGAATACCTGTAACCCCCATTCCAGGGGCTTTAATGCCTTCTTCCAGCTTTCTTGAGCACCTGCACACATGTGACAAGCACACACAAACACATGAATAAAAATAGAACTTAGAAAGCATTACATTTTTTGGGTCTCCCTGTATCCCCAGCTGGCCTGGAACTCACTATGTAGACCAAGCTGGTCATGAACTCACAGAGATCCACCTGCCTCTGCCTCCCAGGTGCTGAGATTACAGGCATGCGCCACAACACCTTAAAACATGAAGGTGGGGGAGGGCCACTTGAATAAAAGGGAGGAACCTTGTAAGAAGAGGACAAAAAGGTCGATGGGGTACGAATAAGCTCAACGCTCTCTACATATGTGGAGTGAAATAGGCAGCCAGGCATGGTGGCTCAAACCTAAACCCCAACAATTCAGAGGCTGAGGCAGGAGGATTGCCTGGAGTTTCAGGTCAGCCTGGGATAGAGTATAAGACTTCATCTCAAAGGAAACAAAGAATGAGAGAAAGAAAGAAAGAGGGAGGGAGGGAGGCAAGAAAAGCCCATTATTTGCACAATGAACACATGCTATTAAAAAAGTGAAAAACAAATTCTCAGCCTTATTTGACAGCACATTTAATTTTTTCTTACTCTTTGACTTAAAAAAAAAAACCCTCAGTTTTTGGGATTTTCATCCTAAAGTAGCAATTCCTGCTTCATACAACAATTAAGAACACACCAGTGGCAAACACTGTGATCCCAGCACCTGAGAGAGGGAGGCTGCGTGACCAAGAGGGTTAGCCTCGGCTACGTAGTGACTGGAAGACCATCCTGGACTACATGAGACTCCAAAACAATAAGAAAAAGAGAAAGGTAGATTGACAGAGAGACAGAGAAAGAAAGAGACAAACACATATTCAGACAGGGGAGAAGAAAGGAGGGAAGAAGAAGGGGGAGGGGAGGGAAGGGAAGAGAATATTAGTTCTTAGTTAGAGCCAGTGACGGTTAGTTTTTTGCCAACTTGACAGAAACTAGAGACACCAGGGAAGAGAGAATCTCAATTGAGGAATTGTTTCCATTTTCCAGGCCTGTGGCTGTGTCTATGAAGCATTTTCTCCATTGCTGATTGATGTAAGTAGGCCAGGCCCACTGTGGGAAATGTTGTCCTTAGACAGGTGGGTCAGGACCACTGTGGTAAATGCTATCCCTAGACAGGTGGGCCAGGCACACTGTGGGATATGCTGTCCCTAGACAGCTGGGCCAAGACCAGTGTGGGAAATGATGTCCCTAGAGAGGTGGGTCAAGCCCATTGTGAGAAATGCTGTCCCTAGACAGGTGGGTCAGGCCCACTGTGGGAAATGCTGTCCCTAGACAGGTAGGTCAGGCCCACTGTGGGAAATGCTGTCCCTAGACAGGTGGGCCAGGCCCATTGTGGGAAATGCTGTCCCTAGACAGCTTGGTCAGGCCAACTGTGGGAAATGATGTCCCTACACAGGTGGGTCAGGACCAAGGTGGGAAATGCTGTCCCAAGACAGCTGGGTCAGGACCACTATGGGAAATGCTGTCCCTAGACAGGAGGGCCAGGCCCACTGTGGGAAATGCTGTCCCTAGACAGGCGGGCCAGGACCACTGTGGGAAATGCTGTCCCTAGACAGGCGGGCCAGGACCACTGTGGGAAATGCTGACCCTAGATAGGCGGGCCAGGCCCACTGAGGGAAATGCTGTCCCTAGATAGGTGGGTCAGGCCCACTGTGGGACATGCTGTCCCTAGACAGGTGGATCAGGCCCACTGTGGGAAATGCTGTCCCTAGACAGGTGGCTCAGGCCCATCATGGGAAATGCTGTCCCTAGATAGGTGGGCCTGGCCCACTGTGGGACATGCTGTCCCTAGACAGGTGGGTCATGCCCACCGTGGGACATGCGGTCCCTAGACAGGTGGGTCAGGCCACTGTGGGAAATGCTGGCCCTAGACAGGTGGGCCAGGCCCACTGTGGGACATGAAGTCCCTAGACAGGTGGGTCACGCCCACCGTGGGAAATGCTGTCCCTAGACAGGTGGGTCAGGCCACCGTGGGAAATGCTGTCCCTAGACAGGGGGGCCAAGCCCACCATGGGAAATGCTGTCCCTAGACAGGTGGGCCAGGCCCACTGTGGGACATGAGGTCCCTAGACAGGTGGGTCACGCCCACTGTGGGAAATGCTGTCCCTACACAGGTGGGTCAGGCCACCGTGGGAAATGCTGTCTGTAGACAGGTGGGTCAGGCCCACCGTGGGAAATGCTGTCCCTAGAGAGGTGGGTCAGGCCCACCGTGGGACATGCTGTCCCTAGACAGTTGGGCCAGGCCCACTTTGGGACATGCTGTCCCTAGACAGCTGGGCCAGGCCCACTGAGGGAAACGCTGTCCCTAGATAGTTGGGCCAGGACCACTGTGGGACATGCTGTCCCTAGAAAGTTAGGCCAGGCCCACCGTGGGACATGCTGTCCCTAGACAGGTGGGTCATGCCCACTGTGGGACATGCTGTCCTTAGACAGGTGGGTCAGGCCCACTGTGGGAAATGCTGTCCCTAGACAGGTGGGTCAGGCCCACTGTGGGACATGCTGTCCTTAGACAGGTGGGTCAGGCCCACTGTGGGAAATGCTATCCTTAGACAGGCTGGCCAGGCCCACTGTGGGAAATGCTGTCCCTAGACTGGTGGGTCAGGCCTACAGTGGGACATGCTGTCCCTAGACATGTCAGCCAGGCCCACTTTGCGAAATGTTGTCCCTAGAAAGGTGGGCCAGGCCCACTGTGGGACATGCTGTCTGTAGACAGGTGGGTCAGGCCCACTGTGGGACGTGCTGTGCTTAGACCGGTGGGTCAGGTCCACTGTGGGAAATGCTATCCCTAGACAGGTGGGCCAGGCCCACTGTGGGACATGATGTCTGTAGACAGCTCTGTCAGGCTAACTGTGGGAAAAGCTGTCCCTAGACAGGTGGGCCAGGCCCACTGTGGGAAATGCTGTCCCTAGACAGCTGGGCCAGGTCCAGTATGGAACATGCTGTCCCTAGACAGCTGGGCCAGGCCCACTGTGGGAAATGCTGTCCCTAGACAGGTGGGCCAGGCCCCCCTGGGACATGCTGTCCCTAGCCATCTGGGCCAGGCCCACTGTGGGAAATGCTGTCCCTAGACAGGTGGGCCAGGCCCACTGTGGGAAATGCTGTCCCTAGACAGGTGGGTCAGGCCCAAAGTGGGAAATGCTGTCCCTAGACAGGTGGGTCAGGCCCACTGTGGGAAAGGCTGTCCCTAGACAGGTGGGCCAGGCCCACTGTGGGAAATGCTTTCACTAGTCAGCAGTGTCCGGCCCACTGTGGGTAATGTTGTCCCTAGAAAGTTGGGCCAGTCCCACTGTGGCACATGCTGTCCTTTGACAGTCGGGTCAGGCCCACCGTGGGAAATGCTGTGCCTAGGCAGCTGGGTCAGGCCCACTGTGGGAAATGCTGTCCCTCAACAGGTGGGTCAGGCCCACTTTGGGAAATGCTGTCCCTAGATAGGTGGGCCAGGCCCACTGTGGGAAATGCTGTCCCTAGACAGGCAGGTCAGGCCCACTGTGGGACATGCTGTCCCTAGACAGCTGGGTCAGGCCCACTGTGGGAAACCGTGTCCCTAGACAGGTGGGTCAGGCCCACTGTGGGACATGCTTTCCTTAGACAGGTGGGTCAGGCCCACTGTGGGAAATGCTATCCTTAGACAGGTGGGCCAGGCCCACTGTGGGAAATGCTGTCCCTAGACAGGTGGGTCAGGCCCACTGTGGGACATGCTGTCCCTAGACAGGTGGCTCAGGCCCACCGTGGGAAATGCTGTCCCTAGAAAGCTGGGCCAGGCCCACTGTGGGAAATGCTGTCCCTAGAGAGCTGGGCCAGGCTAACTGTGGGAAAAGCTATCCCTAGACAGGTGGGCCAGGGCCAGTGACAGAAATTCTAACCTTAGACACGTGGGTCAGGACCACTGTGGGACATGCTGTCCATAGACATCTTGGCCAGTCCCACTGTGGGACATGCTGTCCCTAGACAGCTGGGCCAGGCCCACTGTAGGAAATGCAGTCCCTAGACAGCGGGGCCATGCCCACTGTGGGAAATGTTGTCCCTAGACAGGTGGGCATGGCCCACTGTGGGACATGCTTTCCCTAGACAGGTGGGTCAAGCGCACTGTGAGAAGCGCTGTCCCTAGACAGGTGGGTAAGGCCCACTGTGGGAAATGCTGTCCCTAGACAGGTGGGTCGGGACTACCGTGGGAAATGCTGTCCCTAGACAGTTGGGTCAGGCCCACTGTGGGACATGCTGTCTCTAGACAGGGGGGTCAGGCCCACTGTGGGAAATGCTGTCCCTAGACAGGTGGGCCAAACCCACCGTGGGAAACGCTGTCCCTAGACAGGTGGGCCAGGTTCACTGTGTGACATGTGGTCCCTAGACAGGTGGGTCAAACCAATGTGGGAAATGCTGTCCCTACACAGGTGGGTCAGGCCCACCGTGGGACATGCTGTCCCTAGACAGGTGGGTCAGGCCCACTGTGGGAAATGCTGTCCCTAGACAGGTGGGTCAGGCCCACTGTGGGACATGCTGTCCCTAGACAGGCGGGCCAGGCCCACTGTGGGACATGCTGTCCCTAGAGAGTTGGGTCACGCCCACTGTGGGAAATGCTGTCCTTAGACAGGTGGGTCACGCCCACTGTGGGAAATGCCCTCCCTAGACAGGTGGGCCAGGCCCACAGTGGGACATGCTGCCCCTAGACAGGTGGGTCAGGTCCACTGTGGGAAATGCTGTCCCTAGACAAGAGGGCCCGTCCCACAGTCGGAAATGCTATTCTTAGAGAGGTGGGTCGGGCCCACTGTGGGAAATGCTGTCCCTGGACAGGTGGGCCATTCCCACCGTCGGAAATGCTTTACTTAGACAGGTGGGTCAGGCCCACTGTGGGAAATGCTGTCCCTAGACAGCTGGGGCAGGCCAACTATGGGACATGCTGTCCCTAGACAGCTGAGCCAGGCCCACTGTGGGAATTGCTGTCCATAGACAGGTGGGCCAGGCCCACTGTGGGACATGCTGTCCCTAGAAAGCTGGGCCAGGCCCACTGTGGGAAATGCTGTCCCTAGAGAGCTGGCCCAGGCTAACTGTGGGAAAAGCTATCCCTAGACAGGTGGGCCAGGCCCACTGATAGAAATTCTAACCTTAGACAGGTGGGTCAGGACCACTGTGGGAAATGCTGTCCATAGACAGCTTGGCCAGACCCACTGTGGGACATGCTGTCCCTAGACAGCTGGGCCAGGCCCACTGTGGGAAATGCTGTCCCTAGACAGGTGGGTCAGGCCCACCGTGGGAAATGCTGTCCCTAGACAGGTGGGTCAGGCCCACTGTGGGAAATGCTGTCCCTAGACAGGTGGGTCAGGCCCACTGTGGGAAATGCTGTCCCTAGACAGGTGGGTCAGGCCCACTGTGGGAAATGCTGTCCCTAGACAGGTGGGTCAGGCCCACTGTGGGAAATGCTGTCCCTAGACAGGTGGGTCAGGCCCACTGTGGGAAATGCTGTCCCTAGACAGGTGGGTCAGGCCCACTGTGGGAAATGCTGTCCCTAGACAGGTGGGTCAGGCCCACTGTGGGAAATGCTGTCCCTAGACAGGTGGGCCAGGCCCACTGTGGGACATGCTGTCCCTAGACAGGTGGGTCAGGCCCACTGTGGGAAATGCTGTCCCTAGACAGGTGGGTCAGGCCCACTGTGGGACATGCTGTCCCTAGACAGGTGGGTCAGGCCCACTGTGGGAAATGCTGTCCCTAGACAGGTGGGCCAGGCCCACTGTGGGACATGCTGTCCCTAGACAGCTGGGCCAGGCCCACTGTGGGAAATGCTGTCCCTAGACATGTGGGCCAGGCCCTCTGTGGGACATGCTGTCCCTAGCCAGCTGGGCCAGGCCCACTGTGGGAAATGCTATCCCTAGACAGGTGAGACATGCTGTCCTTAGAAAAGTGAGTCAGGCCCACTGTGGGAAATGCTATCCTTAGACAGGCCGGCCAGGCCCACTGTGGGACATGCTGTCCCTAGACTGGTGGGTCAGGCCCACTGTGGGACATGCTGTCCCTAGTCAGTTGGGCCAGGCCCACTTTGAGAAATGCTGTCCCTAGACAGGTGGGTCAGGCCCACTGTGGGACATGCTGTCCTTAGACAGGTGGGACATGGTGTCCCTAGACAGCTGGGCCAGGCCCACTGTGGGAAATGCTGTCTCTAGACAGGTGGGTCAGGCCCACTGTGGGACATGCTGTCCTTAGACAGGTGGGACATGCTGTCCTTCGACAGGTGGGTCAGGCCCACTGTGGGAAATGCTATCCTTAGACAGGCGGGCCTGGCCCAATATGGGAAATGCTGTCCCTAGAGTGGTGGGCCAGGCCCACTGTGGGACATGCTGTCCCTAGACAGCTGGACCAGGCCCACTCTGGGAAATGCTGTCCCTAGACATGTGGGCCAGGCCCTCTGTGGGACATGCTGTCCCTAGCCCGCTGGGCCAGGCCCACTGTGGGAAATGCTATCCCTAGACAGGTGGGACATGCTGTCCTTAGAAAAGTGAGTCAAGCCCACTGTGGGAAATGCTATCCTTAGACAGGCCAGCCAGGCCCACTTTGGGACATGCTGTCCCCAGACTGGTGGGTCAGGCCCACTGTGGGACATGCTGTCCCTAGTCAGTTGGGCCAGGCCCACTTTGAGAAATGCTGTCCCTAGACAGGTGGGTCAGGCCCACTGTGGGACATGCTGTCCTTAGACAGGTGGGACATGCTGTCCTTAGAAAGGTGGGTCAGGCCCACTGTGGGAAATGCCATCCTTAGTCAGGTGGGCCAGGCCCACTGTGGGAAATGTTGTCCCTTGACTTGTGGGTCAGGCCCACTGTGGGACATGCTGTCCCTAGTCAGTTGGGCCAGGCCCACTTTGGGAAATGTTGTCCCTAGACAGGTGGGCCAGGCCCACTGTGGGAAATGTTGTCCCTAGAAAGGTGGGCCAGGCCCACTGTGGGACATGCTGTCCTTAGACAGGTGGGTCAGGCCCACTGTGGGAAATGCTATCCTTAGACAGGCGGGCCAGGCCCACTGTGGGAAATGCTGTCCCTAGACTGGTGGGTCAGGCCCACTGTGGGACATGCTGTCCCTAGACAGGTGGGCCAGGCCCACTTTGGGAAATGCTGTCCCTAGACAGGTGGGCCAGGCCCACTGTGGGAAATGCTGTCCCTAGACAGGTGGATCAGGCCCACTGTGGGACACGCTGTCCCTAGACAGGTGGATCAGGCCCACTGTGGGAAACCCTGTCCCTAGACAGGTGGGTCAGGCCCATCGTGGGAAACGCTGTCCCTAGACAGCTGGGTCAGGCCCACGGTGGGAAACCCTGTCCCTAGACAGGTGGGTCAGGCCCACTGTGGGAAATGCTATCCTTAGACAGGCGGGCTAGGCCCACTGTGGGAAATGCTGTCCCTAGACTGGTGGGTCAGGCCCACTGTGGGACATGCTGTCCCTAGTCAGTTGGGCCAGGCCCACTTTGGGAAATGATGACCCTAGACAGGTGGGGCAGACCCACTGTGGGAAATGCTGTCCCTCGAAAAGTGGGCCAGGCCCACTGTGGGACATGCTGTCCTTAGACAGGTGGGTCAGGCCCACTGTAGGAAATGCTATCCTTAGACAGGAGGGCCAGACCCACTGTGGGAAATGCTGTCCCTATACTGGTGGGTCAGGCCCACTATGGGACATGCTGTCCCTAGTCAGGTGGGCCAGGCCCACTTTGGGAAATGCTGTCCCGAGACAGGTGGGCCAGGCCTACTGTGGGAAATGCTGTCACTAGTCAGCAGGGTCCGGCCCACTGTGGGTAATGTTGTCCCTAGAAAGTTGGGCCAGTCCCACTGTGGCACATGCTGTCCTTTGACAGTTGGGTCAGGCCCACTGTGGGAAATGCTGTCCCTAAGCAGGTGGGTCAGGCCCACTGTGGGAAATGCTGTGCCTAGGCAGCTGGGTCAGGCCCACTGTGGGAAATGCTGTCCTTATACCCGCGATCCAGGCCCAATGTGGGAAATGCTGTCCCTAGATTGGTGTGTCAGGCCCACTGTGGGACGCTGTTCCTAGACAGGTCGGCCTGGCCCACTTTGGGAAATGCTGTCCCTAGACAGGTGGGCCAGGCCCACTGTGGGAAATGCTGTCACTAGACAGCAGGGTCAGGCCCACTGTGGGAAATGTCCCTAGAAAGGTGTGCCAGGCCCACTGTGGGACATGCTGTCCTTTGACAATTGGGTCAGGCCCACTACGGGACATGCTGTCCTTAGACCGGTGGGTCAGGCCCACTGTGGGAAATGTTGTCCCTAGACAGTTAGGCTAGGCCCACTGTGGGACATGCTGTCCCTAGACAGCTGGGCCAGTCTATCTGTGGGAAAAGCTGTCCCTAGACAGGTGGGCCAGGCCCACTGTGGGAAATGCTGTCCCTAGACAGGTGGGCCAGGCCCACTGTGGGAAATGCTGTCCCTAGACAGCAGGGTCAGGCCCACTGTGGGAAATATCCCTAGAAATGTGTGCCAGGCCCACTGTGGGACATGCTGTCCTTTGACAGGTGGGTCAGGCCCACTGTGGGACATGTTGTCCTTAGACCGGTGGGTCAGGCCCACTGTGGGGAATGCTAACCTTAGACAGTTGGGTCAGGCCCACTGTGGGAAATGCTGTCCCTAGACAGCTGGGCCAGGCCCACTGTAGGACATGCTGTCCTTAGACAGCTGGGCCAGGCTCACTGTGGGAAATGGTGTCCCTAGAGAGGTGGGCCAGGCCCACTGTGGGTCATGCTGTTCCTAGCCAGCTGGGCCAGGCCCACTGTGGGAAATACTGTCCCTAGACTTGTGGGCCTGGCCCAATATGGGACACGCTGTCCCTAGGCAGGTTGGTCAGGCCCACTGGGGAATCGCTGTCCCTAGACAGGTGGGTCAGGCCCACTGTGGGACATGCTGTTCTTAGACAGGTGGGTCAGGCCCACTGTGGGTAATGCTATCCTTAGACAGGTGACCCAGGCCCAGTGTGGGAAATGCTGTCCCTAGCAGGTGGGTCATGCCCACTGTGAGAATTGCTGTCCCTAGTCAGGTGGGCCCGGCCCACTGTGGGAAATGCTGTACCTAGACATGTGGGCTAGGCCCACTGTGGGAAATGCTGTCGCTAGACAGGTGGGTGAGGCCCACTGTGGGACATGCTGTCCTTAGACAGGTGGGTCAGGCCCAGTGTGGGAAATGCTATCCCTGGACAGGTGGGCCAGGCCCACTGTGGGAATTGCTGTCCCTAGAGAGATGGTCCAGGCCCACTGTAGGAAATGCTGTCCCTAGACAGCAGGGTCAGGCCCACTGTGGGAAATGCTGTCCCTAGAGAAATGTGCCAGGCCCACTCTGGGAAATGCTGTCCCTAGGCCGCTGGGTCAGGCCCACTGTGGGAAATGCTGTCCCTAGGCAGCTGGGTCAGGCCCACTGTGGGAAATGCTGTCCCTAGACTGGTGGGTCAGTCCCACTCTGGGACATGCTGTCCCTAGACAGGTGGGCCAGGCCCACTGTGGGACATGCTGTCCCTAGACATTTGGGTCAAGCCCACTGTGGGAAATGCTATCCTTAGACAGGTGGGTCAGGCCCACTGTGGGAAATGCTATCCCTAGACGGGTGGGCCAGGCTGTAGAAGAGAAGTACCAAGGGGCTGGAGAGACAGCTCATTACTTAAAAGAAGTGCCTGTTCTTACAGAGGGTTCAGTTCCCAGCATCCAACAGGATGGCTACTACCATCTATAATTCCAGTTCTAAAGGGATCTGATGTGCTCTTCTCTCCTCCTTTGGCACTGCATGCACAGGTGCAATTGCATACATGCAGGCAAAACAGTTATATACATAAAATAAATTTAAAAATTAAAAGTTGATGAGCAAGCCAGTAAGCAGTTTTCTCCCATGGTCTTTACTTCAGCTCCTGCCTCCAGGCTTGAATTCCCTTCCCTGACTTCCCTCAAAGATGGACTGTACCTCGGAAGTGTAAGATGAAAAAAGCTAACTCATTTTCTCCTCAGGTTAATTTTGGTCAGTGTTTTATCAGAGCTACAGAAAGTAATTAGCACACAACATTATAATAAAAATAGAAACCATATAAAATCTTGGAATTATGTTTATATAAATTATGGTACAACTAAATAATAAAATACTGCAAAGTTATTAAAATAATGTTTTGAGCTGGGTGTGGTGGCACACACCTTTAATCTTAGCTCTTGGGAGGCAGAGGCAGACAGATCTCTGTGAGTTCAAGGCCAGCCTTGGTCTACAGAGTGAGTTCCAGGCCAGGTGGGACTAATGGGAGAATCTGTCTCAAAAATATCCAAAAAAATAATAAAATAAAATAATGTTTTGATTGATAAAATGTAAACAATAAAATAAAAATTGAACTCGAAGTCTAGGCAGTGGTCTTATAATCCTTGCTCTGGGGAGGTAGAAGCAAGAGCTTCAGGAGTTCAAGATCATCTCAATCAAATTTTAAACTGCTTTCAGCTACTTGGGGCCCTGACTCAAAGCAACAACTTGAATTTAAAAAGCAAGAAACAGGGCTGGAGAGATGGCTCAGTGGTTAAGAGCACTGGCTGCTCTTGCAGAGGACCTGGGTTTCATTCCCACCACACACATGGCAGCTAACAACCATCCATAACTCTAGTTCCAGGGGATCTGACGCCCTCTTCTGGCCTCCACAGGCATTGCACAACAGGAAGGCACTTACATACATGCAGACAATATACGCATACACATAAAAATAATAAAATATTTTTTAAAAATCAAGAAAAAAATCTTTATGGCCTGGGGTTGAGAACGGCTATGCAGTGAATAAGAATCAAAGGTTCTGGGCAAAGCAGAAGAACGTCCACAACAAAACAGCAAGTGCATCCTCAACACGAGGTGAGACTGAGATAGGACGGCATGTGGTTTGATTTTATGCTTGTATTTTATCCTAATTTTTCAATTCCTGCTTTGCATCCTAATCTCAAGGATTATTCTCTCTCTCTCTCTCTCCCCCCCTCTGTGTGTGTGTGTGTGTGTGTGTGTGTGCGTTAGGGTATGCAGGTGTGCATGCCTGTGAACACATGGATGCCAGGAGAGATCGCCGAGTGTCCTTCTCTATCCCTTTCTGTCTGTTCCTTTGAGGCAGGCTCTCTTCCTGGACCTGGGACTCATAGGTTTGTTTCAGAATCCAGCAAGTTCAGAAATCTTCCTGTCTCTGCTCCCCTCAGAGCTGTGATTAGAAATGAGTGCATGCTAGAATCCTTACATGGTTGGATAGCAAGTGCATAGGCAATCCTAACCACTGAGTTTTCTCATCTTCCAGTCCTTTTTGCTGTTTATCGAGATAGTATTTCATGTATCCCAGGCTGGCATCAGACTCACTGTGTAGTCAAGGATGACCCTGAACTCCTGATTCTCCTGTCTCTAACTCCCCAGTGCAGAGATTACACCAAGACTGGTTCACATTAATTCTTTAAATAGAAAGCCAACATTTCTATCCCTCATCCTTGCATTCCATTGGAACTCCAAAAGGATGAAGTATAGATGTCTTCCTGGCACACCACTGGCTTCATATCACATAATTTAAGACACACTTGAGATGAATGTGATGAGGTACCCCAGTAATCTCAGGACTTGGGAGACTGAAACAGGATTGAGAATTCAAGGGTCATCTATGTACATGGTGAGCCCCTATTTACAAAAAGAAAGAGAGGAGAAGGAGATGAAGGAGAAAGAGGAAGAGGAAGTCGAGAACTATGGTGGATCTGTCACAGTCTTGTATTCACCTGAAAAGGAAGAACTGTTGAGCTAAAATGGTAACCTACCTTGATGCTGTTTGATATTGATGGCTCAAGGCATAAAGACGCAGAATGGGTGTGAGAGGTTGATCTTGGGGATGGAGACTTCACGTGGGTTAGTGACAGCATCTGACTCTGGAAGAGCAAAGCAGCTGTGTTGACAGACATGTGCAGACCCCTCAGTTTGCTTCCTTTGGAAGAGACAGCAGTGATTTTACCTGGAGTTCCTATTCATTCAGTATGGGTAAAGATTTGGGCCAACCTTCTATCTTCTCATATTATGTGACAAGTAGGACACAACCTGGGTCACATCAAATGAATGATGGGGTTTTATTGATGGTGGCTTTTGCAGACACCAACAAGAGCAGCAGGGCCCTGACTTGGTGTTGTGTGGGCCCTGGTGGTGGTGACAGGCAGTGTTTACAGCTCAGGTGTGTCACTCGAAGCTTGCAGCTCCTAGGTGTGACACTACTATCTCTACCTCAGCCTTCCTTGATGCTCTCTGTGACCTGGGTTCAAAGAAAGCTACTTTAAAAGAATCTATGAACACATTGCTATCTCACAGTCAAGTTTTCAGCTTTTGACCCTAGCCTAAAATTCTCCAACAATTTTTCATGTTTTTTTTTTAATTTATTTTCTATTTTTTTATTATTTTTTAAATTTTTTTCAAGACAGGGTCTCCCTGTAGCCCCATCTGTCCTGGAACTCACTCTGTAGACCAGGCTGGCCTTGAACTGACAAAGATCCGCCTGCCTCTGCCTCCCAAGTGCTAGGATTAAAGGCGTGCACCACCACGCCCGTCGTTTTTTTTCAAAATTTTTAAAGTTTTTAATTAGCATATTTAATTGGTCAAAGCATGTATAAATTAGCATATTTAATTGGTCAAAGCATGTATAAAGGTGCTTTGATCCTGCTCACCCCTGTCGCCCTCTTTGTCCCCCTCCCATTCATGCTGATCCCCTTCTCCTTCCCAACTAGTCTCTCTGGCTGGGTGTGGTGGCACAGGCCTTTAATCACTCTCGGGAGGCAGAGGCAGGTGGATCTCTGGGAGTTCAAGGCCAGTCTGGTCTACATAGTGAGTTCCAGGACAGCTGGGGCTACAGGGAGACCCTGTCTCAAAAACTAAACAAAACAAAACAAAAAACCAACTAGTCTCTCTGCTACTTCTGTATTGTAATTTTTAAAATTTATGTGTATGTCTCTGTGTGTCTGTGTGAGTGTATTCTACACTGTTCTTGTTTCTTTTCAATTGCTGTGACAAAACACTCTGATCAATACTAACTTGGAGAGGAAAAGGTTTATTTTGCTCACATCTCCCAGGTCACAGTTCATCACTGAGGAAGCCCAAGATGGGAACTCAGGGCAGGAACCTGGAGTCAGGAGCTAAAGCACAGGCCATGGAAGAATGCTGCTTACTGGCTTGCTCCCCTGGCCGCCCATGCTCAGCCTGCTTTCTTTTTTTTTTTTTTTTTTTTTTTTTTTTGTCCTTTTCGAGACAGGGTCTCCCTGTAGCTCCAGCTGTCCTGGAACTCATTCTGTAGACCAGGCTGACCTTGAACTCACAAAGATCTGCCTGCCTCTGCCTCCCAAGTGCTAGGATTAAAGGCGTGCGCCACCACGCCCAGCTCTCTCAGCCTGCTTTCTTATATAATACAGAACAACCTCCCAGGAATAGTACAACCCACAGTGGTCTGGGCCCTCCCACATTAGTAAACAATCAAGAAAATATCCCACAGATGAGGCCACAGGCCAGTCCAATGGAGGCAATTCCCCAGTTGAGGCTCCCTCAACCCAGCTGTGCAAGTTGGCCTTGAAGTTATCCAGCAAAACGTGTGCAGATGCTTGTAGAGGCCAGGAGAGGGCATGGGAACACCTAGAGCTAGAGTTACAGGTTGTTATGAGCCACCCACTATAGGCTAGGCGCTGGGAACCAAATTGGGTCATCTGGAAGTGTAGCAAGTGCTCTTAACTGCTGAGCCATCTCTCCAGCCCCAGTTAGATGTAAATTTTAAAGTGTTGTATTTATTAAATCTGCAGATAGAAACCCCATGGAAATGTCAAAGACATTCACAATGATTTCAATAAAGCAGAAAAGTAGGTAAAATAATCAAGAAATCAAACTTTATTAAATATAAAGTTTGACAAATCATGAAATGGGAAATGTTTGACCTACAGGACTTAATATGGCCTGGGGCTGTGGCTCAGTTGAAGAGAGCTTGCTGTGAAGCCCAGGCTCCCTCCCCAGCACCTTATAAATCAGACTTGGTGGCACACACCTGTAATCCCAGCATTCAGGAGGTTGAAACAAGAGGATCAGGAGTTCAAGGCCCATCTTGGCTACATAGGGAGTTCAAGGCCAGGCTAAACTACATGAGACCTTGTCTCTACCCCCCCCCATCCTAGTTCTCTGGTAATGCCAATTTCACAAAGCTTTTACTTTATATTTCTTAACATTTTTATAGCAAGTCATTTACTTAGTATGGGGTGAGACAAGCATGTGCCAGGGCTTGCGTGCGCAGATCAGAGGACAACTGAGAGGAATCGAGTGTTCCTCTAACATGCGGGTCCCAAGTCCTCAGGCTTAGTAGTAGCAAGCACTTTTACCCACAGAAGTTTTAGTAGCACCTCGTGATGCTGTGGTTGGCTCTTGTCGTTCAATGTTCTGATTCGTGGCTTTCATTTTTACCTATGTGCTGTCAAGTAATCAATCCCCAGGTCCAAGCTCAGGCTGACTCAACCACTGCTGTGGATCTTTGTGAGTTCAAGGCCAGCCTGGTCTACAGAGTGAGTTCCAGGACAGCTGAGGCTACAGGGAGACCCTGTCTCAAAAAGACCAAAAAACAAAAAAAAAGCCATGGTTGGATTGTGTGGCTGGCTCTGTGGTAGAGTGTTTGCCAAGCATGTCGGAGGGTTAGCATGGAAAACACAGAGAAATGTGGAGAGCAGGTGTGGCAAGGGTCCCAGGATGGCACCCGAGACTTTAGCTTATGATTAACACCTGATTCCCTCCTACCTCCAAGTAAAGTCACGCTCACCGTTTGAGCTGTGCAGGTGCACCCTATATACAAGATCAGGCCAGATGATACAATAGACTAAGGCCACGCAACCTGGGCTGGGAAGGTGGATAAATAGAGGGACTTTCTAGATAGATAGACACTCTCTCTCTCCTTTCTAGTCTGAGAGAGAAGCTTGCTTGCCTGAGGAAGGAGAAGGCTTAGAGGGAGAAGCTTGGAGAAGGAGAAAAGATGTGCTTGAATAAACCGTTCTGACAAGACCTGCCTGCCTGAATAATAAACAGCTTTGAGAAGAACGAGCAAGAGGTGCTTTGTTGCTGCGGCTTCATACAAGTGTTTCCTACAAGTGTGCAAGTGTTTCATACAGAGAAAGTCCATGGGTCAGCATTGGCCGCAAATGCATATGACTGAGGTTTGTGATGTTTTCTTTTTTCTTTTCTTTCATTCCTTGATCAAGGAAGTGGGGAATTCTGTGTGGCCTGAAATCGATGTCTTCTGAGCTGCAGCTTGGGTCTGCATGTGTACAGTCTCTTCCACACAGAACCGGTTTCCTTTTCAATATTCACACAAAAATATATTATTAGGAAACAATTTTAAAATGAGGCAATGGGGTAGGAATTTGGCTTTTATTTTGCCGTTAATAGAGGTACTTTGTCTCAATTTTAGGAAAAATATGGAAAATAAGAGCTGGGAAACTAGATTGGAACTAATTTTTAAGTGATTAAGAATCATAGTCCTCTCCTTGCAATTACGTAAATGAAACCTGCGGGCGGATAAGAAAGGAGGGGGGAGATTATTAGTGACGTCAAAAGCCCAGGCCCAGGCCCAGGACCTCTTCTCCTTTGAACACTTTGGCAGAGAGAAAACCCAGGAGTAAATGAGTATTTGGTAATTTGTATATATTTTGTGTGTATAAATGTTAAGTCTAGTTAGCAGGGTTTTTTTTTAATCAATTTGTGTGTAGATGTGTGTGTGTGTGTGTGTGTGTGTGTGTGTGTGTGTGTGACTGTGTGTGCATGCTAAGTATATTTCCACAGGGTTTGTTTGTTTGGTTGGTTTTTGGTTTATTTTGTTGCTGTTGTTGCTGTTTGCTTTTGTTGTTGTTGTTGTTGTTGTTTTGAGGCAAGCTCTCACTCTGCAGCCCTGGCTGCCCTGTTACTTAATACAGAGACAAGGCTGACCTCAAACTCAGAGCTCCTCCTGCCTCAGCCTCTGCTTCAGTGCTGGGATTAAAGGTGTACACCACTGTGCCTAGCTTCCACAGGTTTTTTAAAATTTCTAAAAGTGTGTGCATGTGTGTGTGTGCGTGAGTGTAAATGTTAAGTCTGTTTTTACAGTTTTTAAAAAATTGTATCTATGTGTGTGTTGTGAATATTAAGTACATTTTTTAAATTTATGTTTGAGTGTGTGAGTGAATGTATGTGTATATGTATGTATGGATGTCTGTGTGTGTGTCCATGTGTGTCTGTATGCTATGTCTATTTTTACAGTTTTTAAAATGTATTTGTGTATGGGAGCTGGAGACATGGCTCAGCAATTAAGAGCACTGGCTGCTCTTGCAGAGAACTCCTGTTTGGTTCTCAGTACCCACATGGCTACTAACAACCATCCTTAACTCCAGTTCCAGGGTCTCCAATGCCTCTTCTGGCCTCTGTGGGTATTGCATGACACTAGTCCACTTACATACACACAGGCAATACATTTACACACATGAAAGTGTAATAATGAATATTTTTAAAAGTTTGCGTGGTATATGTATGGGTAGGTGTTCCTGGATTTGTTCACATGTGTACATAGGGGTGTGGAAGCCAGAGGTCAACATCAGGTGTCTTCCTCTATAGATTTCCATCTGATTTTTTGAGACAAGGGCTATTACTGATTCCACTACACTGGCTGGCCAGTGACCCCCAGGCATCCTCCTGTCTCTGCCATCCCTACACTGGGGTTATAAATGTAACCAACTGTATCTGGCTTTCAAGTGCGTGTGGGGATCTGAACCTGGGTCCTTGTGCTTTAGCAGCAAATACTTTACCATCTTCCATCCCTATTTTCAAAGGTTTTACTGTATCTTACCCCTGTGAGCACACCCACAGACCTAGCTACCTGTAAGTGGTAGTATCTAAGTGCACCATTTCCCATGTCTACTATTCAAAAAATTCATTCTTGAATTTTTTGAAGAATAGTAGATCATCCTTGACATACAATACTTCTTCCTGGACGCTGCAGAAAACAGAGGAGTTTTGACCTCTGTTCACTTTTCCCTACCTTGGATAGGAGCAAAACAAAAAAGTGTGAAGAAAGAGGTATACTACTTTGCAATACCTAACTTACTTTTCTCTCTTGAGTCTGTGAGGGACAGGGAATAAAAGACTCTGGTGAGAGAGAATCTTGAGAAAATGTCTATTTTAAAACATCCTAAGTATGGGGCTAGAAAGATGGCTTGGCAGTTAAGAGTACTGGCTAATCTTTCAGAGAACCTGGGTTCAATTCCCAGCACACACCCACATTGTGGCTAACAACTGTCCATAACTCCAGTTCCGGGGGAATTTGACACTCTCTTCTGACCTTCACGACACAGGTTCACTTGTATACATGTAGGCAATACACTCATACACATAAAATAAAAAATAAATATTTTTTTTTAAAAATCCTAGCCAGGTGTGGTGGTGTGCGCCTTTAATCCCAGCACTCAGGAGGCAGAGGCAGGTGGATCTCTCTAAGTTCAAGGCCAGTTTGGTCTACATAGTGAGTTTCAGGCCAGCTGGGGCTATAGGGAGACCTTGTCACAAAAAGACCAAAAAAGAAAAAAAGAAATACTAAGTGAATATCCTATAAGAACCACAGCAGGGGTTCATCATCAAAAGACAGAAAACTTCAGGAAAGAAAGTCGGGGGGGGGGAGAAAGAGAGAGAGAGAGAGAGAGAGAGAGAGAGAGAGAGAGAGATTGAGATTGATTTTATAAAAATGTCAGATTTCTCCCAAGTATTTACAACTGTCATTCAGAGGCCCAGGACTAAAAATCTGAGAAGAAACCCTCTCTTTCAGACCAGACTGAAGGTTTAGACCATCAGCTAAACTCTGTGTGTCTGCCTTCCACTCTTCTTCAAGCACTAAGAAAAATAAGAGACTGGGCTTCAATATTCCCACTTTCCTCCCTCTCTCCCTCCCTCTTTCCCCTCCCCTCCAACTCCAGACAGGCTGGCCTACAATGGCCTATAACCTAGAGGATGAACTTGAACTTCTGACCCTCTGCCTCCACTCGTGAGTGCCGAGATTACAGGCTGCAGTGGTTCTATGGCTGCTGCAGATCTAACCAGGGGCTTCCTACATGCCAAGCAAGCACTCACCAATGGAGCTCTATTCCCAGGCTTCTTCCTTCCTTCCTTCCTTCCTTCCTTCCTTCCTTCCTTCCTTCCTTCCTTCCTTCCTTCCTTCCTTTCTCTCTCTCTCTCTCTCTTTCTTTCTCTCTTTCTCTCTTTCTCTCTTTCTCTCTCTTTCCTTTTTAGGCATGTATGCCTCTATGTGTGTTCACCTACATGTATGCACATGTATATGTATGTATGTTGAAGCCAAAGGTTGACATAGGTGTTTTTCTCAATCATTCTTCAGCTCTTTTGTTTTGTTGTGTTGTGTTTTCTGAGACAGAGTATCTTTGTAGCCCCAGCTGGCCTGAAACTTACTATGTAGACTAGGCTGGCCTCTATCTCAGAGATCAGCCTGTCTCTGCCTCGTAAGTGCTGGGGGATAAAAAGGATTGTGCACCACACCTGGCTCTTCAGCTCAATTACTGAACCTGTAGCCCCAGGGATCCTCCATTCTCTGCCTCCCCTAGCTGGAATTATAAGTATGTACAGCCCCAGCCAACTCCTTTTCTTCTGGTGCTATGTAATGGAAAGGAACTCAGGCCCTCAGGATTGCATCGCAAGCTCTTTACCCTGGACCCACATGTTCAGGCCTTCCTTCCTACTTTTCTTTCAACAAAAAAGCCAGGTATTTGGGTGTACCTCAGTGGAAGAATGCATACTTAGCATGCACAAGGTTTCAATATCCAACACCACTAACAAAACAAACACCAAAATTAAAACACAAACTTGAGGACTCTGGGAGTTTGAATGAGGTGTCCTCCATAAACTCAAGTATTTGGTCAGTTGGTGGTGCCGTCTGCAGAGATTTAGGAGGTATATCCTTGCAGGAGGAAGCAAGTCACTGGGGGCGGGCTTTGAGAGTTCACAGCAATGGTTCATTTCTAGTTTCTCTCTCTCTACTTCCTGTGCCTGCTTGAGGATTTGCATCCTTTGCTGTCTGGTCTGGCTGCTTCCTGCTATGCCTCCCCACCATGATGGACTCCTACCTTCTAAACTGTAAGCTTCCTTCTGTAAGCTGGCTGGGTCATGGTGTTTTATTGCAGCAACAGAAAAATAACTAATACAGACTGCTTTTAGCAACATTGCCTGATTGTTACTGTTGCGAATAGTAACTGAGAGATAACCAAAATGGAAAAAATTAACATGGATAGCAACAATAAACTATGCACTCTTTTGCTACATGTGTTCAGAAAGCTTATATTACAAAATCATGATGTATACAACATGCACACCTTGAACATCTGGGCTGAGCCTAGACCAGATCTCTCTAAGTTCATCTAATCTTATATTAAAGAACCAAGGAACAGTGCTGAGGACTAATGGTTAAATTTTTCATTCTTTAGTATTTTTGTTTTTCTGTGTTTGCTGCTTGCTTGCTTGTTTGAGACTGTAGCCCAAGGTAGCCTAAAATGCAAAGCAATCCTCTTCCCTTGACTAGCTGATCCTTTAAAACTTAAAGATGGGAATTCACCTTCTTTCTAAACATTCTGTGATGGTTAATATTGATTGTCCATTTGTCAGGATCTAGAGTCACTCAGGAGACAAATGTCTGAGCATGCTTGGGAATCTCTATATTGGATTAACTAAGGCAGGAAGACCCATCTAGGTGAAGTGGCACCATTCCATGCATGGGTTGGGGTCTATATTGATTATTTTTCAGTTGCTGTGATAAACCACCATGACCAAGGCAACTTACAGAAGGAAGAGCTTATTAGCCTTACAGTTCCAGTGAGATAAGAACCCGTCATGGTCAGGAAGGCATGGCAGGGGGCAGCCAGAGCAGAAAGCTGAGCGTGCACATCCTCAAGCAGAAAAAGAAACGTCGAATGGGCTAAGGCTATGAATTCTCCAAGCACACCCCATGATGTGCTCCCCCGTGCAAGGCCGCGCACCTCCTAAACCTCTGCAAACAGCACCATCACCTGAGGCCCAAGTACCCAAATGCTTGGGGCTGATGAGGGACATTTCTCATTCAAACCATCACAGGGTAGCAGGATATTATTAAAAGGAGGAAGTGAGCTGAGTACCAGAGTTCAGGATAGTCTGCTTCCCGACTGTGAATGTGATGTGAACACCACCTCACACTCCTGTGGCCATGCCTTCCCCACTGTCATGGACTGTGTCCCCTCAAACTGTGAACCAAAATAAGCTTTTCCTTCCTTCAGTTGCGTCTCCCTGCCAGATATTTGGTCAAAGCGATGAGAAAACTCTCTGATGGACTAACTTGCTAAGAGTGATGACTCTGTCATAGATGGGGTTAAAGTGTTTCTATCTTCTGATGCCAGGGGAATATTCTAGAATGCTGTCCTTTCTCAACACTGAAGTGTGGGAGTATAAAACCCTAACTAGAACACTGTCAAACTTTTTTTCATATTTTGTTTTTCTATAAACAAGCTTTATCTGTGGCCTTGTGGCAGACAGTCAGTTCCAGGAAATTCACAGCTAACAGTGTCATTCCCCTTGAACTGCACGTAATATAAAAACAGGCTTTAAGTAAATATTTGAATTGGGACAATTACAGAGACTTAACTTTGGAGTAGCCTTTCCTCATACGCATTGATCACTCCTTTCCAGGGCTGCTGTTTCAGTGGCTTCAGTATGCGACACCTGTGCCATTTAAGGGACACTGACCATGGCATTGGATAGACTAGCAGCAGATATCCATGCACTGAGTAGTTGAGACATTAGGCTCCTGACGCCTATCAAAGGGCAGTGCTTCTGTAAATAGCAGCAGAGCAACACCTAGTGCTAAACACAGTTATAGCAGAGAGACAGTAACAACAGGCTTATTGCAGCCGAGGCTGGGCTGGCAACTGGATGCTTTCTCCTGGGAGCTTAACTATAGACTCATCCTGTGAAGGGATGGGCGTGGAGTGGCCAGGCCCTAAGGCACCTCTGGCTGTGGCTGGGACGCTCCAGCTGGATTATTTCTACATGCTTTTCATTGTTAGTGCCTCGAATTCCTTCCAGTGAACTTGCTCATTAGATTAAGGTGGCCTGGCTTAGGCCCAGCTTTATATCTTTTATGCTAGTTTTCTTCACGTTGGTTGTGACAAAGAAATGGAAGGGGTTTTGTACTGGGACAATGCAATATGTAAGTTGCGCAAATGTCCTTTTTTTCCTATTGTAGAAACAACAACAGAAAAAAACCAACAAGAACAAGAATCTGGGCTGGTGAAAAAAAATGTGAGCCTTTCTATACATATACATGATATACATAGATTTATCATCAATGAGCAGTGTTTGTGGGGTGCAGCCCAGCTTTGTATGTCATAAGAGTATTCTCAGCTGATCAAATTTTTTATCTCAGAAAAGATCGTGATTTCACCTGTATAGAAATGCAATGAAGGCAAATGTTTGTACAGGACAGACCAAATTTTACACAATAAGCCTTTTTTCTTTCCCCTTCTCCTCCCTTCCTCCTCCTCTTCCTCTTCCTTCTCCTCCCCTCCTCCTCTTTCTTTTTCTTTCTCTGTTAAGTTCCTCTGAACCCCAGGCTGGCCTTGAACTCACTCAGTACATGAGGATGACCTTGAATTCTTAATTCTGTCTTTATCTGCCAAGTGCTTGGGTTACAAGCATGTACTGCTATACCAGGTTTACACAGCACTAGTGATGGAACCCACGGCTTCATGAACACTCTGCCAAACTGAGCTCCATCCTTAGCCACTTTATTATCTTTGTTATTTCCTTTCTCTATAAAGTTATGGGGAAAATGTTTATTGTCTATGAAAAGCAGTCAGAAGACCTCTGCATATGTAGAGACATCAAAGGCCGATTGAAAATCACGGAACTGGTTCCTCATGAACAGGGTCTGATTTTTCAGATGCGCATCTCCAGTGGACTAAAGGGATGCATGTCAGAGCTTCCTCTCAGAGGCAGAAGTCCTCCCTAGACTTCCAGGAGGTGACCTTGTGCTTTCCTCTACTCAACACAGAGTTGTGCGACTGATGCCTTGGATCTGTACAGTGAGGCCAAGATAATCTCAGCATGATCACTTGAGAGGCCTCTCTCTATGCCGACCTCTAATGCATAGATGCTACATTTACGGTGTAGTTCACTAGCTGCCTTAGCTCATCTGGAAGATGTTCCATGTGCTTCTGTGCAGTTTTTCAAGAAGAGGCTGGAGGCATTCCAGAGACCAAGGCATCCTGCTTCTCAGGGAAGACCTATGGAGCTGGCTTCTACAGTGATGACCAGGACACACCAGTGGTAAGAAGTGGCGTCACTCATTCATTGTCATTTCATTGATTTAATAATACGTCGTAATCATGCACTACAGGCCAGATATTATTCTTGGCTCTGGTGTGTAGCAGTGACTAGGACAAAGTCCTTACATTCCTGCAGCTTTCATCAAGGTTTGAATGTGAAATGTCTCCTAAAAGCTCGTGTGTCTGAACCCCAGTCCCCAGCTGGTGGTGCTGTTTAGGAAGTGTTGGCTCACTGGAGGAAGTGAGTCAGTGGGGGCGGGGCTTGAGCTCCCTAGCCTGGCTCTACTTCCTGTCCACTCTGTTTCCTGACTGCTGCTGCAGTGACCAGGCTCTTCATGCTGGTGCCATTATCCCCTTCCTACCATGGCACACTGTGTCATCTTGAACTGTGAGCCAGAATAAACCCTTCTCCCTGAAGTTTGTTTCCTACTGAGTTTGATCACGGCAAGCCAAAAAGTACTTAATCCAGGCTCGGAACTTCAGTAGGGATGAGACAGAGTACTTGGTGAGGTCAAGTCTGTGAGGAAAGGAAGAAGAGAAGAAAGAAAGAGCAGAGAAGCTAATAAAATGAAGCAATGGAGGAAGCTGAGCAGAGTCCCCTCAGCTCACCTGGCTTTCCCTTCCCTTTCTGTGAAGGCAGAACTGTGAGGTTTCTGGAAATCATAGAAGAAGAACTTTGTTTCCAGGTCAGTCAAGTCTTTCCAGAGGTCCAATAAGACATCTCTACCATCCCCTCTGTGCTGGATAGCTTCAGTTGTCAATTTGACACACCTGGAAAGAACTTCAGTTGGGGAATTTCCTCTATGCATTGGGCCTTCGGGCATGTCTGTGAGGTATTGTATTGATTGTTGAGTGATGTGGGAGGTGTCAGTCCTCTGTGGGTGATGCCACCCCTGGGCAGATGGTCCTGGGTTGTGTAAAAAAGCAGGCCGAGCACTGGGCCCGGTGGTGCATGCCTTTAATCCTAGCACTTGGGAGGCAGGGGCAGGTGGCTCTCAGCAAGTTCAAGGCCATCCTGGTCTACATGGTTCCAGGACAGCTGGGGCTGACAGTCAGCAGTGTTCCTCCATGGCTGGGCTTCGGCTCCTGTGACCCCAGGCTCTGTCTTGAGCTCCTGCGCTGGCTTTCCTGGGGCTGACAGTCAGCAGTGTTCCTCCATGGCTGGGCATCGGCTCCTGTCCCCAGGCTCTGTCCTGAGCTCCTGCACTGGCTTTCCTCTCTGAAGGACTGTACTGCAAGCTGGAATAAACCATTGTCTCCCCAAGTTGCTTTTGGTTATGGTCTCTCTGGTTAAGGGCTCAGGGGGCTCACCCCTCACTGCTGAACTATTTGCTACTGATAGATTCAGGGAGAGGGAAAATAACTGCCTTCAGTCCTATACCCGCCAATCACCCTGCCAGGCTTCAACGGACACTTCCTTCCAGTGGTCACACAGAAGCCCTAGTTAAACAAAACAAAACAAAACAAAACAAAAGTCATGAACCTGGGAAAGTAGTCAGTAAGGATGGAGTGTGGAAGGAGTTGACTGGTATGACAGGAAGATAAGAAAGGGTGTGGGGGAAGGGAGTAGTCAGAATACATTATATACATATTTGAACTTGTGAAATAACAAGATTAATCAATAAACAAGAAGTGCTCTTTAAGGAAAGAAAAAAGGTGTCTGTCCTATCAGTTTTGGCCAGTGGATGGCCAATTGCTTTTTTTTTTTTAATTTTTTTTGTGTATGAACGTACTGTCTGCATGTAGTGCACTTGTGTCATGCAATGCCGCGGAGATCAGAAGAGGGCGTCAGATTCCCCTGGAACTGGAGTTAAAGACGGTTCTCAGCCTCCATGTGGGTGCTGGGGATCAAACCCGGGTCCTCTGCAAGAGCAGTCGGCGCTCTTAACCGCTAGGCCATCTCTCCAGCCCCGGCCATTTGCTTTTGAGCTGTCTACACTGCATCTATGCTGAATTCTTACCTCACCATCCAACTACATCATGAATTCCATGCCTACAGATACCACACAGCTTCTTCTCAATTCTTCATTCCTTTTCAGGAAGCTGGGAATGAAGAGTGATTCTGTGTCTATTGTTTGTTCATAAGTTTTGATTTCTTTATAGACAACCATTAGCTTATGGTTCAACAATTAGCTTATGGCTAAGGTTATTAACTTGCACTCATAGGGTGCCAAATATTTAACCAGTGGCTGCCGACTCCTATGGCTGTCTCTGTGTCTGCTACTGGGGTCAAAGAGAATGCTCTTTCCAGGAACTCAGGGTGAAATCTCTCAAGCAAAAATCCAATTAGCTAAATCACAGTGCTCTGGGATCATGATGGCCTCTGGCTGGTATCACACAGAGACATTTGTGACACGATCTCAGCCTTCCAGACCACAGTAAGGGATAAAAGCATCTTACAGACAGGCCCCTTTGCTCCTTTGAGATTTAAGTCGTGGAAACTCAGAGATAAATTACCCTAGAAATCGTCCAGTCTGACCTCCATGTTTTACAAAGAACACCAAGATTACAAGAGGCTAGAATTTGCTAAAGTTCCTACCTCCCTTTCTGTCCAACCAAGAGGCTTCTTACCTTCCGTCCAGGAGGTATTCCAATCCATCTTCACATCAAGGGCAGGACCCATGAAAGAAGCACTGAAAAGCACTACCCTCGGGCATGTTCCAGCTAAAAGTTAGAAGTTCTGGAATGAAAAAACAATCATCATCATCATCATCATCATCATCACTACTATTGGTGTGTATTATTATGTAGACACATGCCGTGGAACACATTTAGAAGTCAGAGGATAACTTTGTGAAGTTGATTCTCTCCTTCTACGTTTTCTTGTGTTCACTCAGGTTATCAAGTTGATGGGGCATGTGTCTACCCACTCCACTGAGCCATCTCAACAGCCCTGACATTTTAATATTTCTGTACAAAAACAAAACTTGTGTTTTAGCTCTCCCTTTTGATCTATTGGAAAAAATGAGGGGGAGGAATAATGAGACTCTTTGTTCAGTTATTTCTTTTTAGTTGGGAGTAGAACCATCATCTGATGTCCTGACATCTCCTTGCTATATCCACATCATCACCTTCCCATGTGTGCTTAAACTAAGCATAGCCCTATATGACTTGGTAAAATGTTCACATGTACACACACATTTTTACAGATATAAACACCTATATACTGACCTAGTGGAAAAGAATAAAAGTTACAATCTACAGAGTTATGCAACCTGAACTAAACACTTAGCATTTTCATTTTTGTGGTTGTTGGGCATTTAACATCTCGGAGCTTTGATTTCACCATCTTCAAAATGGGACTAATAATGAGCACTGTGGAACAATGCACCCCTGCCATCCCCCTGCCCTTTGCCTTGGACATTGGCTTAACTGGCTCAGAAAAGCATGTCAAGCCTTCCACAATTTGGTTCTTTCCTTTTTCAAGCATGTGAAGAGGCAGAACTAAGTGAACACAGATTTTCTATTTGAAAGGACTAAGGTCGAGGTGGGGTGCACATAGGTAACCCTAGAACTCGGGAGGCTGAAGCAGGAGGATTGTCGCAAGTTCCAGGCTAACCTGCTCTGTGGAATAAGTCCCAGTACGGCCAACCCTATGAGATAGTTTCTCAAGACCAAACAACCCAAGCTTTCTCCCTAAAAGCAAATGTTTTAATTGTTTAAGAGTTGTTCTTATTTTTAAATTATGTGTCTGTATATATGTCTGTGGGGTAGAATTCCTATGTTCATGCAGTGCCCATGGCAACTAGAAGAGGCCATTGGATCCTCTGGAGCTACAGTTACAGGTGCTTGTGAGCCGGATGCAATCCGTGCTCTTAACCATTCTGCCCTCTCTCCAGCCCCCAAAGGCAAACTTTAAAACAGACACAATCTGAGAAGATTTCAGGCTATCTAGAGCTTCTCTTTCCTTACTGATTTTTAAAAATCTTTTTCTCTACTTATTTCCCTTTTCTCCACCCTTCAAACGTCTTTTGTGACCCATATGGGAACAGCCCACAGCTTCCATGGTTCCTCTGTCCACAGATAACTCTGCCCAGACCTAGGCTTTGGCTCTGAGTGGCCAGGAAGCTGGTTTTGGCCCCAGGGGTGTTTTCCTCTTGCTTTTCTTTCCTCCATCTCTCTTCCCCTGACTCCTCTGCTGTTTCTTCCTGTGTGCTTGCTTTCTTCCTCTCCTCTTAGTGGCCAAAGTGTCACTCCATCACAGCAGTTGCTGCATCACTGTTGCGTCCCTGGCTTCTTCATCTCCACGATAAAGCAAGATAGGGGTGGCCTTTGCAGAAGAAAGCCAGTGTTCACAGTGGCCAGGGGGAGGCCACAGCAGAGACAGCGGCAGGAAGAACAAGTCCTTGCAACTGGAAAGCCTGGGTCGGCAAACCCACAGCTAGCTGTTCAAGCTTGCTGCTGACACAGTCAAGTTGTTTTGCCCCTCAAAAACATGGGAAAGGTCTGATAAATTCCAGATGATTTCAAAACACGCAAGAAGGTCAGATATACTAAAGGCAGATATAATCTGAATTAGGTAAGCACAAGTCAATGTACCAATCTCTATGTAGGTCCAAACAGCTTGCAGATTGAAGGGCTTTGAATTTGACAGGTCCCAGTTAGAGATGATAAAACTTGAACTTTGCTCTCCATAAGCCCTGGGCCAAGATGAGGAAAGGGAGTTCACTAAAAGTTGAAACTAAACAGCCAGTAAAACCCAGAAGGAAATGTGTACTGTGTATGAACACCAGAAAGGCTTTGACTGAGTGAAGAAACTGGCTATTCCGGAAGAAACAAGAGTATGTGAAAAGTTGTGTCTTTTCACGTGGTGAACCTTCACAGTGTAACCCAGCACAGCTGTTCTATTTTTTTAGCCTACAAAGATAGGCTTTGACTGGCTGCTGAAGGAGGCAGAAGGCTTTCACAGTGAGTCCCTGCACCACAATGACTCAGATTCATCAAATCACTGAAGGCTGTTGAGCCAGCATGCCTATAGGCCCAAGTTTCACTTGGGCATTTCATTCATTTAATGCAGATAATAAATTTTTTTTAACTGGGCCTAGTGGTACAGGCCTGTAATCCCATCTACTCAGGAGCCTGAGGGTTAGAGGATCACAACTTCAAGGCCTGCATGGGCTACAAAATGAGTTTAAGGCTAGCCTGGGCAACTTAGCAAGACTGTCTTAAAATTAAAAGTAAAAGGGGAGCTAGGGATATGGCTCAGTGGTAGAGCATTTTCCACTGCTCCTTGGGCCTGTGGGTTCAGTCCCCAGTACCACAAAAATTGTGTGTGTGTGTGTGTATGTGTAACTTTGGTCACTTGATTAAGATGGTTACTGAGGAAATATATTTGTACATACATGCACACTTGTATATATACATATACCTATATACACATATATGTATATATTTACACATTTATTTATTTACCCATGCTGGGACTGAGCCAGGACTTCGTACATGCCAACTCCAATGTCTCCATCAAATTTTTTTAGGTGAGTCGGTAGAATCACACATAGTTCAGTCTGGGCTTGAACTCACTGTGCAGCTGAAGACGATCTTGCTCTTCTGACGTCCTAATCGCTACCTCTCAGGTGCTGGGATGAAAAACATTGTGTGTTTGTAGCTATAATCCAGCTCCAGGTCTTGGCACGCTATGCAAGCAGTCCTCTATCAACTGAGCTGCATCCACAACCCTTCTTTTCCATTTTTAACTTGAAATTTTCAAACCTACACAAAAGCTGAAAGAAAGCCTAAAGAACCTACTCTCCCCAGTAAGACATTCTTTGTAAATATACAATTTATTTATAATTAGTGTGTCTGTGTGTGGGTGTGCATATCATGGGTGGAGCACATTCTAGCACGGTCTGTGTGTCTGCCGTGTGCGTGTGTGTATGATGGGTGGAGCACATTCTAGCACGGTCTTTGTGGAGTCGAGTCTCTCCTTCTAGCTTTATGTGGACTCTGGGAATCAGACTCAGGTCATCAGGCTTACGTCATAAGCACCTTCTGACCTGCTGAGCCATCTCATAGGCCAGGAGAGTCACTTATATAAATGTGACTCCATATATATGGCCAAGATTCTTAATAAAAATAAGCCACATCATCCAATAACAATTCCACTCTTCAATTCCACAACTGACATAGCAACCTTCCTATTATCCTTCATGGCTTAGATAGTTTTGAAGAGTTCAGGCCAGTGCTTTGTAACATACCCCAACTTTCTGAATTTATCTAATTGTTTCTTATAAGATTCAGGCTAAATGGTCTTGGCAAAAATAATAACCAGGTGATGGAGTATACAGGGTTCATGCTGTATCAGGAGTCAGTGATGTCAGTTTGTCCTGTTATTGGTCATGAACTTTGATTACTGGGTTACCGTGGTAACTGACAGCTACTACATTGTCATTCTCCCCTTTTAACAAATGTTTTTAATATCCACTGTGATCCCTGCCTAAGCCAGTTACTGACCTGCTGCTAGGATCAGTTTTAATTCTTTTCCCTTTAATTTTCCCCCTGTTCTTCTATCTCAGATGGAAGCTTCTGCACTAAGCTAGGTCCTCCCCCCTCCCTCTTCTCCTTCCTCGCTTCCTTTCCTCCTTTCATCCTGGGGAAAGAGTATGTTTGTGCGTGTGCACACACACATGCACAAATCCACACATGTGGAGGTCAAAGAACAAACTCAGGTGTCTGTGACTCCCACCTTATTTGAGGCCCTGGACAGGCCTGATTAGCTGGCCCACCAGTCTCTGGGAATCCTTTGTCCATCCCCACCCTTCACCCCTGCATCTTGCTTTAGACATGCTGGGATTACAGATGTTGATTACCACATGCAGCTTTCTGTAGATTCTGGGGAACTCTGGTCTTGATACTCGCAAAGCAAGCACTTAATCTGCTGGACCACCTCCCTAGCCTCCTCCTCTCTGTTGACAGGGTCTCATGCAGCCCAGGCTGGCCTCAAACATGCTATGTACCAACAATGACCATGAACTCTTGATCCTCCCATCTCTGCCTCCCAAGTGCTAGGATTACAGGCTTGCTTCACCATGCCCAGCAAACCGGGGTCTTTCTGACACAGAGTTTGTGCTCTTTCTGCTGTATAAACTCCCCTCCTAATGCTTAAACCAAGCAAGAGAGATGCTTGGAGTACAGGGAAAATACATTTTAAGTACATCCATCTTCAGGTTCTTCCTTTTCTCTTTTTGATATAAAAGGATCTCTCAGACTGGAGAGATGGCCTAGCGGTTAAGAGAGCCGACTGCTCTTGCAGAGGACCTGGGTTCGATTCCCAGCACCCACATGGTGACTGAGAACCATCCGTAACTCCAATTCCAGGAGAACTCCAGTTCCAGGGGAATCCGACGCCCTCTTCTGACCTCTGAGGCATTGCACAACACGGGTGCACAGACCTGCATGCAGACAGTACATTCATACACATAAAATAAATAAATAAATAAATAAATAAATAAATAAATAAATATTAAAAAAAAAGGATCTCTCTTGTACAGCATCTACAGGGTTGTTATCCTTAGGGATCATGTATGAAAGAAGGCACTTTGAAGAGCTAGCGGATGACAAAGTAGTATCCCCTCCTTCAGCAACCCTGTCATCATCCCACCTTTGTGAGTGTAAGATTGATTGATTGATTAACTGATTGATTGATTACAGAGTGCTGGAATCAAATGGTTATTTTGGGAGAAGTTTTGAGACAAGAGCTTGTCTCTTGCTATGTAATCCAGGCAGCCCTAAAACTCCTAAAACTTCCTCTTGCTCTGCCTGGAAAGTGCTGGGATAGCAGGCAGGCACCTCCTCACCCTGCTTCAATTTAGGCTTTTAACACTGTCTTTAGTGGAAAAGTGGCATTGAAGTGTTTGGTGGAATTTCCACCATTTCTTCTTTGCACTAAGATCTTAGGGCTCCTCCGGCTTGAAGAGAAGGTGAGATCTGCAAAGACTTTGACTTCGACTCTGCCACGTCCAGGAAGAACTTACAGAGCGTTGCCCTGCCCTCATTTCCAGAAAGCTAGTGAAAACTGGGAGTGCCAGAGGTGGGGGCTCTGTCAGCAGTGGTGACCTATGGAGAAGAAGCCGGAAGCAGGAGCACAGTGACCCGTGTTCCACTGAGAATGTCCTCCCTTTAATGACATGGGCATGAATCCGGCCTCCCTGGGGAAAACACAAGGGGTGGAAAGGGGGTCCCAGATCTGCCTCGTTCCCTTCTCCTTGTCATAGTAAGCAATGACGCCTTCTTTAGTTACTAATGACATCACAGTGACACCATCTAGGTTAGTCTGTGTATATTGCAGGCACTTAAAAAGTACCCCCAAATTAAAACATTTTCTCTGTCCTCCTTTGTACTGTTTAACACGAGGATTTCAACAGTCTTTATTTTCCAAACATGCAAACAGGAGAGAGTGAGCTGACCCACAGTGTACTGGCATACCACAAAGTGGTGACCTTGAGATAAGAAGCAAAAAGTCAAAACAGTTCAACCAAACACTAATACAGACAAGTCTCTTTCCCCCAGACCCTTTCCCAGGGCAGGAAGGAACAAACTGGCCTAGGCATTGGCTGTGGTGAACTTGACCACACATGTATCCACCCTTACAGGTCCCTGGGGACCAAATGCATAGCTGGAAAGGCCTACATCCCATGAATTAATTCAACAAGCGTTTATTAGTGTGGATCTGAAAGTGGCAGACACAGACGTAGCTGGTGGAGAGGTCATATACATTTACAGGGTACAGAAGACTCTCACAAGGCCTCAGCCCTGGTGGAAATTATCTAATATTTATAGAAGAAAAAAAAGTAATCTGAGAATATAGCCCACAGCACTGAGAGGAAGCTGGTAATAGCAGCCACTCCAGAAAGCCTAAGCACATGTTCCGGATTCTACCTATCTAGGAATCAAGTGCTTTGAAATCTGGGTCAACTTGTGAAATGGCTACTATAGATCAAAAGGCAGAAAGAGAAAGCAGAGAATCTGAAAGAAGCTTCTCTCTTTGCCATACATGGGAGGGTCCTTTGGAAATCCTTACCCAGTTGATCAGGAAGATCAAACCTAATGTTTGTAAAGTGATGAATAAGAGAATCAGTGATGGCTGAGCCTTTGTTCCTTGCCAGAGGAACCCTGAAGAAAGGAGTCCCCATGGAGTAACAGGCAACTCTCCAGGCCGACTTTCAGTGAAGAGCTCAGTGTTAAGCACCTGAATGTATTAGCTGCCTTCACCTCTTAACCAACCGGCCACCTGGTGAGATAAGTGTTAATTTCATCCTCATCTCTCTTATGGAGAACAAGACCCAGAAAAATTAACTTGCTCTTCCTTGAGGACACGAAACTCATAGAGGGTGAAACTGGAATAGGATTCCAGCTTTGCCTGACTCTGAAACCAGTTTGGGGGCTGGCAAGATGGCTCAGCAGATAGATAAAGCTGCTTGCCACCAAGACAGGGGTCCTCAGTTTGATTGCCAGGCCCACATAATGGAAGAAAACTGATTCACATAAGTTATCCTCTGACCATAAGTACAACATGGCATGAGTGTCACACACACACACACACACACACAAATAATAAATGAAAGCAATCATGTTCTTACACTATCACATTCCCATGCATAAAATTATTTTTCATCTTTTTATTTAAGGAAAGACTTTTTTTTTTTTGGTCTTTTTGAGAAAAAGTCTCCCTGCAGCCCCAAGCTGTCCTGGAGCTCACTATGTAGACCAGGCTGGGCTTGAACTCACAGAAATCTGACTGCCTCTGCCTCCATGGGATTAAAGGCATGAGCCACCATGCCCGGCTAGGAAAGACAATTAACATAAAGTATTTAGATAACTTTAGAAAATGTTATCTTGGCTCTGCCAGCCCTGGTAGTGTACACTCAAGAGGCTCGAGGCATGAGGATTGAGAGTTCAAGGCCAACTTTGGTTCTGTAGTGAAACTCTGTCTCATAAAAAGCGTGGGGGAACTGGAGAGATAACTCAGTCAGTAAAGCGCTTGCTTTATATATTTGAACACTCGGCCATTGGCGATGCTGTTTGGGGAGGGTCATGGAACCTTTAGGAGGTGTGGCTGTGCTGGAGGAAGTACGTCACTGGGGTGAGCTTTGAGAATTCACTTCCGGTCCTGTCTCTGCTTCCTGCTTGAAGTCGTGAACCCTCAGCGTTCTGCTCCAGCTGCCCCCTTCCCTGCCGCCCTCGCCCACCACACTGGACTCATCCTCTGGAACCATAAGCCAAATAAACTCTTCCTTCCCTAAGTTGCCTTGCTCTTGATGTTTTATCACAGCAACAGAAAATATAATGAATATAAGCATAAGGATGTCAGTTTGATGGTCAGGACCAACGTAAAAAAGCCAGGCATAGTTTGTAATCCAGTGCCGGGAAGTTGGAGAGCCAGCCAGAGTCGTGAGCCTATCTAACCAAATAGGCAAGCCCCAGGTTAATGAGAAACTCAAAAATACGAAGTCTCAAAAATACGAAGCAGGGACTGGTGAGATGGGTCAGAGCATACGGATGCTTGCAAGCAATCCTGTGTCCTGAGTTCAATCCGTAGAACCTACATGGTGGAGAGAGAGAACCACCTCCTGAAAGTTATCCTCTGACCTCTACAGACATGCTGTGGCATGTGTGTATGCCTGCATGTACATACATACACACATACAGGTACAATTAGGAAAAGGCATTCATATATATGTGTATGTGTGCAAGCAGGTGTGTGCGTGCGCATGCATGCGTGCTTGCATGTGGGAGTTTATATTTGTCAGTAAAAATCAAATACCCACCACATTCTCAAAAGCACAAAAAACTACACGAACTTTTACAGAGCTTAAATGTGCATAATCTCAACGTTTTAGAATGATGAGTCAAGGGTGAATGAAGAGTGACATCACAAAGTTTATTGTTTTACAATTACATGCATTCATCTTGGCACTGCCTTGAAAATTAAATTAATAATAAAATAGCTAAAGTAAAGGCAGTTTAGTGGGAATAATGTGGAACTTCAAAATCAAATTTAGACCCGTGGAAGGGTGGCTCATAATAAAAATTCTTTTTCAAAAGTTAAAAAACAGCTGGGTATGGTGGTGCATGCCTTTAATCCTAGCACTAGAGAGGTAGAGACAGAGAGATCTCTGTGAGATTGAAGCCAGTCTGGTCTATGTAGTAAGTTCCAGGCTAGCTGGGGCTACAGGGAGACCCTGTCTCAAAACGGGGGGGGGGGGGGGGGGGGGGTAAAAAGAGGAGTAAAAAGCTTAGCAGATAAACTTCCTTACTGCCAAGCCTGAAGACATGAATTCAGTCCCAGAATCCACATAATGGGAACAGAGAGCCAACTCTGGCAAGTTGTCCTATGACTTCTATATGTGTCCACACACACACACATACACACAAATGCAATAAATAATACGATCCCAGCACTTGGGAGACTGAGGCAGGAGAATTATAAATTGGAGGCCAGCCTGAGCTACATAGTGAGATTCTGATTATTACATAGCAAATAAATGTAATTTTTTTATATTATCAGGTATTAATTTTAATTGATTTAATTTTTAATTGTTGAGCATGGTGATGCATTGAAAAAAAAAATCAGCCCTTGGAAGGCACAGGCAGGAGGCCTGCTATAAATGCAAGGACAACTTTGGTCTATATAACAAGTTCCCAGAACTTTTTTTTTTATTGTACTGGAATTAAACTTTGAAAGGAAAGTCTTGTTTGCTTTAAGTTGTTTAAATTAAATATAATGAAAAGTGAAAAGTGATCAGGGTGCTTTTTTTCCCCTTCTCTTTGTGGGAACTTTTGGTGGGAACGTGGCTTTGTTGTGTACAGAGGATGTTGGCTTTGTGCTGTAACCACCAGGTTGAGCTGAGAAACAATTAGCTCAGTCAGCAAGCCTTTGAATCTGATTAAGCCAGGAAGTGGTCACTCCCCAGGACAGGGCAAATGAAGGGAATCCAGGCAGCCACTCATAAGTCTCTGTCTCTCTCTCTCTCTCTCTCTCTCTCTCCCCTCTCTAAAAATGACAGAATTTATCCTGTCTAACTTACGTCCAGGCTTATAGTATTCATTCCACTCTGGCTCTGACAAAACAAAGTGAACATTGTTTCCAGGACTTGTTCCCAGCAGTCCACAGCGACGCAGCTACCATCTCTAAGACACTCCTGTTTACTGAGCCTGGCCTACCCTCATGTTTTGGTAACGAAGTATCTCCAAGCCAGGACTCCACTCACATAGGAAGATGAAGGGCCTCTACCCAGCTGCTGGCGGGACCCTAGTTGCTCTGGGGAGCCTCAGTGTCCTGTCTGGCATCAGTGCTTTCTTCCCTGTTTTTTCCTACAAGCTTTGGTTCGCAGGATGGAGCGTCTGGATCGCGTGTCCCATATGGAATGGAACTTTGGTAGGGGCGTATTTTATTAACTGTACCAAGGTGGGAGGAAAGGGGGAAGCAAAATTTTTCCCAGCAACACAAAGAACTCAACATTCTGCAGGAACTCAGATTTCCCAATTTAGAACCTGCATTTCGATTAGTTTACGTGTAGAATTTTTCTTAATACCATTTCATGTGTATTGGTATGTCATATGTCAATGTATTTCATGTGTATTGGTATGTCATATGTCGACGGAATGGTGTTCGAGAAATGTTTATGCTCTACAAAGGAGCAGATCTGCAATCCCAGCACTTGGGAGACAGAGGGAGAAGAATTATCAATCAGAGGCCATCCTGGGCTACATAGCGAGACTCTGATTATTACATAGCTGTCCACCTTTTTTCTTTCTTTCTTTTCTTTCTTTCTTTCTTTCTTTCTTTCTTTCTTTCTTTCTTTCTTTCTTTCTTTCTTTCTTTCTTTCTTTCTTTCTTTCTTTCTTTCTTTCGACAGGGTCTCTTGAAGCTCAAGTTAGCTTCAAACTCCTGATTCTTCTGCCTCCACCTCTGAAGGATTGAAAGCTTGATCACCATACTGGGCTTAGGTTTTATTAAAATTATAGATAATGAGCATAAGATCGGTCTAGGCCAAACATCTATTTACACATTGACCAAAAGAAATGCTGTGAAGTCTGCCAGGCAGGCAGGCAGCTATCCAGTGGCTATTATATTTCAAGGGTGACACATGAGACAGAGTCAGTGCTACAGGATTCAGGGAGGTAGCCTGTGTTTACGCTCTGGTTTTAACGTTCTTCCTATGTGGTCCAAAGCAAGACCCTGGGCCATTTGGTTCCTTCGTGCCTTTCCTCATGTTCTGGGGACTTTTATGGCCACATGTGCAGCTGTCTAACCCTAAGTGAGAATGAATGCAATTTGAAGCAAGATTGACAACGGGCTTTGCTATTGTTAAAGCCGTATTAAAATGCTAGTTAAGATCAAGTCTTTTTTCTTGTGCCCTGCACACTGTCCAAACTCTCTATTCTTAATCCTTGACCTGTTGAGTACTCACAGTGTCAATTCCTGGACCTCACTGCCCACCTGTTTTCCCTTAACTTGTTTGTTCTTCCCTTTCCGTTTCCATCAAAAGCAGAGTCTCACTGTATACCCCTAGCTGACCTTGCTGTGTAGACTAAGCTGGCCTCGGACTCAGAGATCCTCCTGCCTCTGCCTTCCAAGTGTTGGGATTAGAGGCCCATGCCACCACACCCAGCTTTCTTCTCCATCTCCCCAATGCTGGAATCACTAACATGTACCACCATGCTCGGTTTACGCAGTGCTGGGCAAGTAAATGTTCAATCTACTGAGCTACACCCCAACTCCCTGTCAGCAGTGTCGCATTGCCACTGAGGATTTCCTCCCTTCCCTTGTTTAAAATCGAAGCTTCTGGGGACCAGCAAGATGTCTGAGCAGGTGAAGGTGCTTCCTGCCAAGCCTGAAGATCTGAGTTTGAGCCCTAGATCTACTTAGTAGGTGGAGAGAATCGACTCAAACAAGTTGTCCTCTGACCTCCACACTCATGCTATGGCACCCATGTGCCCACCTTATCATCCACACACAAACTAAACAATAAGTGAATATAAAAATCATATTTAATGAGGCTGGAGAGACGGCCTAGCGGTTAAGAGGGCTGACTGCTCTTGCAGAGGACCCTAGTTCAGTCCCCAGCACCCAAATGGTGTCTGAGAACTGTCTTTAACTTTAGTTCCAGGGAAATCCAACACCCTCTTCTGACCTCCGCGTCATTGCATGACATGGGTGCACAAACCTATATGCACACAGTACACTCATACACATAAAAAAATAAAAAAACATATTTAAAATTGCAACTCCATGCCCACCACTCCCATTCCTGTGTCCTCGTCACCATCTAAGTCACTTTAGCATTTAATTATTTATGTTTGTTCTTCCCATGAAATGTATATCGTACATGGACAGGGGTTTTATTTCTATTTTGTTTATTGCTCTAGTTCCAGAACTTAGAACAAAGCCACCTGTTAGGTTTTGAAAAAAAAGAGTGTTTGATGAATATTGTTGGGTGAGTGAATGAGTCCTGGGCCTTGCATTTTGGAGATGAGAATATGTCATATAGTTAAGCTCTGATTAGGTTGCAAGGACGAGTTCGGGCTGGTATTTGTATCTCTACAGGAAAAATCCTCATGAAAAGGAAAAGAGTAAGTGTGCTCACTCTTTCAATGATGTCTAAATCTGGGACAATAGGATTTTTTTCCTCTCGAGTTTCCTAAGGAGCCACAGTTTTGTCTGCTCAAGGTCAGCTTCAAAAGGTCCCTGCCTATTCCACATCATCTTTGCCAATCACACCGTCATTTGCCACCAACGTGCATCTTCCTTCAGGAAAAGATGCTTTGTACGTTCCAATCATGTTACCCCTTCCTTTTGCAAATGACTCCACATTTCTTTTGAAACCTCTAAGAGATAGATTTGTTCATGTGAGATAGACCCTTGGATTTGTTCAATCCCTTTCCTTCAAGTCTTTCTAAGTCATACCCAAGTATTGGTCCACAGACTTGCCTAACTCCATTCTCAAAGCCGCATGGCATGCTGTTTTTCCAGCATGTCTGAGCTAGGTTATTAAAAGGCATCAGCTGCTAGGAAACATGCAGCCAGTTGGATCAGAGTACCTTAAGGACTGAGCCCTATTAATCCTGGAACGTGTGGCTTGCAGAGCTACCACTCATGAAGAAATTGGTGCATGATGAGTTTGATCACAGGATCCAGGTCTGGAGAGTCCAAGGCTTGGCTAGAGACTACAGCCCAGCTCCCAGGGCTCCATTAACGTGAGATCAGTGTTCCACTGAGACATGGGACGCCTCAGCTATTATACAAGGGTCTTGATTATGTGGTGGCTCAGTGATCATGGGACTCCCAACTGTCAGTATCAAAGGAAACCCAAAAGTTGGTAGTAGATAAAGCAGTGAAAGTAGATTGTATTGAGTACTAATGCAAAAAAAAAAAATCCTCAGTATAATAGAACTAGGTTCAAGTCCAAATATTACACCGCAAGAGAGACTGCAGGGTAGGAGCAGGTGCGAGGCAGTGGGCAGGAAGTTACCAACAGGAAACATCCAGGAGAAACAGTATAATGGTTAATTATTGAGCCACTAGGATTTTTGCAGAGGACAGACTGGGTAATCAGATACCACCCTGGTGGATGGCACGAGATGAGGAGAACAGATACTTAGTGAGGGTAATCAGATATCACAGGCACAAAGTTGAGGTTTCTCACCAAACTGAGGTAGCAGGTTCTTGATAAAAATGAGATTTTATTTATTGCTTATTATGTTTTATTTATTTATTTGTTAATTTGTTTAGTGTGTGTGTGTGTGTGTGTGTGTGTGTGTGCCTCAGTGTACCTGTGGAGGTCAGAGGACAATTTTGAGAAGTCAGTTCTCTCCTTCTATCATATGGGTTCCAGGGATTGAACTCAGGTCATCAGGCTTGGAGGTGTACACCTTGACCCATGGAGCCATCTCATCTGCCCCAAAGTAGGATATTATTATTATTATTATTATTATTATCATCATTGTTATTGTTGAGACAGGGTCTCCCTGCAGCCCCAGCTTTCCTGGAACTCATTATGTAGACCAGGCTGGCCTTGAAATCACAGAGATCCACCTGCCTGTGCCTCCCAAGTGCTGGGATTAAAGGCGTGCACCACCACGCCCGGCCAAAAGCAAGATTTTATAAGGAAATGCAGAGTTCAGTTATCTGACTAAAGTTGAGGCAGGCAACTAGTATTTGTCAATGATCAATTTTCTATTTAAATAGTCTAATCCTCTTTATAATCAGCCTGTCTAAAAACAAGTTAGTCATCTTGTCACCTAAACCAATTCTTTCTTCTCCATCTTCCTTTTCATTGTCTGAGGAAGTCAGTTTCAGACTTGGAATGACTTTTGAGTCACTCCTCTCCACTGAGCCTTTTCAAACTATGTGGCAACTCAGACTCAGGTTTGGGTGGGGCCTCAGTGGTGGGCATCCAGTGAGCTCCCAGCCTGACAATTCTGGCAGAACCCAAGATATTCAAAGAAGAGACAGGGCTGCCCCTCCCTCTGGCCATAATATTACTGAAACAATATACCCTAAGGAACTGGAATTTCCCCAGGAATCCCACGCTGAGGAAAGGGGCAGGCTGAAGCCATGGTGCCAGGCTGAAGCCCTGGTGGCAGTCCAGGAGAAGCTTGTCTCCAGGAAGGAGATCTCACACCTTTCTGATGACCTACCAGACTGCCTTGCAGGAGAGACTGGAGCCCAGATAGTGATGGGTCAGCAGTAGGAAGGCCCAGACCTTGCCCAGGACTGCTTGCTTAGGGTGCCTCTTGTCCTCACTTAAAGATAAGCTTCATGTCAGGACCCAGAAGCTGGACCTGGAGATCAGTGGACCTCTCTAACTGTACCTCGTCTCAATGTGCTATCAGTGAAGACATCTTCTTTCTCTACTTTTACTTTTACTCATATCTTTTCTTGGCTTTTTGGGAATAGATAGCCCAGTCCAGCTTGTTGGGGCTGCCAAGATCTGGGATTTGACCCTAAAATCTCTAGTCATACCAGGGAATGCCTATGCTGCCAGCCTGAGGCCAGCACCTCAGGGAACAATGACTTAAACCAGCTCTACTCAAGTCGTCTGCCACAGGACATTGGATTTACCTAGGATGCATGTATCCCTATGCACACCACCCTCTTCCTGCTCACAGTGTAGCTTCCCTGCCCCTTCCCCTCTCCCACCCCATTCAGATCTTCTGACTAGATAATCCCGGAAGCCAAAGTGTAAGAATCTATGCGTTAGCAGATTATAAAACCAGTGTACTGGGTAGCTAACAGCACTTACAATTCATGGCATACAATAGAATGGAAAACAAGGAGAACTTAGCACATAGTAAAGAGAAAATGTTAATTAGGTTAGATACGAAATTAGACTTATGGGACTTCAGATGTATTTTGGGTGCTAGAGTAGTTGTCTGGCACGTATGAAGCTCTGGGTTGGTTTCTGAGCACCACATAAACCAGACATGGTAGCACACACTTATAATTCCAGCACTCAGGAGGTGAAGGCAAGAAGATGAGAAGTTCAAAGTCATCCTCAGCTGAGCTGGAGGCCAGCCTGGGTGAAGGTGACTGCCCTGGAGGAGATGAAGATATTCTAAGGACATAGCCTTTCTCTTCAGCCGTCAGTCTACTGAAGCAATGGACTCCAAGACATTGAAATATTCCCCAGGAGTCTCAGACAACCTCACGGGAGAGACTGGGGCTGAGACAGTGATGTGAGCAGGCCCACCGTGGAGTAGGACTGCTTAGCTCTGCAAACCTCCAGCCCTCTATTTACCTCTATTTACCTCGTCATGGTAAGACCCCAAAGATGGACTTGGTAGCTGGGGGGAGATGCCTGTGAGCCTCTTTTCCCCGCTTGCCAGAGTGTTCACGCTGAATAAATCTTTTTGTTTGTTTGTTTTTCTTTTTTTTTAGTGTTTTTGAGACAGGGTCTCCCTTTAGTCCCAGCTGGCCCAGAGCTCGCTATGAGGACCAGGCTGGACTTGAACTCACAGAGATCTGCTGGCCTCTGCCTCCCGGGTGCTGGGATTAAAGGTGTGTACCACCACGCCCGGCCTCTCTTTCAATTGGTTTACTGAGGAAACGTGGCCAAATCCAGCTTGTTTGGCCTGCCAGGTCCCAAGTTCTGCCCCTAATAACTCTGTGAACAAAATCTTGTCTCAAAAGAAAGTTTAGGGGGCTCAAGAGATGACTCGATGGCTGCTCCTGCAGAGGACCTGGGTTCCGTTTCCCAGCACCGGCAATGATGGCTAACAACTTTTTGTAACTCCGGTTCCAAGGACCCAGACAGCCTCTTCGGGCCTCCATGGGCATTGCACACCTGTGCTACACTTACATACATGCAAGCAAAACACTCATATACATAAAATAAAATAATTTTTTAATTAGATTTGTAACTAGGCCAAGATAGATGTGACTAGAGTTCAAAGAGACATCTAAACCCCAGGCCTCCGAGACCCCAGGGCCTCCCTCCGTCCCAGCCTGCGACTCCGCTCTCCAGGCTTTCTTGGAGTCGGGCTAGCTCTTTCTTCAAAAGCCATTGATGACACCTGATCACCCTCCAACAACACCCAGGCATGGTAGCCTAACACCAGGGTCCTCCTCACTGGGTGTCACACTGTGTGCAGTTCTGCTTTTCTGCCTTTCTCAAAGACCTGGCCCTGCAGCAGGTCTGGACTCCTCCCTGCCCGTGCCCCAAGCGTGATGTCACTTCCTCACCTCAGACGCCGGTTCCCGGCTGGAATCGCCTTTCCCTGTGATCGGCTACAGAAATCTCAGCAGCCACCCTTCAGTCCTGCTCCAGATTCCATTTGCTCAGGTGCCTTCGTCCATCTCCCTCCCCTTAAGTGCCATCGTACCACTTAAGCTCTTTTCATGTACAAAATACTTATTTTTACCTTCTTTTGTAGATATTTTTATATGGGCATCATTTTCAAATTTGGACTGCTGGTTCCAGTGAGAGTTGTAATCGTGATTTATAAAATCATTATTTTGTGCTCTTGAACATTTTATTTAGCCTCTCTTAGCCTCATTTGAAAAGCAGGGTAATGCCTTCATGATGCATTATGCATTTTTATTTTATTTTGTTTTTGAGACAAGGTCCATTTTAGTTAGAATGTGTAACATCCCTCCTAGGCCTGCATATCCAAACACTTGCTCCTCAGCTGGTGGAGGTGTTGGGGAAGGTTGAAGAACCTTTAGGAGGTGGGACTTTGCTGCAGGAATGAGTCACTGGGGTCAGGCCTGTTCACTCTCTGTTTCCTGAATTCGGATGCAGCATACAGCCTGGCGATCCTGCCATCCATGCCTTCCGTAGCTGCCGCTGCACCTTCTCAGCCACGAAGACTGTATTCCTCTGAAATTATAAGCCAAAATAAACCCTTTTTTTCTTCCGTTGCTTTTGACAGGGTATTTTATCACAGCAACAAGAAAGTAACTGATACAAGGTCCCAGGCTGGCTTTGAACTTTCTATGTAGGAGAGGACGACTCTGAGCTTCTGACCTGCCTCACCTCCCACATGCTGGCTTTGCAAGTGTGTACCATCTCGCCCTGCTTATGCAGTGCTGAGGGGCTTCCTGCAGGCCAGACCAGCACTCTACCAACCGAGCAGCATCTTCAGCCTCATGTGGATTCAGTATGTTTTCACATGTGAGGTGCCGAGCCATATGCCTGTCATATATTAAACACTCTGTCCTTACGAAGTTACCGTTTTATCTGAACTGTGTTTATGACATTCTGTGTTTGTGGTAGACCCACAATAACTGCTTATAAGTGAATAAGTTGTGTGTCTTACATTCGTATGGTGCCTCTGAAGTTTCTATCTCTGTGAGACTGCTTCTTTCAATTCATCTGTTTCTGGGAACTGCACGCTCTACTTACATATTTAAAGATCTACTGGGTGGGCTGACAATTACTATCAATGGAAGTGTTAGCAGGCCCCAGAAGGTGAGCCAATAGCGTGGCAAGAATAATTCAGGGAAGCGGGTGTTTCCCTGGTAACCCCAGGCACCACTCCACCTGTCTTTCCCACAACCCACTGCTTGGCCCAGCTTGTCACCTCTCGGACACCCCTACTTTCACACTGCCTTTCCTGTTTCCCTACTCTGGAACCCCCCTCCCTTTTTGTTTTTTTTGAGATGGGGTCTCCCTGTAGTCCCAGCTGGCCTTGACTTCGCTATGTAGATCAAGCTGGCCCCAATCTCACAGAGCTCTACCTGCTTCTGCCTCACAAGTGCCAGGGTTAAAGGTCTGTACTACGAAGCCCAGCAAATCCCTTCATTTTTTTCATTCTTTTTCCACCCTTATCTAAAAACAGGAGAAGTCGGGCGTCACCAAAGATGCTGCTGCTCAGCTCTGGCTCTGCGTCCCACCAGTAACTTTACCAAGTTACTGAACTGCCTTTGCTAGGCCTACTACACAAAGCAAAACCCAAGCTGGTGGCTACAACCAAAATAACAGGCAATTGCAATTCTGCAGTACTTTTCAACTTTCGAAAGGAAAGAAGGAACTCCCGCCAATGTACTTAAGGCAAGCTAGACTCTCAGCATCCATAATGGCAGCTATCTCCCAGAGCTGAGGGGGCAGAGCTGTCTCGTGTTTTCCTCCTGCGTCTAAGCTTCTCTGATTAATGACATGGGAGCCATGTGTCAATTGACAGTCCCACTTTTGAAAGCCTAGACAGCCTAAGGTCAACCCACACCATCGGTCTCAGTGCTTTTATTAATTCTCAAGTTTTGTTGTAGTATTCCGCTGGCTCTACCTCTGTAGGGTTCCTTGGAAAGGTTTCTCTTGCAGAATCAAGCCAGGAACCTCCTCTGACTACAGATGGTTCTGTTTTTAGCCCCGGGGCTCTCACGGTACAAGCTCGCCAAGTCTGTGATTTCAGGCTCAGCTACACAAGAAGTTCTGTGTGAACGACGTGTTCCCCTCTCTCAATTTCTCTAACCCCAGCATTCGAAATAAAATACACCAGGAAAATGAAAATCCAAGTCTCAAAACAATAAATATGCCAGACTCGAGCCACAAAGCAGCAAACCACAGAATCACGTGGGTGAGAGAGCCGATTTTCCCCTTAAATTTATTGATTCTGTACATACTGTCATGATTATTACTCTGTAAAAATCCACAATTGTGCTATTTTTAAACCTGTCTACTTTCAGCATCTTCTTTTAGGCCCATCTCTTCCTGATTTTCTGTCGCGACCTCAATGTACATTCTTTTCCTGAGAACAAATGATTTGTGTGGTTTGGGAATAAGCGACTTCTAGTCTCAAATAGGCACAAATGTCTCTTTGGTCAGAGCCCATGCTGAATCCAAGATGAACTCAGAGATTCTTTTTCCATTATCTTCTGCAATATTCTGGCAACAACATTCTGCCTTTGTTAACTATTTCCATTCTGCATGTTGGGCCTTTTCTTTGACCAGTGGCTATAAAGAAACACTCTTTTTGTTTCTTTTTGAGACAGGGTCTTCCTGTAGCTCCAGCTAGCCTGGAACTCGCTATATAGACCAGGCTAGCTTTGAACTCACAGAGATCTGCCTGTCTCTGCCTCCTGAGTGCTGAGATTAAAGGTGTGCACCACTACCTCGGTTAAAAAACACTCTTTGGGGGCTGGAGAGATGGCCTAGTGGTTAAGAGCACTGATTGCTCTTGCAGAGGACCAGGGTTCGATCCCCAGCACTCACATGGTGGCTGAGAAATGCCTTTAACTCCAGTTCCAGGGGAATCCGACGCCCTCTTCTGACCTCCAAGGCACTGCACAGCACGGGTGCACAAACCTACATGCAGACAGTACATTCATACACATAAAAAATAAGTAAAATTTTAAAAAAATTAAAAAACTCTCTTTGGAAAGCAGGCCAAGGCCAAAGATTCCCAAAAGACTGTGGCAAAAGACCGAGCAGCTACTGGGAAGGATTTTGGCATATGGGTACAGGCTCCTTTCCAGTCCCTCCTGTTTGTAGTTTTAGAAAGCTGTGAGAACTATGAAAAATATAGAAAGTTGGGCTGGTAGGATGGCTCAGTGGGTAAAGGTGCTTGCCATCAAGCCTGATAATTTGAGTTCAGTTCCCAAGACCCACAGAGAGAGAGAGAAGGAGCCTACTCCACCAAGATGTTATCTGACAGAGAGAGAGAGAGAGAGAGAGAGAGAGAGAGAGAGAGAGAGAGAGATCAATGTAAAAAGAAACTAAGAAAAAACAGAATGAATCAAAGCATGTCTTGGTGACATTACTGGCTTGTCTTCCCCTTGTCACCGCAGTTCCTCCCCCAGGTGAAGAGAACTTCGGAGCCATAAATCCATTCCATCATTTATTTGCTCTTCCGTCTAGCTCATGATAAAGTTGTCAAACCGAGAAACAGATTGAACTCTCTCCAGAGGTCCCTTCAATTGTCCATGTTATTTTTGGCAATTTTCTTTTTACAGGCCATCACGGCAGGGGCGCTCGTACTGCTGGCTCATAGAAAGTCCCAGAGATACTTGGTAAATAGAGCAACGTCTGGTGGGATGGCACAGTAGGTTTGAAGGTCAAATCGCTAATAATTTGATTTAGTGTTGAACATAGAGAAAATGATTCCCATTTATACTGGAATTTGAGCCCGTCGAAGCCTTTCTATGATGGATTTCAGTAATAAGCTATAATATTTATTTTTGAGACCTGGTCACATGTATCTTAGATTAATTTTGAACTTACTATGTAGGTGAAGATGAGCTTGAATTTCTGATCACTTACCTCCCAAGTGCTGGGACTACAGTGATGTGCTACCATGTCTAGTAATATAAACTACGTTTTGGATGTATAATTTGGGGTCTAATTCTAACTTACAGTGATTTCTGTAAGTTGCCATGATTATTGTCTGGACAGAATCAGTGTTAGTGCTCCTGAATTTAATTTTGTAAGAGTAGATCTACAGGCTCCTCTGCTTTTAATGTCTGTGTGTTTATGGTGGGTGTGTGTGTGTGTGTGTGTGTGTGTGTGTGTAGTAAGGATTGAACTCAGGACTTCATGCATGTGAGGCAAGTATCCTACCAATTAAACTACACCTCTAGCCCCAGAAATACAGTTTTAAGCCTCAGCTCTCAGTCTGAGGTCTCTTTCCTCTCTCTGGGAAAGGATGAAACTTAACAGAACAGATCCAGATCTTCCCATGCTACAGAGAGACTGCACTATCTGACTGCAGACTTAACTCCTGTGGTGACGGCTGTGTATTTGAAAGGCGTGTACATGAAAGGACCAACTACAGAGCTAGTTAAAATGTAGGCTCTGACTGAGGAGCTTTGGATGAGGTCTGAGAGGCAACATTTGTGACATCAAGGGTGCAGGGCTACCAACCATGGCTCCCACCCTGAGTAACACAGTCCCAGAGAAGGGGCTCTTTTCACTGTCTTTGTTTTTCTCAACACAGATTGTCCTCTATATATAATAGGACATAAATCAAAGTTTATTGAACTGATTTAATCGTAGCTCAAGGTGATAGACATGCTTTCTTCCCATAGCATAGACTGAAGGTGAGACTACCAGGACCCAAAGAGAAGGCTGAGAGGAAGGACTAGGATGCAGCTCAGTGATAGGCTGTGTGCCTTGCATGCATAAGGTCCTGGGGTTGGTCCTTAACAGAGAGAGAGAGAGAGAGAGAGAGAGAGAGAGAGAGAGAGGAGAAGGAGGAGGAGGAGGAGGAGGAGAAGGAGGAGGAGGAGGAGGAGCTGGAGGATATGGGTGGGCATGGGCACTTGGGAGGCGGAGGCAGGAGAATCAGGGGTTCAAGGCTTACTTTGGCTACATAGAAAGTGTGAAGCCAGCCTGGGCTACAGGAAAAGCCTATCTTGGAAAAAAAAAAAGAAGAGAAGAGAGGACAAGAGAGGAGGGGAGAGGAGGGGAGGGGAGGGGAGGGAGAGGAAGAAGAGGAGGAGAGGAGAAGGGAGGAGGCTGTAGTCCATTTTTCCTTTCCATGTAGGTGAAATTAGCACCTATCATCTCTTCATATCTCTACGTTTTTAAAATATCTTACCCCCAAAGTAACAGTTTGTCTCTACTTTCTTTTCAGTGGGAAGCTGGCTTCACCTTTGTGATTCTGAGCACTATGGGATGTCCAATTCATTTTGCAATAGCCTTGGAATCTGCCCTCCTCGGCCCATTCTGCTTCTACTCATTTTCAGGGATTTCGGGGACCAATTATCTTGGTTATGCAGTTACCTTCCCTTTTCCCTACATGAAATTCCCATCGGTCTGCATGGACCCACTCCACTATGAAGAATACCACCTGACCCTTCAAGCCCTTGACCTGGGCCTGAGCTTTGCCCTGTTCTGTGTGTCCCTGACAGTGCTCGCCAAGATTTCTGCAAGGCTAATCCAGAATGGACATGTGAATGTAAGTATCAACCAAGGGAATCTGGGTTGTTTATTTTAAAGGTGAATGGAAGGACTGAAAGGGAGCACTTGAGCCTGTTCCCTCCTGGCTTGTCACTGTTCTAGTATGGAATCCAGTGTCCAGCATGTCACAGGTGCCCAGTAATTGTTTTGGAATACATGACTGGACATACATGCAGTAATAACTGAACATACAACTGTATGCTACCACTAGCCAATTTTTATCTCAATCTGCAACTTTAAAAATTATGTACAGGAACAAGACAACAGTACATTTTATGTGAATGAGTGCATTGCATGTGTGTATGTAAGTGCACTCATGTGTTGCAATAGCAACAGTCAGAAAATGGAGTCAGATTATTCTGGAACTGGAGTTAGGGATGGTTGTTAGCTGCCATGTGGGTGTTGGGAATCAATCCAGGGTCTTCTGCAAGAGCAGCCAGGGCTCTTAATCACTCAGCCACCTCCCTCAGCAGGGGCTTAGTTTTTCTATTTTTATTTTTTTAATTTATTTTTTATGTGTATGAATGTACTGTCTGCATGTAGGTCTGTGCACCCGTGTCGTGCAATGTCGCAGAGGTCAGAAGAGGGTGTCGGATTCCCCTGGAACTGGAGTTAAAGACGGTTCTCAGCCGCCATGTGGGTGCTGGGGATCAAACCCTGGTCCTCTGCAAGAGCAGTTGGCGCTCTTAACCACTAGGCCATCTCTCCAGCCCCAGTTTTTCTATTTTTAAATTAACTTCTTTATTGACAGTTTCAAAGGTCTGTTTCATGTGTATTTTGATCACGCTTAGCTTATCTCCCATCACCTTCCCCTGTCCTCCTCCTCTCCTTCCTGCTGAACCCCTTCCCCTTAGTCCACCCTCCACTTCCATGTCTTTGCATATGTGTAAGTACATGTGTTTGTGCGTGTGTGTGCAAGGACTCACGAGACCCAGTGAGTTTTATTGGGGTTGTTTACAGCATCACAGTTGAAGAGTTATATATTGAGGCATGGGCAATTTACCACAGACTACATCACTGAAGAAGATGTCTCCCCCTCGTCCAGCAACTGTTAATTGCCAAGAGCTCCTCAGGGAGGCACGGGGCCTCACAGCCATCCCCAGTCTGTGACTGGACGTTGGCTGACCCGGTCTTCTGCAGGCTTTCGGCAGGTAAACACAGCCCCCATGAGATTATAAAGGCAATGGGCCATCAGATGTCCAGAAGAGAGTGCTTCCGAGCACACCTCCCCATCCCTAGCTCTTGCATTCTTCCCAATTCCTATTCCATGGTGCACCTGTGCCCTGGACGGGGTGCTGTAGATGTTCAAGGCAGAGCATCCAATAGTCACTTATTCTCAGCGCCTTGACCAGCTGTGAGTCTCAGCAGTGACCACCCTGCACCACAAAATGAGGGTTTTTTCTGACCAAGGCCAAGAGCAGCACTAATCTTTAGAAGAGTATTATTCTAAATAACATAAGTATTACAAGGCTACAGAGGAAGCTGGGGGCCATCCTGGCCTAGAGACCCCACCTCAAATAAATCAATAAATAAATAAGCAAACCAAAACTCATAATGAGATATCACTTCAGACCCACCAGAATAGTTACCGTCAAAGAGCGGAGAGTGCAGGTGAGGGTCCAGAGGAACCGGAGCTCTTGCCCACTGCTGGCCACAGTGTAGGGTGTTCCTGCAAGAATTAAAGAGAGTGTTGCAGGACTGCAGAGTAGCTGTGTGCTGCAGGCCCCAGGTTAATCCCTGCTCTACAAACAGCCACTCTAGCTGTCTCATTTCCAGGTGCACACTTGGAGGAAACACAAGTGCATCTTGAAGGGACATTTGCACATCTGTGTTCATTGAGCATTGTCCCAATAGCCAAGACATGGAAACTAACAGTGTTCATCAAAAGATGAATAGACCAGATGTGTCAGATGTATATGCCATGAATATTACTCAACCTTAGAAAAGGGCATCTTCCCTCACCCCTCATCATAGTCAAACACTGTAGGTTCCACTTATATAAGGAACTGGAAAAGTCAAACTCATAGAACAGAGAGCAGAATGATTATTGCTGGAGATGAGGGACAGTTGCAAGAAATGGGGAAATCCTGGTAAAAAAAAAATGAAAACTTTCAGTTATAAGATAAATAGGTAGAAGGTGCACCGTAACGACTGTAGAGAACAACATTGCATCATATACATGAGATTTGCTAAGAGAATGCACACATATGTATAGCTAGATGCCATGTTTATACATATGGTATTTTGATCAGGGTCACTATAGAGTCTAGCCTGGTCTCAACATAGAAATCCTGAGATTACAGCCATGTGTCAACATATCCGGTAAATTGTGTGTGCGTGTGTGTGTGTATGTGTGTGTATGTGTGTGAATGTGTGTGTGAACATCTGTGTGTGCCTATGTAGAGTCCAGAGGAAGATATCAAGTATTTTCCTTTACTGAGCTCCATATTACTCCCTGAGACAGGTTCCTCCACAAGCCTGAATCTCACATTTTGGGTTAAGCTGGGTGACCTCTGAGCTCTCAGGATCTGCCTGTCTCTGTCCCCCAAAGCTGGGCTTACTGATGTATATGGTCATGCCCAGCTTTTACGTAGTCCTCATGTCTGCAGAACGAGCTTCTTCCCCACTGATTCATCTCCCCATTTCTTAAGCAGTAAATCTTTTCTTTTATTATTTTATGTGTATGAGTGTATTGCCTCACATTTTGGGTTAAGCTGGGTGACCTCTGAGCTCTCAGGATCTGCCTGTCTCTGTCCCCCAAAGCTGGGCTTACTGATGTGTATGGTCATGCCCATCTTTTACGTGGTCCTCATGTCTGCAGAACGAGCTTCTTCCCCACTGATTCATCTCCCCATCTCTTAAGCAGTAAATCTTTTCATTATTTTATGTGTATGAGTGTATTGCCTGCATGTGTGTAAGTGCACCTGTATCATACAATGCCCATGGAGGTCAGAAGAAGGTGTTGGATCCCCTGGAACTAGAGTTACAGACGGTTATTAGCTGCCATGTAGGTGCTGGGAATCAAACCCCAGTCCTCTGCAAGAGTAGCCAGTGCTTTTAACCACTGAGCCATTTCTTTTTTAAATTTTTTAAATTATTTTTTATGTGTATGAATGTACTGTTTGCATGTAGGTTGGTGCACCCGTGTCATGCAATGCTGTGGAGGTCAGAAGAGGGTGTCAGATTCCCCTGGAACTGGAGTTAAAGACAGTTCTTAGCTGCCATGTGGGTGCTGGGAATCGAACCCGGGTCCTCTGCAAGAGCAGTCGGCACTCTTAACCGCTGAGCCATCTCTCCAGCCCCTTACACAGTAAATCTTAAATGTTCTCTCTCTATGCATACAGGCATGGTAACTTGTGAATGATTGACAGATTGGCTAATTTGGTTATGAAAAACATTTCCAAGCACTAATTTGTTTCTCTTAACTTCAGCTTTTTACAAGTAATGACTATGTAACCCTCAGACACGCCCCACCCCTGCTGTCCTGCTCTAAGATTGTTGAACAGTTTTAGGATTAGAGAATTTGTTTCCTGCTGGGAAAATGCATGTTAAAATAAACTAAACTTGAATTTCAAGCCTAAAAAATATTTTTTTCATTGGTTTTGGAGACAGTATCTCTCTGTAGCCCAAGCTATCCCACAACTCACTATGTACCGTAGGCTAGCCTTGAACCCTTGACGATCTCAGCCTCCAAAGTGCTGGAATTACAGGTATGTTCAATATGCCCAGATTTTTTTTTGTTGTTGTTGTTGTTGGTTTTTTGGGTCTTTTTGAGACAGGGTCTCCCTGTAGCCCCAACTGTCCTGGAACTCACTCTGTAGTAGGCTGGCCTTGAACTCACAGAGATCCGACTGCCCCTGCCTCCCAAGTGCTAGGATTAAAGGCATGCGCCACCACACCCGGCCATATGCCCAGTTTTCAAACCTATTTTTTTTTTTTTTTGAGACAAGATCTCACTGTGCAGCCCTGGCTGGCCTAAGACTCACTATGTAAACTCGGCTGACTTCCACGCCACCTGCCTCAGTGTTGATTAAATGTGCACCACCGTGCCTGGCTCAATGCTAGTTTTTTTTTTTAGAAGATAACAATACTTTATTTTTTTATATTTATTTATTTATTTATTTATTTATCTATTTATTTATTTGTATGAATGTACTGTCTGCATGTAGGTTTGTGCATCCATGTTGTGCAACACCGCGGAGGTCAGAAGAGGGCATCAGATTCCCCTGGAACTGGAGTTCTCCCGGAATTGGAGTTACAGATGGTTCTCAGCCATCATGTGGATGCTGGGGATCGAACCCGGGTCCTCTGCAAGAGCAGTTGGTGCTCTTAACAGCTAGGCCATCTCTCCAGCCCTCAATGCTAAATTTTTAAGTAACTTTTTTTTGACATATTATTTTGTGATTTATGGTCTTTGAAAAAAATTGATCAGTTATTTTATTTTACCATAATAAATTTTATCTTCTAAAAAGTTTGTAGTATAGAAAAATACTAAGAGCTTTTTGTGGAAATTGATGAAATCAACATCCTTTATACCTTAAATATTAGTTAGATCTAGAGGCATTGATTTAGCTTCTGACCCCATGAATCACAAAAGGTAAGGATGTTCTATTTCTTTTTTTTTTCTTTTTTTAAATTTTTTATTTATTTTTGTATGTGTATGAATGTACTGTCTGCATGTAGGTTTGTGCGCCCGTGTCGTGCAATGCCGCGGATGTCAGAAGAGGGTCTCGGATTCTCCTGGAACTGGAGTTCTCCTGGAATTGGAGTTGCAGACTGTTCTTAGGCGCCATGTGGGTGCTGGGGATCGAACCTGGGTCCTCTGCAAGAGCAGTCGGTGCTCTTAACTGCTAGGCTATCTCTCTAGCCCCAGGATGTTCTATTTCTAAACAACACACAAAATTCTCCTAATATGTCCATTTGGGCCATGGCAGGAAATTCCAACTTCAGGTTGCACTTTCTAGCTTTTTCTAAGAGGGCTGTAAATAATATTAATGACTTCGTCATAGTCAACTGTTCACTATATGTTGCTGTGATTTTGCATCTTATAGCATGTATACTGAGGCTAATAAGTTCATTGCGGACTGGGATGTAGCTCAATTGGTAAAGTGCTTGCCTCTCATGCACCAAGCTCCAGGTTTGATCCCAGGCATTGAATAAACTGGGCATGAGATGCATTCGTAATCCCAGCACTTGGGAGGTAGAGAAGGGGATCAAGTGTTCAAAGTCATCCTTGGCTACTCTGTAAGTTCAAGATACTCAAGGACTTGCCTCAGTTCACACAGCTACGGAACAGAAGGCCAGATTGAGAACCCAGAGCCACTTCCCTTGAGCAGGTCCCATTCAGTGTGGCCTGCCATGCCCCGCCTTGTCACTGTTCCCCTGTGCTGGCCTGGGTTCCAGCCGGACCACAGCAGGGATTCCAGAGCACAAGGGACCTTGGCTCCTGATTCTCCAGGGTGTGGCCCCATGTCAGTCCTCCATAGCTTGAAGAGCCTTCTTTAGAATTAGGTATTTCCCACTGCAAACTCTGGCCGTGTGATTCAGTTCCTGTCTATCGGGGTCCAGTGAATCTACGTAGTGTTAGCCAGGCTTGTTTTTCCTGTTCCATCTAACTAGCAAAGCTAGGGTGTAGGAACTTGGCACTCTGAATGCCTTTTGTGGTCATTTCTGTCCTCTTCGGCTTCTACACAAGTCTGCAAAGGAAATCCTGTACATTCCTAGGAACAGAGTTGATTGCAAGCCAACCTAAATTACCTCCCTCCCTGCACTGCCAGGGCATCTGCAAGTTTGGGGACTTGAGATTTCTGCCTGGTTGGTGAACAGCCCATATTTTCTAGAGTTCTTCATTAGAAGATCATACGGCCAGGAGAACCACTGACGTAATGGCCGTCATAATCCCCCACCACGGGATAGCTCATTGGGCATCTCTGGTTGTCCCTTTGTGCAGAATGTTCCTAACATCTAACACAGATGGAAGGCAGGAAGAAAGGAAGGAAAAATGTGTGCAGAGTTTAGTAGGTCAGCTCCAGAGACTGCAGTGTGAGTCTACCTGAAGACCCCAGAGGGGAATGCCCGAAACAGAAATGAGCTGAGGCCAAGAAGAAGTGTCCCAATATGAAGTGCTGTGCAGCGTCTTGATGCATTAACAGGTCCAAAGAGCCAACCATGCAATGCACACGACCAGGATGGGTAGTGCTCAGCATTAGACTGTTGTTTGTTTTGAGATAGTGTCTCATGCAGCCCAGGGTGACCTCGTACTCTCTATGCGGCTAAAGGATGACTTTGAACTCCTGATCCTCCAGTCTTCACCTCCCAAATGCTGGGATTACTGGCATGCACTAACATGCCTGGCTTCAGGATTAAAAAAAATATTTTATTTATTATTCTTTATTTTATGTGTATGAGTGTATTGCCTGCATGTAGATTTGTGTACCTATCTCCTACAATGTCCACAGAAGTCAGATGAGGGAGTCTGATCCCCTGGAACTAGAGTTACAGGTGGCTGTTAGCTGCCATGTGGTTCTGGGAATCGAACCCAGGTCCTCTGCAAGAGGAGTGAGTTTTCTTAATGGCTGAGCCATCTCTCCAGCCCAACTTCAGGATTCGTGTTAAAATTAATTTCTGGATCCTACACAGGCCTTAGTATGTTAGAAATTCTAGGGTACGACACAGACCTTGTGTATTTGTAACATACACCTACACACACACACACACATACACACACACACACACACACAAATTCTAATGGCCATGGAAGTTAAAGAATTAAAATATAACATTTATTTTGCATTTCCTCTCTCCCTTTCTACCTCCCTCCGTCCCTCCCTCCCTTCCTTCCTTTGTCTGGGACAGTAGCCCAACTGTGTAACCAAAGTTGACTTTGAACGTGAGCTTCTCTTGCCTCTGCCTCGCAAGCACTGATATTCAGGTGTGCACCATCACCCCTGGGTTATGGTCCTCTGGGGACCGAACCTGCAGTTCATGTGCTACCCAAGCACTGCAGCAGCTACTTGGCAACGGCAGTGCCAATACCTTATTTCTCTGTAGAAACTCCTCTTCCTAGCATCAGACTCTTACTGCCATGTCTGGGGAGAATCCTCTTTCCCCACCATTGCACAATGTGGAACTAGTTCGGGTGAAACTTGTAGATAAATTTACTAAATGACATTTCCCTCTTGAGCATTTTTGGAAGACTCAACTTGGCTTGATCCAAAATGGATCCTGCTTCTTTTTTTAAAAATTTATTATTTTTTATGTGTATGAGTGTACTGTCCGCATGTAGGTTTGTGCACCCTTGTCGTGCAATGCTGCGGAAGTCAGAAGAGGGCGTCGGATTCTCCTGGAACTGGAGTTAAAGACGGTTCTTAGCCACCATGCGGGTTCTGGGAATTGAACCCGAGTCCTCTGCAAGAGCAGTTGGTGCTCTTAACTGCTGAGCTATCTCTCCAGCCCCGTATCCTGCTTCTTTAGTGGCTGACAGGATGAGACACATATGGACCTTCCAGCCCAAGATGCGCATGCGCAGCCCAGGCAGATCCTGTAGAAAAAGATCAGGCACAATTTCCAGCAGTGAAGTAAGTATATTCTTTATCAAAGTTTAAGAAAACACACGAGTCTCTTAGAGAAAAATGTGATTTTTCTCCAGGTATAGAGTCCTCTAAAGCTAGTTTACCCACAGATAAATACAAAGTTAGGTTCCTTTATTACTTTTTTTTTTTTTGGTCTTTTGGAGACAGGGTCTCCCTGTAGCCCCAGCTGTCCTGGAACTCACTTTGTAGACCAGGCTGGCCTTGAACTCACAAAGATCTGCCTGCCTCTGCCTCCCGAGTGCTAGGTGTAAGCAACCACGCCTGGCCCTTTATTATATTTATTGGGGGGAGGGGACAGGGATGCGCAGATGTCACCGCATGCCTGTAGAGGTCAGAGAACTACTTCCGTAAATTGGTTCTTTCCTTCCACTCTGTGCGTCCTGGGGATTAAACATCTATCCGTTAGGCTTGACAGCAAGCGTCTTTACTGTACCGCTGAGCCATCTATTCTGCCTACATGCTGAAAGTGATTGTTATTTTTGTTTTGTTTTTCTCTAACAATATCTGCTTGGTTGCTGTTTTAAGCTATAACAATATTCATGTTATAGATGAGGTTGAAGAAGATAATTCTTAACAAATAATGACGTGAGTATATTAAGAGGGCTCTCCACCATAAAAGTACTTTTGATGTTTTACTTGATGTTTTGAAAACCTTTGAAACTGTCTAGGAAATTAGGTCATATGCAATTAATAAACATAGACTTTATCTGGGAAAAAAGTTCCACTTAAATTATGATAAATATCATAAAGCATGCTGCTAGTGGATAATTCTTTTTTCTTGTAAATAAAACATTGATAATGCTTTACAATGGCAGTTTTAAATGTCACTCTGAAAATCAATATTCTCTCCCCATGAAAGCAGTAACTTTACAAAATTTAAGAGTCATGAGGGTTTGTTTTTCTAAAATAGAAAAAGAATGATAAAAATACATTGCATACATGTCTGAAACTTTCAATTAGTAAATGAAAATATTTTATTTTTTTAGGAAAAAAGGGATGGTTTGAAGATTTGAAGAAAAAAAGAGTTTTGTATTTATGCAGTGTGCAGGATAGATTTAGTTGTCAAATTGGCCCGCCTGGGAATAGGGAACCTCTATTGGGAAATTGCTTCTACCGGATTGGCCTTGTGGCCATGTCTGTGAAGCATTTTCTTGACTGTTGAGTGATGCGAGAGGACCCCGCCCACTGTAGGCGGTGCCACCACTGGGCAGATGGTCCTCAGCTGTGTAAGAAAGCAGACTGAGCAGCAGCCAGGGGAGCAAGCCAATAAGCATTCCATCTGCAGTCTGTGCTTGAGCTCCTGGCTCCAGGTTCCCACCCTGAGTTCCTGCACCTGACTTCCCTCAGTGATGAACTGTGACCTGGGAAATGTAAGATAAAACAAGCCGTTTCCTCCCTAAGTTGGTTTTGATCAGTATTTTATCACAGCAATTGAAAGCAGACTAGAACACATAGTAATACATTGTAGAGCAAAGTCATTTAGTTTTGTTGTTGTTTGGTTTTGATTTTTTGAGACAGGGTCTCCCTTGTAGCCCCAGCTGACCTGGAACTCAATATGTAAACCAGACTGGCCTCAGTCTCACAGAGATCCACCTGCCTTGGCCTCCCAGGTGCTGTGCCTAAAGCGTGTGCCACGACACCTGGCTTGTTTTTTAATGATCCATCAGCAGAGATCAATATTATATTCTTATAAGGTTTTTTGCCCTGTGAGTACAAATACATGTTTTCAGAAATGAGTCAAGCACCCCTCGGGTCTTCACAGCTTGTACCCCTACTCTGAGACCATCTTTAGCAGACTTAAGCTCCTCCTGTTACTAGCACGTAGCAAAAGGTGGGAGAGTGTCCCACTGTTACCCAACCCAAACCACAGAGAGAAACACTTGCTGGAGGTGCAAAGGGTTTAATTAGACTTCGAGAAACACGAAAGCAAGTTTGAGCCTTTTAGGCTGTCAGGGGCTCAGTGGGAAGGTGTCAGGGCTGCAAAATGGAATGGGTCACTTGCCTGGGCCACTCGGGGCAAGGTAGGGAAGCAAATCCCGAAACACCATACCCAGAATTGTCTACATTCTTGTGCAGTAAGTAATGAAGTTATGGGAAATGAAGAATAGGATGCCGGACAGGCCAGCTGTCCCTTGATGTGACTCTGCCCCTCCTCCACCAGAAGGAATGGCTCTGTTTATTTTTCTTTTCATTATTTGTTATGTTTGTGGCTTTTTTAATGAAAGGGGGAAGGAAAATATTTCCCCCTTGTCATGTGAGATGGTGGTTTTACTTTTCTCAATGAACTGAAACATGCTTGCTTCATGTAAAAGATACCAGTGAATGTTTAAGTACAATTTAAAAAGGTGGAAAAAATATTTATTAATGGGCCACACTCTTTCCCCCAGGAGAAGACAAATTATCAGCAATGCAATGGTCCAAACCTGTAAGTGGACTTCCACTGCAGCATTGCAAACATAAATTTATGGGGTGTTGCAGTACTTCTGAGATAGGATCTCACTGTACAGCCCTGGCTAGCTTGAAACTTGCTATGTAGACCAGGCCGGCCTTGAACTTATAGCAATCCTTCTTTCTGCCTCTGCCTCTGAAAAGCCAGGATGACAGGTTTGTGTCACCCTACCCAGCTTCTGTAAATATAGTTCAGATTTGCCTGAAACTATTTTTTAAGTTAAAAAAATTGTTTATTTTTATTTTATGTATATGAGTGTTTTGCCTGCATGTGTGTAAGTGCACCTGTACATGCAAATGCCCATAGAGGTCAGAAGAGGGCAGCAGATCCCCTGGGCCATTGCAGCCAACATGTGGGTACAAGAGCAGCCTGTGCTGTTGACTGCTGAGAAATCTCTCCAGCCCCTTTTATTTTAAATTTTTTTATTTATTTATTTTGTATGTGTATGAATGTACTATCTGCATGTAAGTCTGTGCACCTGTGTGGTGCAGTGCTGTGGAGGTCAGAAGAGGGTCTCGGATTCCCCTGAAACTGGAGTTTTCCTGGAATTGGAGTTAGAGACGGTTCTCAGCCGCCATGTGGGTGCTGGGGATCAAACCTGGGTCCTCTGCAAGAGCAGTTGGTGCTCTTAACTGCTAGGCCATCTCTCCAGCCCCTCCAGCCCCTCCAGCCCCCTTTGTGAAAATTTTATTAGCATTATTAATAACATAATGACAAGCTTTATTGTGACATCTTCATACATGCATATAAGGTGATTTATTTATTTATTTATTTATCAGTCTTTTTTTTTTTTTTTTTTTGAGACAGGGCCTCCCTTAGTCCCAGCTGGCTTGGAGCTTGCTATGTAGACCAGGCTTGCCTTGAACTCACAGAGATCCATGCCTGGCTCTGCCTCCAGAGTGCTAGGATGAAAGTCGTGCGCCACTACACCCAGCTAAGGCATTTTATTTTTATTTTATGTGTATGAATGTACTGCCTACATGTATGTAACTATACCCATGTTGTACCTGTGGAGGTCAAAAGAGGGTGTAAAATAGATCCCCTAGAACTGCAGCAACAGATGATTGTTAGCTGCCATGTGAGTGCTGGGAATTAAACCTGGGTCCTCTGCAAGAGCAGCCAGTGCTCTTAACTGCTGAGCTGTCTCTCCAACCCAAAGGGTGTTTTGATCATATCTAGCCACTGCCCTCTCTGTCTCTCTCCCCTTCACCCTCTTCCTCTTCCTTGTAGTCTACCCTTCTACTTCATGTCTTTTTCTTTTCTTGTCTCAATGTGTTTAACTAGGGTTGCTTACAGGAGCATGAAGGTTTTCATCTTCAAATCTTGTCTCAAGGCTCAGAGGCCTCAAACTGGACTTACAGGGATACTGGGGCTAAATCCCCTTGGGCGGATACAGCAGGAGGCAGGTAGGACTATGAAACAATAAAAAAAAAATTTTTTTTTTTTTTTTCTTCCTTTTTTTTTTTTTTTTTTTCTTTTTTTTTTTTTTTTTTTATTTTGTATTTTTTATTATTATTTTTTGGTTTTTGTTTTGGCTCAGTGAGTCAAGTTCTTGGTGCTTGAACAGGGGACCCCAGTTCAAATCCCCAGCACCTGAATAAAAGCCGAGTGTGTTCATAACCCCAGTGCTGGGGATGGGATAGGCAGACGCAGGTAGAGCCCTGGGCCATAGTGGCAGGCTAGTCTAGCCAAGACAGGAAGCTTGAAATTCAATGAGAGACCCCTGTCTCAAAAAATAAAGTGGAGGTAGACACCAGACATGAACCTCAGGCCTCCACATGTGCACACACAGTACAGCCCCACATATATGCACATGCACATACCACACAAAAAGTAAAAAGAAAGAAAGAAAATAACACTGCATTTTAAAAATAACAGGACGTTTTTGCCTCTGCCATCTCTATGTTCTGGGAAATAGCAGCGACATAGAGCTGGTACTGTTTACCCTGAGATTAGTACCTGCAGGGACTTCGCCTCTTTATCCTCCACAACACTTGGAAGCCCATGTGCCCATTTCACAGATGAGGACACTGAGTGGCCTCACAGACTCTTACAGAGTCTGGAGCCTTACAGGTCCTTTATTATTGTCCCCTCTCAATGTGTCAACACTCCTGACACCCTGTGACCTTGCAGCATCAACAGTCTTTCTCAGGCTTCCCACGGGTGAAGGCTGACTGTCATGTTTTGGACACAGGAGCTACGTTCTTAGGATATTTGAATTTTACCTGATTGGTGGGAACACACCAGGACATACACAGTAGCTCACTGTGAGGGGAGAACAGATCAGAGCAGTTCTTGCAGAGTGGCTGGAGGGGCCAGGCCTGGACAACTGCTCTCTATCAGTTTTATGTTTTTTTGAGATAGGGTCTCATGTAGCCCTGGCTGGCCTGGGGCTCACTATATAGACCCAGGTCAGCCTCAGACTTACAGAGATCTGCCTTCCTCTGCCTCCTGGATGTTGGGATTAAAGACATGTTACATCACAACCAGACAGTGTTCCCTTTATAAACTGTCATAAGCTTTGACGGCCTTTTAATATGTCAGTTTCATCTTTAACATAAAATATCCTAATGGGCTCATTTTTCCTTACACCTTAATTATACTATAAAATGTTTTTAATTATTAATTTACTTTTATGTGTATGAGTGAATTGTCTGTATGTATGCAAGTGTACCTGTACCACGCAATGCCCCCAGTGGTCAGAAAAGGGCATCAGACCCTGAAACTGGAATTAGGGATGGTTGTTAGCTGCCATGTGAGTGCTGGGAATTGATTTCAGGTCCTCTGCAACAGCAGCCACTATGGTTCACTGCTAAGCCATCTCCTCAGCCTCTAAAATGTTACTGTTAACAAATGTAGTTTTAAACATACATGAAATATATTTAAAACAATTAAGCAGGACCTGGTGGTAGAGGCCTATAATTCATTACTTAGAAGGCTGAGGATTGGCTGTTCACGGCCTGCTTGGGCTACAGAGTAAGTTCAATGCCAGCCTGGGAAAATTAGTGAGAGTCTACCTCAAATTTTGAGAGTGAATTAAAATGTTTAGGCATATAACTCAGTGATAGAGTGCTTGCCTGACATGTGGGAAGCCCTAGACTCAGGAGAGAGAGAGAGAGAGAGAGAGAGAGAGAGAGAGAGAGAGAGAGAGAGAGAGAGAGACAGACACTAAAATAAAAAAATTTTTTTTTGTTTTATGAAAGGGCAGAACCGTAGGTACTGGGGAGATGGCTCTCAGTAATGTGTTTGCTGAATGAACATGACGACCTGATGGATCCTCAGCACCCATGTGAAAGTTCCATGCAGCAGCAGAGATCCCTGCAGCTCACTGGCCAGCCTGCCTAGCTGAATGAGCAAGCTCTAGGTTCAGTGAGAGACTGTCCTGAAAGACAGGATGGACAGTGACTGAGGAAGACATGGAAAACACACAGTGCCTACCTTGGCCTCCACAGACATGTGCACACAGGAGCATGTGCACCTACACACTACATGTAAATATCCACTGGAACACACACACACACACACACACACACACAGACACACCCTACAAGGTATAATCTTGAGTTTAAAAATAGAGGCTTCAATTCTCAAACTGTGAATGGAGTCAAAGAACAGGACACAGGATGTCCTGGAACAGTAGTGCTAAAACAGGAGCAATACTAGCTAGATGGTGATAATGTGTTTGCTTCTTTACATCTTATTTTTTAATATTTTTATTGAAGTTTTGTGTATTTCATGCATCATTTCTCAGTCCAATTTAGAGTTATTTCCCTTTCCATGCCCCCCCAACCTGAGTTCATGCAATCTGCCATACCTGCCTTGTATGTTTTTCTGAGTCTTTTTTTTTTTTAAAGTTTTTCAAAGCAGAGGATTATTGTTTTGGGGAGAAGTTTGCTGTTTCAGTTGTTCCTTTGTCCCAGTTCTTTGTTGTTGTTGTTGTTCCCTCCAATTTGTATTGCTTCAACATATGCATATATATATATATATATGTATGTATGTATGTATGTCACACCTATAATAAAATTATGCCACCTGAAAATAAACTGTTATTTCCAAATCATATTTCAGAATTCGCATTTTTCCCTTTTAAATTTATATTACTCTAAAATATGCCTACAAACCCTCCACCCATATACCAAGATTACAAAGTCTGAAAATAAGTGGTATATTAATTCTAGAGCCTGTTAAGGCATTCACATTATCAGAGCACAGTTACTTTCAGAAAAAGAGGAATATAACAACAGTGCTCAACTAGGTAATTGGCACTAGCATCCACAGATGAGGGATACCATTCATCATTTGTTTTTCTGGGACTGTGTTACTTCACTTAGCATAATATCTTCTAGCTCCATCCATTTACCTGCAAAGTTCATGATGCATGCCATCTTTCTTTACTGCTGCATAGAACTCCATTGTGTAGTTGTACCACATTTTCACTATCCACTCCTTGGTTGAGGGGCACTTGGGTTGCTTCCAGCTATTCTCGATTGTGAAGAGAGCTACAATAAACATGGCTGTCCATGTACCTGTGGTAGGATGAGTTTTCTGGGGATATACCCAGGAGTGGTACGACTAGGTTAGGTAGTAGGCTCATTTTGAGTCTTTTAAGGGTTCTCCATACTGCTTACCGTAGTGATTGTTTACATTCCCACCAGCAGTGGATGAGTGTTCCCCTTTCCCCACAGCCTCTTCAGCATTTGGTATCATTTGTTTTCTTGATCCTAGCCAGTCTTATCAGAGTGAGATATCTTAAAGTGGTTTTAATTTGCATTTCCTTAATTATTAGCGATGTTGAACACTTTTTTTTTTTTTTTTTTGTTCCTTTTAGACAGGGTCTTCCTATAGCCCCAGCTGGCCTGGAACTCACTCTGTAGACCAGGATGGCCTTGAACTCACAGAGATCCGCTGGCCTCTGCCTCTGGAGTGCTGGGATTAAAGGTGTGAGCCACCACACCTGGCTGAACACTTTTTAAGATGTTTCTCAGTCATCTCTATTTCCTCACTTGTAAAGTTTCTGTTTAGCTCTTTACTCCATATTTTGAGTGAGTCATTTGTTTTCTTAGTTCTTTTTTTTTAGCAGTTTCTATATTCTGGAAGCTAATGCTCTGTCAGATGTATCAGCAGTGAAGGTTTCCTCCTACTCTGTCGGTTTTCTCTTCACCTCATTGATTGTTTCTTTTGCTGTAGAGAAGCTTTTGAGTTTAACGAGGTCCCCCTTGTCAATTGTCAACCTTATTTCCTATGCAGCTGCTGTCTGGTTTAGAAAGACTTCTCTTACACCTATGTCTTGTAGGTTGCTGCCAACTTTTTCTTCTATCACTTTCAGGGTTTCAGGTTTCACATTGAGGGCTTTGATCCATTTGGAGTTGATTTTTGTACAGGATGAGAGGTAGGGGTTTAATTTCATTCTTCTACAACTGGTGATCCAGTTTTGCCAACACCATTTGCTGAAGATGCTGTCTTTCCTCCATTGAGTCTTCTTGGTCCCTTTGTCAAATATAAGGTGGCTGAAATTGTATGTGCTCAAGTTTAGATCTTCAATTTTGTTCCATTGGTCAACAGTTCTGTTTTTGTGCCAGTACCAGGCTATTTTTATGACTATAGCCCTGTAATAGAGTTTGAAGTCTGGTATAATGATCCCCACTGTATTACTCTTTTCGCTCAGGATTGCTTTGGCTATTTGGGGACTTTTGTTTTTCCATATGAATTTAAGGATTTTTTTTTTCCAAGTCTGTGGAGAAACTCCTGGGGATTTTAATTGGGATTACATTGAATCTGTATATTAATTTGGGTAGAATGGACATTATTAATTTTCACAATCCATGAGCATGGGAGGTCTTTCCATCTTCTGATGTGTTTAATCTCCTTTAGGGGTTGAAAATTTTTGTTGTACAGATCTTTGGTGTCTTTGTTTAGGTTTGTTCCTAGGTATTTTATTGTTTTTGAGGCTATTGTGAGTGGAAAGGGCTCCTTATATTCTTTCTTCAGTTGCTTGTTGTTGGTGTAAAGAAAGGCTACTGATTTTTTAGGTAAAATTTTTTAGGTTAATTTTGTATCTCATCACTTTACTGAAACTCTTCATTGTCTCTAGGAGTTTTCTGGTGGAGTTTTTAGCATCCCTTAGGTAAACTATCATATCACCTGAAAAAAGGCATAGCTTGACTTCCTTTTTTCCAATTAGTACTCTTTTAATTTCCCTTTCTTGTCTTATTCCCCTAGCAAGTATTTCAGGTACTATATTGAAGAGGAGTGGTAACAAGGGGCAGCCTTGCCAAGTTCCTACCTTTAAGGGGAATGCTTCTGACTTTTCTCCATTTAGGATGATGTTGGCTGTGGGTTTCTTGTATATGGCTTTGGTTACATTGGGGAATGATCCCTCCAGTCCAATTCCCTTTAGGACTTTAAGCATGAAGGGATGCTGGATTTTGTCAAAGACTTTTTCTGAGTCAATTGAGATGATTGTGTGGTTTTTGTCTTTCGGTCCATTTATGTGTTTTATGATATTTATTGATTTACGTATGTTGAACCATCCCTGCATCTCTGGTATGAATCCAACTTGGTCATGATGGATGATCTTTTTGATGTGCGATTTGCAAGTATTTTGTTGAGAATTTTTGCATCTGTGTTCATTAATGAGATGGGTGTATAGTTTTCTTTTTTGGTTGTATCTTTGCTTGGTTTTGGTATTAGAGTGATGCTGGCTTTATAGAAGGAATTTGGGAGATTTTCCTCCGTTCGTATCTTTCTGAACAGTTTGAGTAGTAATAGTTGTAAGTCCTTAGAATTCTGGAACTGAGCCTTTTTTAGTTGAGAGGTTTTTTTTATTACATTTTAAATATCCTCAAATATTATGGGTCTGTTTAAGCTGTCAATCTTTTCTTGATTAAGCTTTGTTGGGTTCCAGGATTTTAGATATTCATCCCTTTCTCCTCGGTTTTCAAATTTAGTAGAGTATAGGTTTTTGACGTATTCCCATATAATTGTCTGGATCTTTTCGTTGTCTGTTGTGATGTTTCCCCTTTCCTCACAAATTCTGTTGATTTGGAGTTGCTCTTTCTTTCTTTTGGTTAACTGGGCTAGAGGTCTGTCTATCTTGTTTACCCTTTCAAACAACCAACTTTTTAATTCATTGATTCTTTATATTGTTTTCTTTGTTTCTATTTCATTGATTTCTGCTCTGATTTTTTTATTTCTTCCTGTCTGTTGCATTTAGAGTTCATTTGTTGTTGTCTCTCAAGTATTTTTAGCTGTAGTATTAGATCATTTATTTGTGCTCTTTCTGTTTTTTTTAAATTTTTTATGTGTATAAATGTACTGTTTGCATGTAGGTTTGTGCACCCGTGTCATGCAATGACACGGAGGTCAGAGGATGGTGTTGGATTTCCCTGGAACTGGAGTTAAAGACAGTTCTCTGACACCATGTGGGTGCTGGGGATTGAACCTGGGTCCTCCGCAAGAGCAGTCGGTGCTCTTAACCACTAGGTCATCTCCCCAGCCCCTCTTTCTGTTTTTTTAATGTAGGTACCTAGGGCTATAAATTTCCCTCTTAGGACTGCTTTTAAAGTATCTCATAGGTTTTGTTGTGTTGTATTGTCATTTTCATTTAGTTCCAGGAATGCTTTTATTTCTTTCTTTATTCCTTCCTTGACCCATTCATTATTCAGGTGTGTGTTGTTTAGTCTCCATGTGTTCTTGTAGATACTAGAGCTTATTCTGATGTTGATACTGAGTTTTATTGCACTGTGGTCTTACAGAATGCATGAGATTATTTCAATCTTTTTGTATTTGTTGAAGTTTTTTCGGTGTCCCAGTATGTGGTCTGTTATGGAGAGTGTTTTCTGGGGTGCTGAGTAGAAAGTGTATTCTCTGGTGTTTGGGTAGACTATTTGGTACATGTCTGTGAGGTCCATTTGGTGTATTGTTCAGTTCAGGTGTCTCTCTGTTCATTCTTTGTCCAGTTGACCTGCCCAAAGGGCTCAGTGGGATATTGCTGGGATTAATCTGTGCCTTGAGGTCCTGCAGAATTGTGCTTATAAATTTTGGTGCACCTGAGTTTGGTGCATATATATTCATGATTGTGAAATCTTCATGGTTAATTTTAATTTTCCTTTGATAAGGAGGTATAATGGCCCTCTTTGTCTCTTCTGGTTAGTTTTACTTTGAGGTCTATTTTGTCTGATATTAGAATATCAACTCCTGCTTTCTTTCTGGTACCATTTACTTGGAATAGTTTTTCCATCCTTTCACCTCAAGTTGGTGTCTCTCCTTGAGGGTTTGATGGGTTTCTTCTAGACAGCATATAGATGGATTCTGTTTCCTATTACATTCTCCCAGTGTATGTCATTTGACTGGGGAGTTTAGGCCATTAATATTTAAGGTTATAATTGACAGATGTGTATTGCTTCCTTTCACCTTATTATCCATTTGCATTTTTGGTCTAGGTTAGTATTTCCACAGTTATGCTTTTATTAATTAATTTCTCTTTCTAGGTGCTTGGGGATAGTTGCTCTTTTCCTCTGTTCTTTGAATTGCTTCAAGTATTCTCTGAAGGCTTGGTTTTCCAGACATGTATTCTTTCATCTTGTTTATGTCATGAAAGATTTTTCCTTCTCCTTCAACTATAATCAACATTTTTGCTGGATATAGTAACCTGGGTTGGCATTTATAGTCATTTAGTAGTGGGAATACTTTGGTCCACATTCTTCTTGCTTTCATAGTTTTCACTTAAAAATCAGCTGTAATTCTGATGGGTTTCTCCTTATATGTAACTTGTTGTTTTTCTCTTGTGGCTTTCAGCATTTTTTTTTTTTTTGGTGTTTTTGAGACAGGATCTCCCTGTAGCCCCAGATGTCCTGGAACTCACTTTGTAGATCAGGCTGGCCTTGAACTCACAAAGATCCACCTGCCTCTGCTTCCTGAGTGCTGAGATTAAAGGCATGCACCACCACACATGGCTGGCTTTCAGCATTTTGTCTTTGTTTTGGGTGTCTAGCATTTTAACTATGATGTAGTGTGGGGTATAGTGTGGGGGAGTTTCTTTTCTTGTGTTTGTATGGGTTCCTCGTTTTTTAGTTTGGCAAAATTTTCTTCTGTTATTCTGTTGAAGATCTGATCAATACCATTCTCTTGGGATTCTTCTTCCTCTATCTCTATGATGTGGAGGTTTGGTCTTTTCATAGTGTCCCACATTTCCTGGTTGTTCCACTTTTGTGTTTTTTAAGATTTTTCATATTCTTTTCTTGAGTGTTCTAGGTCTTCCACTTTATCTTCCAGTGTTGACATTCTATTTTCTGCTTCATCTGATATGTCTCTATAGCTTTCTCCCATCCTTTCCTGTTGATTGGATGTGTGTTTTATTTCCTTTTTCATTTCATCCTGTGATTTCGTTACTATTTTCACTTCCTTTTGGAGCTTGTCATTCTCTTCTTGTAGCACCTTGCTTCACTGGTTTTCATTTTTAATTTCAGCATGGGATCTTTTCAGTGTTTCCACTTCCTTCAGGAATTTTTCATTCTCTCCCTCTACTTCCTTCCTGAGTTTGTACTTCTTTCCCTCTAGTTCCTTCCTGAGTTTATCATCCTCTTCCTTTAGTTCTTTGATTTATTCTTTATATTCCTTGATTTCTTTGCGTGTATCTATGATTATTCTTCTAAGATCTGTGTCCTGGCTTACCTCCAGGGAGATCTCATTGTAGGAATCTTCTATAGGATTGGTAGAGTTTGATGTGAAATTATTATGTGCTTTTCCCATGTTGTTTTTTTCTTTGTGTTTTTGGTATGTGGGTTTGTTTTGTTGTTTATATTCTGATGTGAATCTCCAATGTTTCTTTGCTGTGTTGAAGGCTTGCTTTGCTTGTTTCCTTCAGATGCCTTTATTGTTTTCTCCTCATTTATGTAGGGTTGTTTGCCTAGGTTTCAGGCTTTAACTTTTGGTTATATTTTGGAGGGTCTACCTCACTCTTCCCTTTCTGTTCTGAAGGTTGTCCAAAAACTGGGTAGGTAACAACCAGGTAGGCATCCTGCTGAGCACTGTGCTCTGTCTGCTTCCTGCCAGCCAGTTCCTCTAGGTTGGTTGTGGGGCTTGGTGTTCTAGGACTGGAGTTGTGTCAGGTTCCCGTTTCTTCTATTGCCTTGCCCCTGAATCACTACTGTGGTCCTTCTGGGACACTGGGACACTTGCTCCACAACTTGAGTGATGTGGCAGGGAGGGAATGTTGCTTCTTTGGCCCTGTGCTCAGGTTGGCTGGGTAACTCCACCCATACTGCTGCACAGGCCTGGTGAATAATCCACCTGGCTGAAGCGCCTGGCCTGTGTGCACGTGCCCCACGTAGTTAGACAAAGTGAGCCAGACCCACAAAGACATATTCTGCCTATTTTGTCTCATATGCAGAATCTAGGCTTAATTTTACACATGCGCATGCGTGCGCATGCGTGCGCACGCACACACACACACACACACACAGAGAGAGAGAGAGAGAGAGAGAGAGAGAGAGAGAGAGAGAGCTGTTCATTGAATGCCTGTAATCCCAGTAAGCAGAGAGCTGAGGCAAGAGGACCATGAATTCAAGTCAGCCTGGATTATGTAGTAAAACTTTGTTTTTAAATAAAACTAAAAACCAGCCTGGTCTACACAGCAAGTACTAGCCCTAATGGGGCTACAGGGAGACCCTGTATCAAAAAAATTTTTAATTAAAAAATGTAAGCTGGAGAGATGGCTTAGCAGTTAAGAATACTTCCTTCTTTTTTCTTGCAAGGGACCTGAGTTCAGATCCCAGCTGCCCCTAACTCCAGCTCCAAGAGATCCAGCTCTGTCTTCTAGCTTCTGAACACACCTGTGCACATGTGACAAAGATGAGTGTGCACGTGCACACTCACACACACATAAATAAAAATTGAATGAATCATTTAAAACTAAAAATTAATGCCCAGTGATGCCCCAACCTTAAAATATAAAATAAAACAAAATAAAGTATCTAGTTCCTCTCTTATATTGTAAAGTAACCTGGTGTCACAGGTGAAAAGAACAGCTAATGGTTAACCCATGGAATCAGGGCTGGACCACAGTCAGAGCCCCTTGGACAGAGAGGATGGCTTTCCTCTTGCATATGTCAAGGATCATAAACCTAAAGCTTTGTTTTAAAGTTTTTTTAAAATTTTATTTCTGTATGTGTACGAATGTACTGTCTGCATGTAGGTCTGTGCACCCATGTTGTGCAATGCTGCGGAGATTAGAAGAGGGTCTTGGATTCCCCTGGAACTGGAGTTCTCCTGGAATTGGAGTTACAGACGGTTCTTAGCCACCATGTGGGTGCTGGGGATCAAACCCGGNGGAAAGAATCTCAGCTGGGGAAGGGGACTTTTTCCCCCTTTTCCCTAAGCCCTATTTTAAATAGATTCCTCCCTACAAGCCATGTGTCCACATTCGGAGTTGTAAGTAACCCAGCCCATTTCCCTGCCCTGGCCCTATCACAAGCTCAAGAGTATCAGCACAACTGGAAATTGGCTCTTTAAAATGAAGGTGTCCTATTCCGGTCTGTAGACATATCTGGTACACAATGAGGACAATTAACCCTTTCAGTCCTCCCAGGCAAGGGCATAGTAGAATGTCTGCCCCTTGCTTTGAGATCGGCAGGAGCTAAACTGTGGATACAGGATGTAGTTCTCAGCAGTCTGTGTGGGATTCTGGTTAACCTAATCATACACTCATCCAATTGGAGCTCTCAGATTGTGCATACTTTCCTTCAGAGCTTCTTGCTACAGTTCTAGAAAGCAAACACCGGACCTTATTGGTCTTGCAGAGAGTGTCAAAGCAGTCAGAGCTCCAGTTGTTGATAAAAAACACCAAGGGTCCCTTAAATTATTTTAGCAACAGTGGGCCATTAACAAGCAAGTGAAATCTAGGCAAATAAAAAAAAACCCAGGGTGCCCAGTTCTAAGTAGGAATTCTCAGATTTCAATAAAAGCTGAATCAGACATTGTACTGACAAATCCGAAATTTCTACGTGTCTAGTCACCAGACCCATGACTGAAATCTTATCAGTCCATTAAGCAACAGATAAATGTGTGTTGATTGAAGACTGAGGGCCTAGGAGGGGTGAGCCAGACTCCTAGATACCAAAAGTTCAGTTTTGTGTCCTTGAGCAAGTCACAAAGCCTCTCTCAATAGCAGATATTACAAGTGTAAAATGAAAGTGTTTATGTCTTATGCCTAAAGTGTTATGTCTAAAATGTGTACCTTGAACTTATCCATTCTCAAGTGAGTGGAATCCATCTCACTGATATTTGGAGATATCTAACTGTGTTGAGTGAATCCCAAACACAGGAACTTATTTTTAAAATTTGTTTTCTATGTATTATTGTGAATGTGTATATGGGTGTGGTTACACACAGGCCACAGCGACAACATGGAGGCTCAGAGGCACTTCTTTCCACTCACCCTTTCCATGGGTTCTGGGACTCGAAACTCGGGTTGCCCTGGGACCTAGAAGCAAGCAACTTTACCTGCTGAGCCATCTCGCTGGTCCCTACTGTGTTTGAGGATTGAGGTGTTTGGGGCTTTCTGTTCCATACCTTTCTGATGGAGTGGCATTGATTTCTCTCACAAGGCTATGACTACCACTCCATTTGACCAGGAGGAAATTGAAGGTCTGGCCTGAAATGGCAGAGGAGGAAGGTCCCTCACCCTAGTGCTTTTCATTCCCTGCTTATTTTCTGCTGCAGAATATCCATGCATCCTAAACTCTAACACATAGCAGAAGCCCCACACAGGGTCTCACTCATTCTATTTGGGGCTGACACTTCTCAACCCCAGGCCGGGTCGATGTCTGCTGAGCTCTTGTCCACTACTGGAACACAGTCTCACTAGCCCTGAGAGCTACACCATAAAGCCCCGAGGTGAGAGATCTAGTGATCAGCTTCTGATCCAAGTGGAGAGCTTCACATTACAGTCAATCAATTTGCTGCATTGGAGCTGCGCCATCTTTGGGAATAGTTGTATATTGGGAGTGGCCACAGAGATGGGGGCCATGTATTGGAAGGTTGACCTAACATGTAGCTAAGGTTCTTCTTAATAAGAAAATAGATTTGTGTGTTTTCAGCTTTTAAATATAGTTACATGTGTGGTGTATGAGTGGTGTGTGTTAGTGTTGGTCGTGATAGTGTTAGTGGTTGTGTATATGAGTTGTGCTGAGGCCCTGCCAGTGTTTCTAACTCCTAGCTTTCCTTACAGATGGGATTGCAGCCACGTGCTTTGACATCCAGTTTTTATAGGGTCGCTGGGGATCAAACCCAGCTCTTCTGCATGCACAGGCAAGTACTTAGAACAAACTGGGCCACAATCCACCAGCTCCTACATGGGATTTTATTAGCTCGAAGAACAAGAACTAGGAGGGGGATCTGGTGACAGAGTGATGCTCCTCCTCGCAGGAGACCTCTCTTTATGATCATACCTCCATGTTTGAATTGTGCCTTGAAGATTAAGAGATACTTGGGTGGAGGCAATGAAAGCTGGGAGAAATAGCTCCTTAATTAATTCAGTACAGGATGCGACTGAATGAAGTACAGCGAGGAGAATGAGAAAAATGTAAAAAAAAAAAAAAAAAAAAAAAAAAAAATCATATTTTAATTTTTTTTTATTAATTTTTTTTTTGGTCTTTTTTGAGACAGGGTCCTCCCTGTAGCCTCCAGCTGTCCTGGAACTCACTCTATAGACCAGGCTGGCCATTGAACTCACAAAGATCCTCCTGCCCGTCTGCCTCCCAATGCTAGGATAAAGGTGATGCGCCACACCACGCCCGGCTCTTGTTTTTTTTAATTTATCACTTTTATTTATGTGCATATGTATATTGCCCGCACTTATGTAAGTGCACCCTGTGTCATACCAGTCCCACGGAGGACATAAGGAGGCATCAGATCCTCTGGAACTGGAAGTTATGGGCAATTAACTGCCATGTGGATTCTGGGATTTGAACTCCGGACTTCTGGAAGAACAGCCAGTGTCTCTCTTATACTGCTGAGCCATCTCTCCAGCCCATATAATGATTTTAATACGATCTGACATAATATTTCAACCATACTATAAATAAACAATTTGTAAATTTTTTGGTCTTTTTGAGAACAAGGTCTCCCTGTGGCCCCATCAGGCCTGGAAAACTACATATGGACAGGCGCTTGAACTCACAAAAGATCACCTGCCTTTGCCTCTTAAGTGCTAAGATTAAGCAACAATGTGTAAATTTTTAAACATTAGCAATGTAAAGACTAAAATGTACAACTGTTCCCATTTTATTTCATGAAGAACATAGAGGGGAAAAGAGTTTAAAGAACAAAACTACTTTGTAAATATATCAAAATAATCACCACGAATAAGGCCAATTTTAGAGGAACACAGCTCCAAACTTATTGTCCATTCTTTTGACCCTACAAAAGAAAAAAGCACGATATTTGTAACATTTATCAAAAAGAAAATATGTGTCACTTCTGACCTTTAATTTAGTCTTTTTTTATGTCACAGAAGCCACTGAAGGACGACTCAAATAACAGCATCATGGAACACTAAGGGTTGAAGAGGAACTGAGGGAACCAAATTGGTGGTAGTGGTGGAGGGGCTGTCAGAGAGGTATAAAAAAGAAATATACCAGCAATAATGTCTCTGGCAACCAGGCAACACTGGCAGAGTGTTTGTGGGCAGGGGCTGTGTGAGAAACGGGATCTCATCTCGCCCTGAATATTTCTTTTGGTCATTTGTTGTTTGTTTTGTCTGGGTTGGCTTGGAGCGTTTCAAAAAGTAACAGGAGATTAAAGGGAGCTTTCGGAAATCTTTAATTGGGAGCCAAGAACTTAGATTTGATTAGAAGTGAGGGAAGGAAGCAAGCATTTCTTAAGCACCTCTCCAGGCCCAGAGTCGGTCTCTTACTAGAAATGATGTCATTCTGCCTCGGGTGAGGAAGTGGCTGTCTCCACTCAGCAAAGGAGAAAAGTAGAGGCTCAGGAGGCTTGATTCCGGCTTGCTGCAGGCTGCCCAGTGCCAGATGTGAAGGATAGAGGACCAACTTAAATTTCAAGCTGGCCCATTCGCGTTCAAAAGTGCCACCAAGGGGCAGGGAAGATGGCTCAGGAGGTAGGAGTGCTTTGTTCTGGCAAGCAGGAAGGATACTGGGTTTGAATCAACCAGCACCACACGTAACAAACCGCCACGCAACGGCTGCGCCATGCCTGTAAGCCCGGTTATGGTGGGTGGAGGTGTGGAGCAAAGGATCCTGGGAGCTCACCCACTTCACACTACGCAGCTTAGCAGAATAGAAGCAGCCTCTTTTCAGTGAGAGAGACCCCATCTCAAGGAACAAATGGAGAATGATAGAAGACACTCCAAGATGAATCTTTGCTCTTGTCTATGCACAGTCGAAGCACATACACATGGGTTGTGTTCCTCCACATGTGTACATTGCTGCCACTAACACACTGAGGACACAACAACACAGCACACACAGATACACACACACCAGAGCCACACACAGGCAATAATACATAGAGATAACACAAGATGATCACCCCCTCCCCCACACATACACAACATAAACACAGTGCACTGAGATTTGGCTTCTGCACGCATCCTAATGCTAAAATCAGTTCTGCAGACTGTTCCTTGATGTGGAAATTCCAACCCACTTTCTTCCCGTGTTTCTTGGATTGCACGACCATAGTAAATTCCCTGTGGCATGCAAATTGTTTTTAGATCTAAAATACCACCCCTGTAGGTTTAAGCAAGATTTTAGCTGTGACTGTAAAGACATAAAAATGATATTCAGTACTACCCCCTGCTATCTATCTGACCCTTGGTGCCTGGCTCCACCTTCCTGGCTACCACTTTTTGTTTTTATATTACACTTACTAGCTTCTAACATACTGTTTGATTTTTCAAATGATGTTTACTATTTATTCTGCACTTCTCCAGCTTGCAGTAGACTGGATTTTTTGCCTGTCAAATGGATATCAAATGCTTAGAAGAGCAATCAGTGTTTTCTTTTCTGCCAGGAGCCATATAACAACTATTTTAGGATTATGGACCATGTGATCTCCTGTCCACTGATAATGCTGAGCAGAGACTGAACAGACGTGGCACAACCAGCAACTGTGGCGTAGTTTCCAACAGGATTTATTAAACGGACATGGGAAATTTGGTAAATGAAAGTAAATTTACCAAGCTATCAGAAAATTTATATTTTCCCAAACCATTAAAAAAAATAGAAGAACCTTCTTGAATTCTGGTCATCAGGGCTGGCAGCAAGCACCTTATCTGGATGAACTACTTCACTGGCTCAAAAATCAAATTTGTTAACTTTTCTTTTTATTTATTTTTATGTGTTGAAATGTAACTGGCTGCATGTAGGTTGTGCACCCGTGTCGGCAAAGTGCTGTGGAGGTCAGAGAGGGTCTCAGATTCCCCAGAACTGAGAGTTCTCCTGGAATTGGAGTTCAGATGGGTCTCAGCCGCCATGTGGGTGCTGGGTATCGAACCCGGTCCTCTGCATAGAGCAGTGGGGTGCTCTTAACCGCTAGCATCCCTCCAGCCGTGTTTAACTTTCTTTAACACACCTAAAACTAATTAAAGAAAAAGATATAAGAAACTATTCTTAGCTTTAGAATCATATCCCCACCCCCTACCCAAAGGCACTTGGTCTATAGGCCAAACCCAGGTCTAGAAAATAGTATCTGAAACATAGTAGTTGCTCAGAAAACAGAATGCACTGGGATTGTCCCAGTGAGAAACATTACATTCCACTGTCTCCAGGTCACTCCCATTACCAATTCACATCCTCTTTCAGGACCTCTATTTCTTCATCTATAAAATAAACTGAACTAGATGATCTGGTCAGTTAAAGTCCTTTCACAGCAATGAGTAATCTCATTAAAACCTTAAACACTGAAAAATACAGAATAATGAACTCATAAGAAAATAACTCTCTGGGCCTGGAGCTATGGCTCAGCAAGTCAAGAGCATTGATTGCTTTTGGAGATGACCAGGGTGTGGTTCCCAGCACCCATATCGGCTCGCGGGATGAGTATTGGGGGTATATACCCAGGAGTGGTATGACTGGGTCACGGTGGTTAGGCTCAATTTTGAGTCCTTTTCAGGGTCTTCCCACACTGCTTTAATAATGGTGTACAAGTTTTACAATATTCCCACCAGCAGTGGAGTGAGTATTCCCCTTTCCCATAACCGTCAGCATTTTGGTGTCTTTTGAGTGTTCTTGATTATTAGCCAGTTGTATCAGAAGTGAGGTGATATACTAGAGTGGTTTTAATTTACAGTTCCTTAATTAATAAATGATTGTTGAACACTTTTTAAGATGTTCTTCAGCCTCTTTAATTCTCACTGGTGAAGTATCTGTTCAGGTCTTCACTCCATCTATTGAGTAAGGTCATTATTGTTTTCTTCTCAATTTTTTGAGTAGTTTCTAATATTCTTGACATTAATGCTCCTGTCCAGAATTATCACTGGTGAAGATTTCCTCCACCTTCTGTGAGGTTTTCTCTTCACTTCCTTAATTTTTTTTTTTTTTATGATGTTTATTGATTTTTGCATGCTGATTTTGTATTGTATTTGATGAATTGATTTATTAATTCTTGCGCAGCTGCCTGTCTGATTTAGAAAGTCTTTTCCTATGCCCATGTCTTAAAGGTTGTTTGCCCACTTTTTTTTCTATCACCTTCAGGGTTTCGGGTTTCCATTGAGAATCTTTGATCCACTTGGTAGTTGACTTTTGTAACAGGGTGAGAGGTAGGGGGTTTTAATTTTGTTCTCTACAAATGGTAATCCTGTTTTGCCCCAGCACCATTTGCTGAAGATTCTATCCTTCCCCAATTGAGGATTTTTTTGCCCCTTTGTAAACTATGAGGTGGCTGAAATTTGTAATGAGCTCAAGTTTTGGATCTTCAAAATTTTATTCCATTGGTCCTGGTCTGTTTTGTGCCAGACCAGCTCGTTTTTTTTTCTTTTATATATGCCCGTAGATATGCTTTGAAGTCTGATAGAGCAATAACCCCTGTGATTGCATTTTTCAATTCAGGGTTTCCTTTAGCTATTCGGGTCTTTGTTTTTCCATATAAATAAGGATTTTTTTTTCCCAAGTCTGATGAAAAAGACTCATCAGGGATATTTGATAGGGATTGTGTTGAATATTCACTTTGGGAAAATGACATTTTTACTAATAATTAATTTCCAATCCAGGAGCATGGGAAGGTCTTTTTCCATCTTCTCGATGTCTTCTCAATCTCCTTCTTCAGGGATTTAAAGTGTTTGTTGAGAGATCTTTGGTACTCTTGGTTAGTTTGTTCCCAGGTATTATTATTATTTTTGAGGCTAAATTGTGGTGGTGAAGGTCTTCTTATATCACTCTCCACTTAGTTGTTTTGTTGCTGAAAAGAAAAGGCTACTGATTGTTTTTAGGTTTGAATTTGTTGTATCCCCATCCACTTTACTGAAGACTCTAATCATTTCTAGAGTTTCTGGTGGAGTTTTTAGCATTCCTTAGGTAAATATCATATCATCTGTAAAAGGGATAGCTTAACTTCCTCTTTCTGATTAGTACTCCTTTAAATTTCCTTTTCTCTTGTCTTATTGCCCTAGAAGCATTTCAAAGCACTATGTGGAAGAAGAGTGGCAATAAGGGGCCAGCCTTGCTGGGTTTCCACCTTAAAGGGAAATGGTTCCAATTTTTCTCCAATTTAAGGATGAAGTTGGCTGTGGTTTTATATGGCTTTGATCTTTGTGAGGATGTTCCCTTCAGTCTGATTCTTCTAGGTCTTTAAAAACATGACACGGAATGTGGACTCTTTTCAAGGTTTAAGAGCTTTTTTCTGCCATCAATTGAGAATGATGTGTGTGGTTTTTGGTCTTTCAGTCCATTTATGTGTTTTTATGAATTTATTGATTTATGTATGTTGGAACCATCCCTGCATCTCTGGTATGAATCCAACTTGATCATGATGTGATGGTGACTTTTGTGTGAGTCTGGTCTGCGTATGGCAATTTTCAAGCATGTTTATAAATTTTATTTATTTTTATTGTATGGAATTACTTCTGCAATGTCAGGTTTGGCACCTATGTCGTGCAATAGGCTGCAGAGGTCAGAAGAGGGTGTCCAATTCCCCTGGAACTGGAGTTAAAGACAGTTACTCAGCCACCATGTGGTGATGCTGGGAATCGTACCTGTGGTCCTCTGTAAGAGCAGTCCAGGGAGTCTTAACACACAGGGAGCCATCTCTCCATCCCCGCAAGTATTTTTTTTTTATGAGAGTTTTTGCATCTGTGTTCATTAATGAAGATGGGTCATAGCATGTCTTTTTGTTGTAATACTTGCCGGTTTGCGTATTGGAGGGGATGCTGGCTTCATGGAAGGAATTTTGGAGAGTTCCCTCTGTTTCTATCTTTCTTCTGAACAGTTTAATAGTAAATGGTTGTAGGACCCAAATCTTTGGAATGGTTTATAGAATTCGCGTGAATACCACCTGGACCTGGGCTTTTTTTAGTTGAGAGGATTTTTGTTTTTGTTTTTAATTTTATTTATTTTTTAATGTGTATGAATGTACTGTCTGCATGTAGTTTTGCACCAGTGTCATGGGGCAATAAGCCCGCGGAGGTCAGAAGAGGGTGGAATTCCCCCTGAAACTGGAGTTAAAGGATGGTTTCAGCCCAATGTGGGTGCTGGGATCGAACGCCAGGTTCCTCCTGCAAGACAGTCATGCTGTAACTTACGCAGGCATCTCTCCAAGCCCCATTGGGGAGGTTTTAATTACATCATTCAATTTCCTCAATATTATGGGTCTGTTTAAACTGTCAACATCTTCTTCAGTTAAGCTTTGTGGTTCCCAGGATGTTCAGATTGTCATACTCATTTCTCTTAGGTTTTCAATTGAGTGTGCAGTATAAGTTTTTGAAGTATTCCCATATAATTATCTGATCTTTATTCTTTGTCGTGTTGTGATTATTTCCCATTTCATCACGATACTTTTTTTGGAGTTTGTTTTTTTTTTTTTTATTTTTGTTTAACTTTTTTTTTTGTTCTTTTTTTTGCTACTGTTGTTTTTGTTTATTTTTTCCGTTTAGCACACGGTTTTGGGGAATTCTTGATTTAATGTATTGTTTTTCTTTGTTCTATTCATTGAATTTCTATCCTCCTCGGATTTTTGTTATTTCTTCCTTGCTTTGGTTTAGGATTCATTTGTTGTTTGTCTCTCAGTGTTTTAGTTGCATGTTAATTTTTTATTTGTTCCCCATTCTTTTTATTTTTTTTTAATTTTTTGCAATGTGTATGAATGTATTGTCGCATGCAGGTCTGTGCACCCATGTCGTGTTATTGCCGCGGAAGTCAGAAGAGGCCTCGGATCGCCCCTGCCTGGAATTGGGTTACAGACAGTTCTTGCCGACCAGTGGTGGGTGCGGGGAATCAAACCATGAGGTCCTCTGCAAGAGCGTTCCGGCTCTTAAACGCTAGGGCCATCTCTATCCAGCCCTTGTCCCCAATTCTTAAAAACACATTTTAAGTCAGACAGTATTTTGTTGCAGGGTAGTTGTAATATGGGAGTATTAAAGCCACACTTTGTCCCCATGATAATTAACTGCCAAGTCCTTCTGAAAATCTTTCTCGTGATGGCTAATCCTGGTTGTTAACTTGACTGATATTAAGAGCTGTCCAGAAAATTGGCAAATCTCATTTCTAGACATGTTCGTGAGGGTGTTACCAGAGAAGATTAGCATGTGTGTGCATTAGTGAACCAAAGGGAGAAAGTTCTGCCCTGAAAGTGGGCAGCACCATCCAATGCCATCATGAGGGGGGGGGAGCTGGATGGAACAAAGACCTAGAAGAACAGAGATGCCCGGAGAAGACAGCCCCGCCCTTCCTGAGCAGCTGAACACATTGCTACTTCTCTGACTCCAGAATTTTGAGCTTTTAACATGAATTTAACCACCTATCCTCCAGACCTTCAGCCTCCAGCTGCATTGTTAGTCTACCTAGTCTGAGATTTCTGAGTTCTTGAAGTGAGCAGCTTCTAGTTTCTCTAGCTCTCCAGCCTGCAGATGGCCATGTATGGGGAGTATTAGGCTTCTGATTCCTTTTAAAAATAAACCAACCTTAACATTATGTACAGAGTTAGTTGATTTGGTTTCTCTGGAGAATACTAATAGAGTCTCTCAGATGTCTATCCTTCTCCCCACTCCCACAATCACCCCTAAATCAGATTGTTATTGCTCATCTGCTGTGGGAGACTGTTACTGTATGGAAATGCTCTACACAAATGACTTTAACCTACTTTGGCAACTAAGAAAAGTCTAATCTTAAATTTTGAGATATAAGCAGGATTAGCTTATAATGAATGTAATTGAATGAATAAAAAGTTTTTAGGCCTTGGGCTCCTTTGTAACCTAAACACAGGAGCTTTAATCCCTCATGAGCCATGTGTTGTGTGTGTGTGTGTGTGGTGTGGTTGTTGTAGATACCAACAAAGTGCTACAATCAATATATATTCATTGGAAGCAATGAGCTATTCCATTTGTAATGCAAACAGGTGGAATTAGATTAATAATATATTTATGCTTGTGTGTGCTGTTCTGGGTCACCAGGGGTTAGAAATGGCAAAATCTTCTCTATAAGGAAATGGTTTGCTCTTCCTTCCTTCCCCATTTCATGCTGGTTGGGATGGTTTCAGTAAAGAAAGAGCAGGCCTTGGCTGGAGAGAACAGTTCTGGGAGAACTCTGAATGAACAGGTCTCAGAGCAAGTTTGGTTAAAGTGGATGCTGAGAGTCTGGCTGAGATTATTCAGACATTGCCACAATGTGGCGTTGCATTGCTGCAACCTTGTTTCTTGGTCCCAAGTCTTGTGTCTCTTTAGTCTCTGTTAGTCAGTGGAGAATAAGGTTGTGTTTTGTCTCTCTTTCCCTCTATTTTTAGCATAATACAAGATAATAAATCTCTGGGAAGTAATTGAGTGATGAGTGTTTAAAACAATCTGTGGGGCTGGAGAGATGCCTAGTGGTTAGAGGCCGACTGCTCTTACAAGAGGACTTCGAAAGATGGAGTAAAGAGCTGAACAGAGACTTCACCAGTAAGGGAAGTAAAGATGGCTGAGAAACGTCTTAAAAAATGTTCAACACTGTTAATAATTAAGGAAATGCAAATTAAAACCACACTAATGTATCATCTCACTCCAAAAAGATTGGCCACAATCAAGAAAACAAAAGACACAAAATGCTGGAGAGGTGGTGGGGAACACTCATCCACTGCTGGTGGGAATGTAAACTCCTACAACCACTGTGGAAAGCAGTGTGGAGAACCCTTAAAACTCAAAATGAGCCTACCACCTGACCCAGCCATACCCCTCCTGGGTATTTACCCACAAGACGCATCCTACGGCAAAGATACATGCACAGCTATGTTTATTGCAGCTCTCTTCACAGTAGCGAAGAGCTGAAACCAAGCCAAATGCCCCTCGACTGATGACTGGATAACAAAAATGTGGTATATCTACACAATGGAGTTCTTTTTAAAAATTTTTAAAATTTATTTTATATGTTTCTGAATGCACTGTTTGCATGTGGGTTTGTGCACCCGTGTCGTGCAATGCCTTGGAGGTCAGAAGAGGGCGTCAGATTCCCCTGGAACTGGAGTTCTCCTGGAATTGGAGTTACAGACGGTTCTTAGCCACCATGTGGGTGCTGGGGATCAAACCCGGGTCCTCTGTAAGAGCAGTCGGCGCTCTTAACCACTAGGCCATCTCTCCAGCCCCCTAAAGATTTGTTTTAAACACTCATCACTCATACTTCCCAGAATTTATTTATCTTGTATTATGCTAAAAATAGAGGGAAAGAGAGACAAAACACAACCTTATTCTCCACTGACTAACAGAGACTAAAGAGACACAAGACTTGGGACCAAGAAACAAGGTTGCAGCAATGCAACGCCACATTGTGGCAATGTCTGAATAATCTCAGCCAGACTCTCAGCATCCACTTTAACCAAACTTGCTCTGAGACCTGTTCATTCAGAGTTCTCCCAGAACTGTGCTCTCCAGCCAAGGCCTTGCTCTTTCTTTACTGAAACCATCCAACCAGCATGAAATGGGGAAGGAAGTAAGAGCAAACCATTTCCTTATTAGAGAAGGATTTTGCCATTTCTAACCCCTGGTGACCCAGAACAGCACACACAAGCATAAATATATTATTAATCTAATTCCACCTGTTTGCATTACAAATGGAATAGCTTCATTGCTTCCAATGAATATATATTGATTGTAGCACTTTGTTGGTATCTACAACACACACACACACACACACACACACACACACACACAGGGTCATGAGGGATTAAAGCTCTGTGTTTAGGTTACAAAAGGAGCCCACAGCCTAATAAACTTGTTTATTCATTCATTACATTCATTATAAGCTAATCCTGCTTATATCTCAAAATTTAAGATTAGCTTTCTTGTTGCCAAAGTAGGTTAAAGTCATTTGTGTAGAGCATTTCCATACAGTAACAGTCTCCCACAGCAGATGAGCAATAACAATCTGATTTAGGGGTGATTGTGGGAGTGGGGAGAAGGATAGACATCTGAGAGACTCTATTAGTATTCTCCAGAGAAACCAAATCAACTAACTCTGTACATAATGTTAAGGTTGGTTTATAAGATCAGAAGCCTAATACTCCCATAATGGCCATCTGCAGGCTGGAGAGCTAGAGAAACTAGAAGCTGCTCACTTCAAGAACTCAGAAATCTCAGACTAGGTAGACTAACAATGCAGCTGGAGGCTGAAGGTCTGGAGGATAGGTGGTTAAATTCATGTTAAAAGCTCAAAATTCTGGAGTCAGAGAAGTAGCAATGTGTTCAGCTGCTCAGGAAGGGCGGGGCTGTCTTCTCCGGGCATCTCTGTTCTTCTAGGTCTTTGTTCCATCCAGCTCCCCCCCCCTCATGATGGCATTGGATGGTGCTGCCCACTTTCAGGGCAGAACTTTCTCCCTTGGTTCACTAATGCACACACATGCTAATCTTCTCTCGTAACACCCTCACGAACATGTCTAGAAATGAGATTTGCCAATTTTCTGGACAGCTCTTAATTCAGTCAAGTTGACAACCAGGATTAGCCATCACAGAAAGATTCAGAAGGACTTGGCAGTAATTATCATGGGGACAAAGTGTGGCTTTAATACTCCCATATTACAACTACCCTGAACAAAACTAATGTCTGACTTAAAATGTTTTTAAGAATGGGGAACAAGGGCTGGAGAGATGGCCTAGCGGTTAAGAGCACCGACGCTCTTGCAGAGGACCCAGGTTTGATCCCCAGCACCCACATGGTGGCTAAGAACTGTCTGTAACTCCAATTCCAGGAGGGGGAATCCGAGACCCTCTTCTGACTTCCGCGGCATTACACGACATGGGTGCACAGACCTGCATGCAGACAATACATTCATACACATGCAAAAAATAAAAAAAAATAAAAAAGAATGGGGAACAAATAAACAATCTAACACTGCAACTAAAAACACTTGAGAGACAACAACAAATGAACCCTAAACCCAACAGCAAGGAAGAAATAACAAAAATCAGAGGAGAAATCAATGAAATAGAAACAAAGAAAACAATACATAAAATCAATGAATCCAAAACCTGGTTCTTTGAAAAGATAAACAAAATAGACAGACATCTAGCCCAGTTAACAAGAGAGAGAGAGAGAGAGAGAGAGAGAGAGAGAGAGAGAGAGAGAGAGAGATTGAGAGAGAGAGAAACACCAAATTAATAGTATTCATGATAAAAGGGGAAACATCAAAACAGACAAAGAAAAGATCCAGACAATTATATGGGAATACTTCAAAAACTTATACTCCACTAAATTTGAAAACCTAAGAGAAATGGATGAATATCTGAAATCCTGGGAACCAACAAAGCTTAACTAAGAAGAGATTGACAGTTTAAACAGACCCATAATATTTGAGGAAATTGAAGATGTAATTTAAAACCTCCCAACTGGGGCTGGAGAGATGGCCTAGCGGTTAAGAGCACGGACTGCTCTTGCAGAGGACCTGGGTTCGATCCCCAGCACCCACATCGTGGCTGAGAACCATCTTTAACTCCAGTTTCAGGGGAATCCTACACCCTCTTCTGACCTCCGCGGCATTGCATGACATGGGTGCAAAAACCTACATGCAGACAGTACATTCATACACATAAAAAAATAAATAAAATTAAAAACAAAAACAAAAACCTCTCAACTAAAAAAAGCCCAGGTCCAGGTGGTTTCACAGCAGAATTCTATAAACCATTCAAAGAGGTCCTACAACCATTACTACTCAAACTGTTCAGAAAGATAGAAACAGAGGGAACTCTCCCAAATTCCTTCCATGAAGCCAGCATCACCACTCTAATACCAAAACCAGGCAAAGATTACAAACAAAAAAGAATGCTATAGACCCATCTCATTAATGAACACAGATGCAAAAACTCTCAAAAAAAAAATACTTGCGGGGATGGAGAGATGGCCTAGTGGTTAAGAGCACCGACTGCTCTTACAGAGGACACAGGTTCGATCCCCAGCATCCACATGGTGGCTGAGAACTGTCTTTAACTCCAGTTCCAGGGGAATTGGACACCCTCTTCTGACCTCTGCAGCATTTGCACGACATAGGTGCACAAACCTACATGCAGACAGTACATTCATACACATAAAAAATAAATAAAATTATAAAAAAATGCTTGCAAATTGCATACAGACCCACATCAAAAAGATCACCATCCATCATGATCAAGTTGGATTCATACCAGAGATGCAGGGATGGTTCAACATACATAAATCAATAAATATCATAAAACACATAAATGGACTGAAAGACAAAAACCACACAATCATCTCAATTGATGCAGAAAAAGCCTTTGAAAAGATCCAGCATCCCTTCATGTTTAAAGACCTAGAAGGAATCAGACTGAAGGGAACATTCCTCAACATGATCAAAGCCATATATAACCACAGCCAACATCATCCTAAATGGAGAAAAATTGGAACCATTTCCCTTAAAGGTGGAAACCCAGCAAGGCTGCCCCTTATTGCCACTCCTCTTCAACATAGTGCTTGAAATGCTTGCTAGGGCAATAAGACAAGAGAAGGAAATTAAAGGAGTACTAATCAGAAACGAGGAAGTTAAGCTATCCCTTTTACAGATGATATGATAGTTTACCTAAGGAATGCTAAAAACTCCACCAGAAAACTTCTAGAAATGATTAAGAGTTTCAGTAAAGTGGTGGGATACAAAATCAACCTAAAAAAATCAGTAGCCTTTCTTTTCAGCAACAACAAATAAGTGGAGAAGGAATATAAGAAGACCTTCCCACTCACAATAGCCTCAAAAATAATAAAATACCTGGGAACAAACCTAACCAAAGATACCAAAGATCTCTACAACAAACACTTTAAATCCCTGAAGAAGGAGATTGAAGAAGACATCAGAAGATGAAAAGACCTCCCATGCTCCTGGATTGGGAAAATTAATATAGTAAAAATGTCCATTTTACCCAAATTGATATATTCAACACAATCCCTATCAAAATCCCGATGAGCTTCTTCATAGACTTGGGGAAAAAAAATCCTTATATTCATATGGAAAAACAAAAGACCCCGAATAGCTAAAGGAACCCTGAGTGAAAAATGCAATACAGAGGGGATTGCTCTATCAGACTTCAAAGCTATATTACCGGGCCATAATCATAAAGTCAGCCTGGTCCTGGCACAAAAACAGACCAATGGAATAAAATTGAAGATCCAAACTTGAGCTCATACAATTTCAGCCACCTCATATTTGACAAAGGGGCAAAAAAATCCTCAGTGGAGGAAGGATAGAATCTTCAGCAAATGGTGCTGGCAAAACAGGATCACCATTTGTAGAAGAACAAAATTAAACCCCTACCTCTCACCCTGTACAAAAATCAACTCCAAGTGGATCAAAGATCTCAATGTGAAACCCGAAACCCTGAAGGTGATAGAAAAAAAAAGTTGGCAACAACCTACAAGACATAGGCATAGGAAAAGACTTTCTAAATCAGACAGCAGCTGCACAGGAAATAAGGTCAGCAGTCGACAAATGGGACCTCATCAAATTCAAAAGCTTCTGGACAGTGAAAAAAATAAGGAAGTGAAGAGAAAACCCACAGAGTGGGAGGAAATCTTCACCAGTGATACATCTGGACAGAGCATTAATGTCAAGAATATAGAAACTACTCAAAAAACTGAGAAGAAAACAAATGACCTACTCAAGAGATGGAGTAAAGAGCTGAACAGATACTTCACCAGTGAGGAATTAAAGATGGCTGAGAAACATCTTAAAAAGTGTTCAACATCATTATTAATTAAGGAAATGTAAATTAAAACCACTCTCAGATATCATCTCACTCTGATACAACTGGCTAAGATCAAGAACACAAAAGACACCAAATGCTGGTTATGGGGAAAGGGGAATACTCATCCACTGCTGGTGGGAATGTAAACTTGTACAACCATTATTGAAAGCAGTGTGGAGAACCCTGAAAAGACTCAAAATGAGCCTACCACCTGACCCAGTCATACCACTCCTGGGTATATACCCCAAATTCTTATCCTACCGAGCCATATGGGTGCTGGGAACCACACCCTGGTCATCTCCAAAAGCAATCAATGCTCTTGACTGCTGAGCCATAGCTCCAGCCCGAGATTATTTTTTGATGAGTTCATTTACTGTATTTTTCAGTGTTTAAGGTTTTAATGAGATTACTCATTGCTGTGAAAGGACTTTAACTGACCAGATCATCTAGTTCAGTTTATTTTATAGATGAAGAAATAGAGGTCCTGAAAGAGGATGTGAATTGGTAATGGGAGTGACCTGGAGACAGTGGAATGTAATGTTTCTCACTGGGACAATCCCAGTGCATTCTGTTTTCTGAGCAACTACTATGTTTCAGATACTATTTTCTAGACCTGGGTTTGGCCTATAGACCAAGTGCCTTTGGGTAGGGGGTGGGGATATGATTCTAAAGCTAAGAATAGTTCTTATATCTTTATTTCTTTAATTAGTTTTAGAGTGTGTTAAAGAAAGTTAACAGGGGCTGGAGGGATGGCCTAGCGGTTAAGAGCACCAACTGCTCTTGCAGAGGACCTGGGTTCGATACCCAGCACCCACATGGCGGCTGAGAACCATCTGTAACTCCAATTCCAGGAGAACTCCAGTTCTGGGGGAATCTGAGACCCTCTTCTGACCTCCACAGCATTGCACGACACGGGTGCACAGACCTACATGCAGACAGTACATTCATACACATAAAAAAATAAAATAAAAAGAAAGTTAACAAATTTGATTTTTGAGCCAGTGAAGTAGTTCATCCAGTAAAGGTGCTTGCTGCCAGCCTGATGACCAGAATTCAAGAAGGTTTCTTCTATTTTTAAATGGTTGGGAAAAATAAAAATTTCATGATACTTGAAAATTACTTCATACCCAAATTTCCATGTCCGTAATAAAGTCCTGTTGGAACACAGCCACAGTTGCTGGTTGTGCACTGTCTGTAGTCTCTCTCAGCATATCAGTGACAGAGATCACATGGTCCATAAATCCTAAAATAGTTGTTATATGGCTCCTGGCAGAAAAGAAAACACTGATTGCTCTTCTAAGCATTTGATATCCATTTGACAGGCAAAAAATCCAGTCTACTGCAAGCTGGAGAAGTGCAGAATAAATAGTAAACATCATTTGAAAAATCAAACAGTATGTTAGAAGCTAGTAAGTGTAATATAAAAACAAAAAGTGGAGCCAGGAAGGTGGAGCCAGGCACCAAGGGTCAGATAGATAGCAGGGGGTAGTACTGAATATCATTTTTATGTCTTTACAGTCACAGCTAAAATCTTGCTTAAACCTACAGGGGTGGTATTTTAGATCTAAAAACAATTTGCATGCCACAGGGAATTTACTATGGTCGTGCAATCCAAGAAACACGGGAAGAAAGTGGGTTGGAATTTCCACATCAAGGAACAGTCTGCAGAACTGATTTTAGCATTAGGATGCGTGCAGAAGCCAAATCTCAGTGCACTGTGTGTGTGTATGTGTGGGGAGGGGGTGTCTATCTGTGTCTCTATGTATATGCCTGTGTGTGGCTCTGTGTGTGTGTATCTGTGTGTGCCTGTGTTGTTGTGTCTCAGTGTGTATAGTGCATGCATGTACATGTGGAGGAACACACACATGTGTATGTGCCTGTGACTGTGCATGAAGACAAAGCAAAGATCATCTTGGGTGTCTTCTATCATTCTCCATTTTGTTCCCTTGAGATGGGGTCTCTCACTGAAACAGAAGCCTGCTTTATCTGCTAAGCTGGCTAGTGGGTGAGCTCCCAGGATCCTTTGCTCCACCACCCCCACCCCCAACCGGGCTTACAGGCATGCGCAGCCGTGCGTGGCGTTTTACGTGGGTGCTGGGGATTCAAACCCAGATCCTCCTGCTTGCAGAACAAGCACTCCTACTCCTTGAGCCATCTCCCTGACCCCTTGGTGGCACTTTTGACGATGGGCAGCTTGAAATTTAATTGTGTCCTCTATCCTTCACCATCTGGGCACTGGGCAGCCTGCAGCAAGCCGGAATCAAGCCTCCTGAGCCTCTACTTTTCTCCTTTGCTGAGTGGAGACAGCCACTTCCTCACCCGAGGCAGAATGACATCATTTCTAGTAAGAGACCGACTCTGGGCCTGGAGAGGTGCTTAAGAAATGCTTGCTTCCTTCCCTCACTTCTAATCAAATCTAAGTTCTTGGCTCCCAATTAAAGATTTCCGAAAGCTCCCTTTAATCTCCTGTTACTTTTTGAAACGCTCCAAGCCAACCCAGACAAAACAAACAACAAATGACCAAAAGAAATATTCAGGGCGAGATGAGATCCCGTTTCTCACACAGCCCCTGCCCACAAACACTCTGCCAGTGTTGCCTGGTTGCCAGAGACATTATTGCTGGTATATTTCTTTTTTATACCTCTCTGACAGCCCCTCCACCACTACCACCAATTTGGTTCCCTCAGTTCCTCTTCAACCCTTAGTGTTCCATGATGCTGTTATTTGAGTCGTCCTTCAGTGGCTTCTGTGACATAAAAAAAGACTAAATTAAAGGTCAGAAGTGACACATATTTTCTTTGATAAACTGTACAAATATCTACTTTTTTTTCTTTTGTAGGGTCAAAAGAATGGACAATAAGTTTGGAGCTGTGTTCCTCTAAAATTGGCCTTATTCGTGGTGATTATTTTGATATATTTACAAAGTAGTTTTGTTCTTTAAACTCTTTTCCCCTCTATGTTCTTCATGAAATAAAATGGGAACAGTTGTACATTTTAGTCTTTACATTGCTAATGTTTAAAAATTTACACATTGTGCTTTAATCTTAGCACTTAAAGAGGCAAAGGCAGGTGGATCTTTGTGAGTTCAAGGCCAGCCTGGTCCATATAGTGAGTTCCAGGCCAGCTGGGGCCACAGGGAAACCCTGTCTCAAAAAGACCAAAAAATTTACAAATTGTTATATATATATGTTGAAATATTATTGTCAGATCAGTATTAAAATCTATTATATGGGGCTGGAGAGATGGCTCAGCAGTTAAGAGCACTGGCTGTTCTTCCAGAAGTCCGGAGTTCAAATCCCAGAATCCACATGGCAGCTAATTGCCCATAACTCCAGTTCCAGAGGATCTGATGCCTCCTTATGTCCTCCGTGGGGACTGTATGACACAGGTGCACTTACATAAGTGCGGGCAATATACATATGCACATAAAATAAAAGTGATAAATTAAAAAAAACAAGAGCCGGGCGTGGTGGCGCACACCTTTAATCCTAGCACTTGGGAGGCAGAGGCAGGAGGATCTTTGTGAGTTCAAGGCCAGCCTGGTCTATAGAGTGAGTTCCAGGACAGCTGGAGCTACAGGGAGACCCTGTCTCAAAAAGACCAAAAAAAAAATTAATTAAAAAAATAAAATATGATATAAACGTATAGCCAATAAAGGACTTGTTTACATTTTTCTCATTCTCCTCGCTGTACTTCATTCAGTCGCATCCTGTACTGAATTAATTAAGGAGCTATTTCTCCCAGCTTTCATTGCCTCCACCCAAGTATCTCTTAATCTTCAAGGCACAATTCAAACATGGAGGTATGATCATAAAGAGAGGTCTCCTGCGAGGAGGAGCATCACTCTGTCACCAGATCCCCCTCCTAGTTCTTGTTCTTCGAGCTAATAAAATCCCATGTAGGAGCTGTGGATGTGGCCCAGTTTGTCTAGTACTTGCCTGGCATGCAGAAGAGCCTGGGTTTGATCCCCAGCACCCTATAAAAACTGGATGTCAAAGCACGTGGCTGCAATCCCAGTACTTGAGAGGAGGCAGAAGCCTTAGGAGTTGAAGGTCACCTTGGGTGCATAGTGAGTTTGACTTTCACACAAGCACACACACACACATATACACACACACTAAATCACATCCGTACCAACACACACACACACACACACACACATTTTTTAGAATTACAATATTTAAAAGCTGAAAACACACAAATCTATTTTCTTATTAAGAAGAACCTTAGCTACATGTTAGGTCAACCTTCCAATACATGGCCCCCATCTCTGTGGCCACTTAGAACATTCCCAAGAGGGCGTCCAATGCAGCAATTGATTGACTGTAATGTAGAAGCTCTCTCACTTGGATCAGAGAGCTGATCATAGATTCTCTGCACCTGGGTCTTATGTTTGTAGCTCTTCAGGGCTCAGTGAGATGTGTTCACAGTTATGGACCGAGCTCAGCAGCATCAGTACCCTGGGAACCTGTAAGAACTGGGAATGGTCAGACCCCAGCCATCTGCTCCAGGGAGACCCTGTGTGGGGCTTCTGCTATGTGTTAGAGTTTAGGATGCATGGATATTCTGCAGCAGAAAATAAGCAGGGAATGAAAAGCACTAGGGTGAGGGACCTTCCTCCTCTGCCATTTCAGGCCAGACCTTCAATTTCCTCCTGGTCAAATGGAGTGGTAGTCATAGCCTTGTGAGAGAAATCAATGCCACTCCATCAGAAAGGTATGGAACAGAAAGCCCCAAACACCTCAATCCTCAAAACACAGTCGGGACCAGCGAGATGGCTCAGCAGGTAAAGTGCTTGCTTCTAGGTCCCAGGGCAACCCGAGTTCGAGTCCCAGAACCCATGGAAAGGTGATGGAAAGAAAGTTGTCCTCTGACCTCCATGTGTGCGCTGTGGCCTGTGTGTGACCACACGCATCATACACATTCACAATAATACATAAAAACAATTTTAAAATAAGTTCCTGTGTTTGGGATTCACTCAACACAGTTAGATATCTCCAAATATCAGTGAGATGGATTCCACTCACTTGAGAATGGATAAGTTCAAGGTACACATTTTAGACATAACACTTTAGGCATAAGACATAAACACTTTCATTTTACACTTGTAATATCTGCTATTGAGAGAGGCTTTGTGACTTGCTCAAGGACACAAAACTGAACTTTTGGTATCTAGGAGTCTGGCTCACCCCTCCTAGGCCCTCAGTCTTCAATCAACACACATTTATCTGTTGCTTAATGGACTGATAAGATTTCAGTCATGGGTCTGGTGACTAGACACGTAGACATTTTGGATTTGTCAGTACAATGTCTGATTCAGCTTTTATTGAAATCTGAGAATTCCTACTTAGAACTGGGCACCCTGGGTTTTTTTTTATTTGCCTAGATTTCACTTGCTTGTTAATGGCCCACTGTTGCTAAAATAATTTAAGGGACCCTTGGTGTTTTTTATCAACAACTGGAGCTCTGACTGCTTTGACACTCTCTGCAAGACCAATAAGGTCCGGTGTTTGCTTTCTAGAACTGTAGCAAGAAGCTCTGAAGGAAAGTATGCACAATCTGAGAGCTCCAATTGGATGAGTGTATGATTAGGTTAACCAGAATCCCACACAGACTGCTGAGAACTACATCCTGTATCCACAGTTTAGCTCCTGCCGATCTCAAAGCAAGGGGCAGACATTCTACTATGCCCTTGCCTGGGAGGACTGAAAGGGTTAATTGTCCTCATTGTGTACCAGATATGTCTACAGACCGGAATAGGACACCTTCATTTTAAAGAGCCAATTTCCAGTTGTGCTGATACTCTTGAGCTTGTGATAGGGCCAGGGCAGGGAAATGGGCTGGGTTACTTACAACTCCGAATGTGGACACATGGCTTGTAGGGAGGAATCTATTTAAAATAGGGCTTAGGGAAAAGGGGGAAAAAGTCCCCTTTCCCCAGCTGAGATTCTTCCAGAATGCTGTCATAGAGTCTCCAAGACTGCCATAGAACAGTGGATGGCTCTCATTGGCTGTATGCAAATGTTCTGAGACCAGTGGTTTCCTGGCAGGGAAAAACTTAGAATAACAGAGCAAGGATCCAAACTGAGCCCTGGCTCTCTACATCCCCTGAAAGAACAGAGTTGCTCTTGACTGGGCTTTCAGCCCTTGACATTCCAGGGAACAGCTTAGTAATGTCACTGGTCTGGGGTTTCACTAGTCCTAAAACCTGGAATAACAAATGCAGTGTGTGAGATTTTAAGGTATCAGCTCTGGGACCACGATGCATTGTCATACAGAGTTTAACAACAAAACCACCACCAGTACAAAAAACCAAGCCAGCTGCCGGCAGGTTTTAATTAATTAAATTTAACATAGTCACTCCTAATTAAACCCAATGTAAGGAAAGGAAGGGCTCCTACCAGGAAGCTGCAAACACATCCTAAAGTCTATTTCCTCTCCATTTCCCGGGTGCAGGGTCCATGCCGTGTTCTGGAGGTCACACCCAAACAAGGCTGCGTTTAGCTCTTTAATCTGTCTGCAGAAGTGAATGCTGCCCGGGGAGGCCTGCTGACCTATATGCTTTAGTGTTTCATTTTCTCTGGATGAAGGAGAGCTGAAACAGGTTAGGAGACTCAGGTTAAAAACCAGGAAACAGATAAGGGCCCCACACTATGACATCATGCCCTTGCAATGCAATGAACCAATGACATTTCCTGAAGGAAAAATGATTAGAGATGACGGAAACTGCAGTGGAAGGGGCCAGGATGCCTAGCACCTCTTGACTCTTGGCTGTGGTCCTGGGTAGAGCATCTCAGAAGGCCAGAATGAGAGAGCAGGAGAGAGAGAGAGAGAGAGAGAGAGAGAGAGAGAGAGAGAGAGAGAGAGAGAGAGAGAGAGAGAAAGAGAGAGAGAGAGAGAGAGGAGGGAAAGAGAGACCTAGTCCACTTTTATTTATTGACAGTTCTGATAGGTTGAAAATGAAGTTGTAATAAAACTCAGTTGCAAAGATCGTGGAATATTTTCATTATTAGAGCAACCAAGACCCTACAAACATATGATGAAATGTCATTTTTACCATTGGCAAAATAATTTCCAGGCTTAATTTTAAGAGCAGCACAAAGGTAGAACTGGAAGATGTGGCAAGATGACCGGTCTAAGGGGAAGAACAAGGATTAAAAACTGCTTCATTCACAGAAGAGTCATGGCTAGTGACAGGTGGCCTCGTATTGCATTCATTTTCCAGTGGAGAAGCACAGAAATGCCTGTTCACCCAGACAGGGAGATAACAGACTGAAGAGACAATTCCATATAAGTCCCTGCACAGCTTGCAGGCAGCTCTACCGAAGAGTCTCCTGTCCCCTGGCAATTGCTTAAATAACCTCTACAAGGGATAAGGGAATGGCTTGAATTGTATGTGATCCTCCCGAGTCTTGTAGCTTTCCTTTGAGTTTCACAAGCCTCCTTCTAAGAAGGAATGTTTTAGCCAGAGGAAACAGCTATAAAACACCCAGTCCCAGGATTCAGGTTTAAGCATGATGAGCATGACCTAAGCAGCACTGTGAGCCTAGATTCAGCCTCTTCTTGGATTGTACGTGGACGTGTAAATGTGAACACTTGTCTGATTATGAACCTTGGACAAAATAAGCTTCCTGCTTGGGTAACCCCAAACACATAGTGATCCTGTTTGAAAATTTACAAAAAGATGTCATGGTGCATCAGCCCAGGTCATGGGAGACGCATTGGCATGGTGAAGAAGAGCCTGAGCTGGTTGCTGCCAGAACCTAGCCTGGATTCCCGATGCAGTCCAGCTTGCTCTCGCCCTGGAGACAGCTCAAAGACCAGAGTCAAGATGAGAAGATTTAAGAGCTCTGGGAAATGGCAGGAGACCACCTGCTTCTCTGGGTTTGGAGAACCAGGCCTCTGGCCTACAGCTCTGGCCACTGCCTGGGTGACTGGGAGCTGCTTTCTGGAAATGGCTGCCTTCTCCTCGTATATCACACCCTATGTCAGGGCTGTAGGATGCCTACAAAGCACCTTTAGGACTTGGTCATTTTTCTTCTGTATCCCCACATGGGGCTTCCTGGGAGTAAGTAGAAGCCACGAGCCACCAACCATTAACTGCAGATAGGAGAGAAGACCACAGCTCCTTGACACTTTTTGGGAGGTGGGAGGAGTCTGTTTCAAAACAAATGAACAGTAAGTCTCTTTTACTTTAGTGTAGGAGACTAAGCTGAAAGAAAAACAATTATGGGACAGGAGAGATGGCTCAGGGGTTAAGAGCAGTGGCTGCTCTTGCCACGTTCCAAGACCCACATGGTGGCTAACAACCATCTCAACTCCAGTTCCAGGGGATCCAATGCCTTCTGACCTTCGATGGGACCACACGCCACAGGTGCCCTACTCACACGCAGGCAATACACTCATACACATAAAATAAAAATAGTAAATAAATATTATTTTTAAAAAGTCATGACTTCAAGCTGGGCGTGGTGGCGCACGCCTTTAATCCTAGCACTTGGGAGGCAGAGGCAGGCGGATCTTTGTGAGTTCAAGGCCAGCCTGGTCTACACAGTGAGTTCCAGGACAGCTGGGGCTACAGGGAGACCCCAGGAAGCAGAGATGAGGTGGTGAAAAACATTTATATAGTTAGTTACCAGGAATGAAAGAAGAAATTAAACCCACGAAATAACTGATGCCAACTGTTCATGGTAAGAATTGGACAAAAATAGAAAACCAGAGACCAAGTATAGAATTTGGATATGGAAGGGGATCAATAATGTGGGTAGGGACAAGCGTGACTACATTGCTGGCTTGCTTGCGACTACAATCAAGTAGGGAAGATGCCCTTATGAAAGGAATGTTACGTTTCATATAAGACGTTAGCATACTTAACATGTTAGAAAAGCCATGAACCGGAAAAAATTCCACTTCCAAGTATGGTTACAAGAAAAATCATAATCTAGGGTGTCACAGAAATGAGCGTACCACAAACGTGGCACATAGGCCATACCCGTAAGCCATAGGTAGCCGAACCCTGGATGCCATCCATATTATGAATTGGGATAGGATGGTTCAATAACGCGTGTGATCATCTGATTCAAAACAAAGAATGGGATAACAACAACGACAGCAAAAGAAAAGTGAGCATGGGTGTAACAGCACCAATGCAGGTAGAGAACAAAGCATTAGCCGAAAGATAAAAGGTGATTTTTGTTTTGTAATCGGTACCAGATGCGTAGAAAGTCAGCTGTATCGAAAGTCCAAAATGAGTCATAGGAAAAGAAGCAGAAACTTCGTGAGGAGGATAAGGTACATTCGAGCTGGTTGAAGTGGAAGGAAGTGTAGACGACACATGAACGACAGAAACTTAGCAAACTGGAGACGTAAAATAGACCATGCATTTTGATTATTGTGTAAAAATGATAGCAGGGTGATCAGGGCGTGCAATTTGGTATAAGGTGGAGGTGAGTTCTAGGTTAGGGAAGTCATTGGACACGGAGGGAGAGCGAGGAGGAGAGAAACGGGGGGCGGAGACCAGGGACAGAGTTCATGTATTCGGTGGATTGAAATGATATGGAATATTTATAAATAGCTAGGGGAACGTGCCGGAGTGGACTGATAGTGGGGTGGGGGCAGTGATAACCAGGCCAGGAGGTGTTCTGGTCCCATACACAGAGTAAAAGGCAGACCTGTACAAACGTGTTTTACTATTGTGGGGAATAGAGGTACGAAAACGTGAATCGCTCCCATGAGAGCAGAGAGGCCAGTAATGCGGTCTCCCACGGGGTTCTCTCCGAGATTCTGTTCTCCTTAAACACTCCAAGATACTGTTCTATCAATCAGGAAAGCAGCAAGGTGTCACATCCAAAGGCAGGGTTTGGCGCTAGAAGCTCAGAGGATCCCAGTGATATGAGTGTTAGGAAGCCATTGAGAGTAGAAACAGAACAAAAAATTAAGATATACAGTGTAAACAAAAAACAAACAAGCATGTAATGAACATTGAAGTTGCCCATGCTAAAATGGTGAAATGTTTAACCCAGCGTCAATATGCGTAATGTCAAATACCTGGCAGTGAGGGAGTTAGGTTTATGGTAACGACTCGGTAGTGCAAAGATTTTTTTATAAATATTTTAATTGGGGTTTTGTGTGAAATTTCGCTACGGAAAACGGAAGATCATTTTCCAGAATCCAAAATTATAGAACACATTCCCTAGTTCTATGTCCCCACACACCAGGAACCGGGGCCCGAAAACCCATAATTATGGCGATCGGGGCCATACAGAAGTCTGGCATCTTTTTGTCTGACGTCTTTATGGAGTTGTTTCTCGTGCAAGGGAGTCTAGTGTTTTGGGCAAAGTTAACTTTTCAGTTTATTCTTTGGCCCAGTTCACTTGGATGTTTTCCTTATCAATTCTGGTTGCGCGGGCAAATATGATGCCTATAAAAATAAGACGTCACAAATAGCCACAATAGGAACCTACTGAGGAATAAACTGATGATGTTTAATATCCAAGAAAATGATGAGGAGTTTATTCACACTTTTTGTTGTCCACCTTTAATTTGAATTTACTCTAAAATATAGATACATACCTCCACACCCTATTACCACAATTACAGAGGTCCCTGAAATATAATGGTAAGTTAATTTCTAGAGCCCGTATAAGGGGATTCACAGGAGGAATACAGCACAATGTGCCGAAGTGCCTAAAAAGATTATAAACATGTTACTTTGTCTCACTGCCTTTCAAACATGGATGATAAGAGTGGTGCCTAAACAGCATCCGAGCCATTAAGGGAATCAGTTTGTCAATTATTTTTTCTGGGACATGTTGTATGGCGTGGGAGATAGGTCACGTAAGATTACAGCATATATGGTCTCGAGTATGTCCATCCATTTACACCGTTCAAAATTTCATGAATGGTCAGGTGGCCTTGCTGTTTACTTGCGCATAGAATTCCCAGATTGTGTAGGGGGATGGTAGCCACATTTTCTCTATCTACCCCTTGGTTGAAGGTGATACTTAGGGTGCTTCCAGCTCTTTGCGTGATTTGTGAAGTATAGCTCAATAAACAATAGATGAATGTTGCATCGTATAGGATGAGATCTTGGAGGTAAAGGGGTAACCATGAGTGGGGGGTAGGGCTGGTTCTGGTGTGGATCCGTACATTTTCAGTTTCCTTCAGTGTAAGTGCTCGCACCAATGCTTTCCTTGGTGGTTGTAGCAGTTTACATTCTCATCAGTAGTTGATGAGTGTTCCCTTTCCCCGAAACCTGTGTAGGATTTGGTATCCTTTATTTTCTGATCATAGCGAAAGTTTGACAGAGTAAGAAGGAAATCTTAAGGTGTGTAATTTGTGCAGTTAATCCTTAAGTAGTGATGGAGAAATGTGGAGGGCACTTGTTTAAGATGATTGGACAGCCGGCATTACAATCGCTTCATGTTAATGTGAAGTCTCTGTTTCAGAACTACATTATAACTCAGTCAATTTTGGAAGAGGTAGGAGGAACAAAATACCCGTATCAAGAAGTTGTTCAATCTCATTGGCTACTCATAGATAGCTTTCCCACGGCCGGGGGGGGTTATTATCCAGATGTAGACTCATGACTTTCGCCTTTGTTCCTTAAGGTGTACTAATCTAAGATGACTCGTCATTAAGACAGTTTTAAGACAATTATCGCATTTTTATACAAATACTTTATGAAGTACGAAGAACAGGTACTTGAAACGAAAAAAAAAGAAAGGAACAGAACATATAAAGGAACCAATCTCATATGTAATAGGATAAAAGCAGATAATAGTGTATGAATGCTAATTTAGATGTAGGGAGAAATAAAATGAAACAACTTGTTATAAGATTTTATACACACATGCAATATGCATATCACTATGAAATGAAAACACTTAAGGTGAGCATGGGGGATATCATGTTGAACTTTTGTTTTTGTTGTTAATTTTATTGAATATATGTGTATTTCATACAGACACAGGTCAATAAATCTTAATCATCATTACACCGGCGCCTCCTACTGGCTCGCCTCCAACAGCTCAAGGAACCCTGAGCCATCTGAAGATTCATAGCATCTTGGATCATTTGTGAAAAGTGTTATGGCCTGTTGTGTCAAGGTGAGGTGTTTCCGAGGGGGAAGGAGGAAGACCATACATTCCATCATGTGCATGTTCTAGGAGGCCACTGGGGTCTAGTCAGCGTAATTTGGGAGTCCTCCGTTAAGAAAGAGGTCCCCTTCTTCACCAAGCTGTATATCAGTGGCCAATCAGTTTTTAATTAAGATTGGGGCCTGTTGCCCATTTCACAGTGTTGTGCTAGGGGTGTTAATCTGTTGAGTTTGCATGAGGTCTTGTGCCAATGGGCTGACACAGATTGGGCGTAGGGATTCGGATGATGATCAAGGGTGCCCAGGACTTGTATGACTCCATATTTGCTTCAGTAAGAACTTCGTGTAGGTGCTCACACGCCGGAACCCCCCAGTTCACGAGAGGATGGTGCTTCATGTTAGGGACACAACTCTGTTTGTGAGGCATATTTAGCAATCATTGCAATTCATTTCTGGACGGAACCTGTCTTCTAGTAATTCCCGAAAAGAACCAGAAAGGTGGTACAGAGACGGGGTGGACGATTTTCTCCTCGATCGATCGTTCTATAATCTCCACTGAAAGCGTCTATCAGGAACGAGAATCCAATACCGGTTGACCATCAGTACTCACAAGAATCAGAGTATTTACCTGGAGCTGCTATTGCATGATCTAGCCGTGTTCAATGTGTCTGTGTCTGTGGCCTAATTAGTACTGATTCAGGACGTGGCACGCAAAAAAAGTGTTGTTGCGGGGAATTGAGAGGGCGTGCTGAAGAAGTGAGAAAAGAAAGCAAGAAAGAAAAAAACTGAATCTATGCATCAAGGATTTGTAATGTTTTTGAAGCAGTTTATAATATCGAAAGGCGTGCCCGTTGGTGTAGGATGTGATTGGCTTGACACGTGTATGGAAGATTCCCATCGTAGTGGCAGTTCAGGAGGGGGTGCGTTTGTATGTCGCCTGGAAATTGGAGTTAGCGAGCTACGTGGGTGCGTTGGATATAAGGGGTAACCCTGCACCTGCTACGGAGCAGCCAGTTACGCTCGTGTAGCTGGCTGCCCCATCTGCTCCGGTGCCCCAGTTCTGGAAGATTCTCGGGCCGCTTTCCTGTGCAGCTTGACCTTGGGCAAGTATAAGCTTCTGGCTCGTTTTGGCCACTAATTGACTGGTAGGGTGCAGTTACGTGCTTACAAGGGCTCGTTGAGGAATGAAATGAGCAAATGTGTGTGCTGGCAGAAGAGCAACCGTCTGAAATGGCGGGGTTAACCGTAATGCTTTGTGTTTCAGAACATTCAAGCTTTGCTAGGCAGAAAGAGAGCAAGAAATGAGACTTTTTGCCAAAGAGTAGAAAATGGGAAGTAAAAAATACTTTAGTCTTTGAGGAGTGTGCAGTCTCCGCTGCTACTACTTGACTCTACTCTTGTAGTACTGAGTGCAAGCACAATGCAAATATGTAAATTAATGGGCATATCTGTATGCCAGTCCCGAGAACTATTGTGTATTTACAATTGTAACCGAGAAGTTGCTAGGGATGGCATAAGCACATGAATGCATGTGTGTGGGTCGTGGGTTCACTATTACACTACGAACACAACACCCTGCAAAAATATGCAATAGGCCATATTTGGCTTTGAAGCTAGAGGGTCCAGGAGCAGAATGTTCTACATCCAAAAGAGAGGAAATAACAGTTAATCAGAAGTTAAAATCTCTGTATGTTTGCATTGTTTTATACTGGTTTAATGATGCATAGGATCATAGATTTATAATCTGTGTCTGGATATTTCTTTTCATTTACTTAACATACGTTAGGGAGACAGCTTCTTTTTTTATCCCGGTTGTTAGAAACGGAGGGGTGCATGTATGGAGTGAGGAACACGTTGCGTGTACTTGACCGCCAAGCCTTGGGCTAAAGAGTGGGTTGGAGATAAGACTCCAGCTTCGGTGTGATAGGGAGAGAATCCCCAGGCTACATGTTCCTATGTCTTGTTAGTCCATTAACCGGTTATGGCCCATGAAGGCGAGACTTGTGTGCCTAGGCCGGGGTCTTAATGGGGATGGGTGTAATCAGTACAAGCCTGCCCTACCGCCCAAGTTATCTTTACAATTAAGTGTGGAACCAAAGGGAGTGTTCTGTGGCACAGGTTGTCTAATGCTTGTTAAAGACTTAGGAAACCACAGATTGAATTCTGTGTGCTGCAGACTGCACGGTCGTGTCCCCTAAATTCATCCTTTAAGCCCAGTTCCTAATGTGATGGTGTCAGGAGGTAGGACGGTTGCATAATGATGGGTCATGGAAAGAATCCTCAGGAGTGAGCTCAGTGGCTTGTGAGGGACTGGCAAGACAAGTGTTCTTCCACCGTGTGATGATCTCCCTAGAAGGTGCCATCCATACGCTCTAAGTGGTCCCTCACCAGCCACCGTGCCTTGATGTTAGGCTTTCCAGACTCTGGAACCACAAGAAGTCAATTTCTGCTTCTTACGGGCTACACTGTTTATTTTTACCAGTGGAAACAGAATAAGATGCTAGAGAAGTAGCTCGTGAATTCCCAGGAGAGATGTCGTGAGACAGGAATGTGCAGTGCTGCTCTGGAGACCGTCTAATAGAAAGGCCTTCGGAAAATGCATAGATGCAGATGCTATTAGTATCGCCAATGTTCATTTGTTCAGTGTTGGAGATCAAACACAGAAACTCTGGGCCTCCTCCCAGGAATGTTTGGCTAGATAAAGGCCTGTAGATATAGGTAGTGTCCTCAGGGAGCACCTGTGCCTGTGGAGAACCACAACATATGCATAATTATGTAAATGATATACAAGTGTTTTCCCCACCAAACTATTACGTTCTGAGCCTTTCGTAGGACAGTCAAAGAAATTTCCTCCAGGGATGGCTGGATTCTATAGCAGACGTTTGCAGTTTGTATTGGCATGTGTCTGGTTTTCAGAGAAGCAGCTTTGTATAGGAGGACGGCATTAGGAGATAATTTTTTCCCTAGAAGTCTGAGACCCTTTTTTCCTTAATTCAAGGGCATGGTTGAACTCACCTCTGCCTGCAAAAAATGAATGGGCATCTGTTTTGTGCTAGTGGCCCTGTGGTCATCAGTCCACTGAATCCAGCAATCACTCACCAGCTGTAGTCCTAGATGAAATCTCAACTTCACTAGACACAAGCTCCCAGGGATACTCTGGGAGGAAGCTATTTGTCATTCATAAGACAAAGAATCTTTAATAACAAGAGAGATACCTTTCAGGCACATCAAGGGTGGAAAAACAGATACAGCCAAGGGATTTGACCTTCACTGGTGTGTCTGAGCCTGGCCTAGAGTCCTGAGGAAATGCTGAGGGGACTGAGGGTCGCTCCTCCCTGTGTAGATCCTGAGAAATGTGCAGTTCTCTCTCTCGTTGTACCAGCTGGTGATGATTTTTATGTCACATATTGGGAGAAGGATGTTTAAATCTCCCTCGATTCTTTACTGACCATCTGTGTCATCTTTAAGCTGTTGATTGTGAATAAATGCACCTTGGAATCTGGGGAAGGTGAGTCTGGTCTGAATGCTGTTGCACTGCCGGGCGGCTGGGGGCACATTAGGAGAGCTTGTTTACCAGGTGGGTGCTGCTTGGTTTGGCCGGTGACATACTTGGTATTTTGTGGTTAACGTTTTAATTGAGCTTGTGGTGCCAGATGGGTTGGGTCCCTTAGGAATCAATTAAAATATTGGAAATTGCTTAAAGTAGGGGTAACATCATTTGCAGGATTAGCTATGTCTGCTAATCGATATCTATCGTAGTCTATCGATCTATCTATCTATCTAGCGATATGATAATATCCTATAAAGTGATTTAGGTAGTTGTCCCGCAGAGAGTTTCCACTATAAATATCAGCAGGTAACTAAGAAAGTGATTTATGTTCTTCTTTTTTTTTTCATGTAGCAATCTGGGTAGGCTTAATTCTTTTGGATAGTATATCTTTACGACATGAGTGTTTGAAAAAAAGCAGTTTTTCTTTTCTTAAATTTTGTGCTGTTATCGCTGGGGGGAGTTGCAGGGCACAACATATAGTGAACAATAGAGAGTTTGTGAGAACAAACTCATGAGGGATGGGCTTGGTGTGGTCGTGCTCTTACCTCCGTGCTGGTGGATATTTTCTGGATTTAAGAACTCGAGGGCGAGTCCAGGCCTGGGCTGGCAAGTTTCTTGTATTTCCAGGTGTTGCCTGACCAAAAGGGTTTTAAGTCGTTGTGCTGATCCGGAGAATGAAAACCATTTCTCGTAAAAATATGGAGTGAAAATTTGCAGTTGTGTGGCTCTGTAGTGGGCGGATAGGGAAGAAGAAAAGGATCTATTAGAAATTTGCGCATGTTTTGATGGGGGTGGTGGGTGAATAGCCTCCTAACTCACCTGGCTTGTGTTTTGCCCATGAATTTTATATTGTTAAAAAGTGAAGTATATATTTGGGGCTGGAGGGATAGCACAGACGTTAAAGGGGGCTGAGGCTAGGCGAAAATACCACAAAGAGAAGAATTTACGTAGATAAATCTTTTAGCTGGGCGTGGTGGGTGCAGCCCGCTGATTGGAATCGTAGCACTTGGAAGGCAAGGCAGAGCGGAGTCTTGTTGTATAGTTGACCTACAGAGCAGTAGTTGTAGTAGAGGTGCCCTGCTAATCACTCTCCAGAGGCCGTCCGCCCCGATCCTGGTCAGGTCTCTCCTGGGTAACTAGCTTATTTTTTAAAAAAAACAATATATTTATTGAATTAATATAATGTGTATTTTGTTTAAATTGTTTTACTATTAGTTTTAAATATTCTTTGTTGATTTTATTGAGAAACGAAGTAATGGTATTTATTCCTGGGAAATCTGTAACAAGCAACTGGGTGACATGTTGAGTGAGGGAGGCGGGGGTGACACTATACACATATGTTATCTAGGGTGTTTTATGAAGAGTCAACTTGGGTCACATCCAAGACTCACAGTCTTCCCCACACAATCTCAACACATCCCTCAGGCTTTCAGCAGGCTGTGGCAGCTATGAAAGTCATTACCGATTATTAATAGCAGTAGGTTTAAACGGATCATCATCCTTCATATAGAAAAAAGCTCGTCAGAAATATCTACATGATTATAGGTATTACCTGGTTAATATATAGTAAATAGGTTTTTTATGATTGGAACAAAAGCCATGGGTGAAAGTCAGATCGACCTGATGAATCTGGTATGGTTTACTTTTAGGGGTATTTTTTTTTAAAAAAATATGGAACACTTCACAAATTTGCATGTAATCCTTGCACAGGGACCATGCTAATCTATCTCTTAATTAGAATGCGTTCCAGTTTAGTATATGTGCTGCTGAAGCGACAGAATTAAGATTTAATTTATTTGATATATGGTTGTAGAGGCCTGGTTTGCATAGTTGTCCAGCCCACGGACGGCAGACAGGTGTTCCTGATCCCTGGAACTGGAGTTATGGACAGTTTTTTTTTTTTTTTTTTTTACTTGGGTGCTGGGAATTGAGACCTGGTCTTCTGCAAGAGGCAGGAGAAAAAGTAGTGGCTCTTAAATGCGGAGTGCCATCGTCTCTAAGCCCAAATTATGTGTAATTTTGTACATCACAAGGTGCTTTTTTCAGCTTGGACTTTTTCTAGGATTTTTTTAAAAATTTATTGAGCTTTTGTGCATTTCATACAACGTATCCCCCAATCAATTTAGGGACCCGGAATCCCCCCAAATGACCCGCTGCCACGACAGAGACTCATGTATTCTGCCAGTAAAAGCTAGGTTAAGGGATCCTATACAGAATCATCGTGATCATTTTAGAGTAGCTCCCGGACACTCCCCAACCCACCAGATGAACCACACTGGTAAGTAATCATTCGTCTTTTTTGTCATTGATGTTATAAAAAGAAGGTGCTATTGACTCAAGTTTATAGTTTCTGGAAACGATTCCCTCATTTACGGAAGGGGGGTGTTTCATCCACTGAGGTCATATACGTACCTAGTCTATAGCCCTCCCTTTTAAAAGAGAAGAATCAGAACTGGTTCCAATCGAGCCAGAGGCGTAATCAGCTGCCAATGGTTCTTTGGCTGAGGTTGGGGCCTGCCATCCATTTCCATAATTCGTATGCTTGGGATAATTGTGTTGGCTAGGATGGATCAGTAAGGAAGTTGGGAGCAGCCCAGGTTCGGCACGGGGCGTGGGTAGACCGAAACGTAGGAACTTGCCCTTAGAATAGAAGACCTTCCAGAGCCTTGAAGTAGGACCCTAACGCTAGAACGATGTCTTGTAGTTTTTCCTCCTTCTCTATTCTCTGCATGTTATCACTTGGTGATGTAGAAAGTGACCGAATGCATTTTAACAAAGTACCAACAAAGGCATTTATTTATGGTGTCACAACTGGATCCTGGCTGGGGCAAATCAGTAGAAGCAGCGCCAACACCCTCACCAATTTTGTGCTAAACAACTCATTTCATCCATCAAGCCTTCCGAAAAAAAGCCTCTCATGTGATGAGGAGACTCTATTTTGTATTGAAAAATCTGAGGTGGTGGGTCCCTGGCAAGGCACAGAAGCCTGTTCCCAGAGTGTCAGAGTAAAAAAATAGGGATCAAAAGTAAAAAAAAATATAAACTTCATCATAATACCAACCTGGTAAAAAAGGGAGCTAGCCGTTATAGGAACTTATTTCATCTCCCAGATCGGCAAAGTCCGTTGACATGCCCTTTATCCTTAATGGGTGAGTGTCAACAAGCGGCCTTAGTGATTGAACTGGCCAGAGTAAGAATCACGCATGTATCTAAGGCGAGGCCGGTGCCTGGACTTTAAATGGCACTCTTTGATAGGCGCGCTGATAGTTCAACTTGTTAGATACTGATCCAGCTGAGATAACCAGGGGAGGCTAAAGCACTGTTTAAAAAAACACACGGGATGGGAGCAAAACTAGAGTATACAGAGAGTGGTTTCAAAGTAGAGGGAGACAGGAGATTTTAGGAACTGGGGTGGTAGATGAGAGAAGCAGAGATATAAGAATTGAGAGTGTGGATGGTCATGGAGAGGGATCATAACATTTAAGGATTGTCACGGCGGGAATTGGATAGTATTTTCAAGACATCAAAAAAGAGCGGCCCACTCTTGAAATCGACTTTTGTAGTGAGGTATAGGTAAGAAAAACAAGAACCAGTTAAAGGTAGGCCAAGACAGACGCATCGATGCGTTGGGATACGATTTGGGCTCATAGATGCACCCAGACCATGTGTAAACGTGTTGGGGGTAGGGGAATCTCAGAGGAGGAGGACGTCCTTGGTGTGGGTCTTTTGTGAACGCGGAAGGGGGGCAGGATGGTCTGGATGTTTGATTACGCACAAGAGAAGAGGTGTCCAGGGAGGAGACACCTTTGATACGCACCTCGAATCCACAAAAATGACCCGGACAAAGGCAATGGTGAGTCTGTATCCACCCAAAGCAGATCTGCAGACAGCACAAACAACTCAACGTCAAAAACTTACTTCGAATAGTGTAGACCATCCCTACAAACGCCTGAACCAACTGCGTGTACTGGTACTCCAGTTCACCAGACTAACATCATACGTGACCTGTTTGTGGGATGCATTTGTGCTGGATTTGTCTCCTCACTAACACTCACTGGCACCGAGACCAAGAGACACCCTACAGATTCTTTGACTGTCAACAAAAAATAGAAAAATTATAGAAAAATTTGAGGGGGGGTTAAATAAGATTTAATGGGGGGAAGGGGGGAGAAGTGAATGGAAGAGGTGGCAAAGGAGGACTGGGGGAGATAGAGGAAGGGGGGAAAAATAATTAGACGATAGCAGGAAATGAGGAGAGCGGGTACGCACCATGAAAAAAAAAGGGGCAGGGCGGTCTATAACCAAAAAGGCGGAACAAGATAATTACAAACTAAGAGGCAGCGATTTGATGTATATACCCCTTTTGACCGCAATAGGGCACACGTCTTGTGCCTCCTGGCCTTCTCTCTCTCCCGCGCGCGTGTCGTGCGCGGCGCAGTGAGGAGGCCCCGCGCGAGCGTCTGCCCTTCCCCCTCCAATCCATTCTTCCCTCTTTCTTTCCACAGGGGATTCATCAATCTCGCCTCATCTGTTTAATTTTGACTCATACTGGTCTCCCGCCCATTGGTTGTTAGCAAGGAGAAAGGCGGTAGCGTGTTGCCAGTGGTGTGTGCCCGCAGACAGATCCGTGACGGGCGCCCCCCCCGCTCCACCCCCCCCGCCCGACCCCCCCCGCCCCCCCCCCCCCCCCCCCCCCCCCCGCGCGGGGGGCCTCGGGGGCAACCAGGATCGGGGACGGATCAAGTAAAAGCGTGGGGTGTAATGACGGTGGTCGTGTGCGCGGAAATAGCAAATGGCAAAGATAGAAGGGGTGCGCCTGCAAAAGCGGGGCGAGAAGCAAGGGGGCGAAAACGCGAGAAGAACAGAGGAGGCGGGGGCACAAAGAAGAACAAAACAACAAGCGACGGGCAGACATGAGGAGGCGGTGCCGAGCCAGATGGCCGCGGACCCACGATAACCATTTGTATCACCGTACTAATCGGTGTCGGCTCGGGGTAGGGCAACAGAGAAAGTACCAATAAGAAAAGACAAAAAGAGACATGTGGAGGGCGGTGGCCGCCCGGGGACGAGGGGAGCGGCGAGCCGGGCCAGGGCGGAGCCACAGGTGCGACGTGACTGAATAAGCGCGGCTGAAGAGAGAGAGAGGAGGGAAGAACGAGAACTGAGTGTCGGGAACGTAGGGGCAAAGCACACGGAAACAGCCAAATCGCCCCACGTGCGCGCTGCTGCGCTGAGGGTCGGATCGTGGAAAGAACGCGGGTGTGGTCCGACTGGGATGCGAGCCCGATGGGGTGCTGTTCGGGGTGGGGGAGAGAAAGAGGAGGGAAAGGGGGGGGGAAGAGGGGGGGGGGGGGAGAAAGGAGAAGGGGGGGGGGGGGGAACAAGGACGCGGAGTGGCGGGACGCGCTGGCTCTCCGTGACCGCTCTCAGGTGCTCTCGAGCAGAAAACGCCAAGCAGGAGTCACCGCGCGCTCCGCTGAGTCCTCGAGAACCCGCGCATGGCGGCTAGACGCGACGCGCGGCCCGCGCCAACGGGGGGACCCCCAACAGCGACACGCGCGGCACAACCCCAGCGCCAGAACGCGGAAGAGGACGGAGCACGCCCGCGCGAAAGCGGCGGCCGGGACGGCGCGCAGGGGCTGCGGCAACACCGAGCCGGCCGCAGCGCAGGTGGTGCGCGAGGTGTGCGGAGGTGGGAAAAAAAAGAGAAGAAAAAAAGAAGAAAAAAAAACGACTATCAGTCAATATGAAGACAGAACAACNAAAAAAAAAAACCAAAAAAAAAAAAAAAAAAAAAAAAAAAAAAAAAAAAAAAATAAATAAAATAAAAAAAAAAAAAAAAAGTCATGACTTCAAAATTGTAAATTCATATATATATATATGGAGGAGGGGGACAATGTTTCAAGACTACTGGGTTGGCAAGATACCTCCAGGTAGAGGTACTGGCCACCAAGCCTGGTGACTTGAGTTTGATTCCTAGAACCCATGTGTTGAAAGAAGAGAACCAACATGTATGAGTCCCTTAACCTCCTCTCTCTCTCTCTCTCTCTCTCTCTCTCTCTCTCTCTCTCTCTCTCTCCATATATACACACACACAAACACACACACCCACACTAAAATCTTTTATGACACTGTACTACACTCTAGCTTGAAGGCAGCTGAGGATGGGTGCGAGCCATCCCTTAACATGGATGATTCTGATTCACTATTTCACAGTAACTAGAAGGATCTTACGGAGACAAATGTGCTCTTTCTGGAAAAATAGCTCATAGCTGGGAGGTGGACCCCTGTCCCCAGGATGGTGAAAGCCCCACTCTTCTCCCTTCACCTATTCCTCATTCTCCTATGGGGTCCTCTTAAATGCTGAGGGTCTTTATTAAGAAGTCAGCAGTCCCAGATCTGCATCAAGCTTCCGTTTAGTTAGAGTCTGGAAGCACAGAAGCCTTGAGAGAAGCGCAGAGCTGTAAGTAAAGCATCCAAAGTTGCTGCGTTTCTGTTGCTCAGCCAAATTTGCATGCTTGTATTCTCTAACCATTTCCATCAGCATCCATGATTCCCTGGAGTTGAGCCTAGAGGAGGAAAGGGAATTTATTTTACATTTGATATATTTGATCACAAAATCCGGGGCTTATATTTTTCAGCACCTGAATAACCCTGCGCCTGCCCATACATGTTGGAAGTGTTGTTTTGCTTAAATACACAGATGAGACTCATTGAAGACTCCCCTTTCACCTTGCTCAAGGCGAAGAGAGAGATCAAAGCGTCCTGTGTTTGTCCAGGATGACCCCTGTTTTGTGCACACACTCTCCCACCTCCTTGACTGCGGAAGCTCCTACAAAGACCTGGTTTCTCCTCCTGTAAGTCTTCGTTTAAGCAACGCCCTCCTGCTCCTTTGGCATCTTAGAAGCAGGAGATTCACCATTGTGGGTAGATTCTTTGCTTTTTGAGGGCTTTCAAAATTATAGTATCTACTCCTTTAATTAAAAAGAAAAATGAGCTTCACTGGAAAGAGATATCTGAGCTGGTATTTGAAATGGCCATAATCTACTAAGACTAATTTAGAGAGATTTTTAAGAAACTTGCCTATTATCATTTCAGCCTTGAAAACAAGTGGTTAATTTTTGTTTTTACTTTTTTCCTTTAAAGTGACCCTGATTTATTACTTACTTAATTCCTTTCAGATTAGAGAATATAAAGTAAATACTGATCATCAATTTCACTTAGCTCATAAATTAGTGTTAATTAAGAAGGTAAAATGCAATGACTTGAGAAAGGAAATCTCTCAGGCCAAGGACCAGATTCCTGCCAGGCCTGACCACCAACCCCAAGAACCACATGGTAGAAAAGAGAATAAATGGACTCTTGAGAGCTGTGCTCATGTGCTTGTACACACACACACACACACACACTCACACACACTCACACACACATACCACTAAGTATAAAAAAATTCTCCAGCCTATAAATCAGAGAAGATACAGAAGATAAACATTAAAAAGTTTGAACAAGTTACACACCAAGAAATGGACTGAAAAGCAAACCATTTCCTCTTTTGGGGTCTCTGTTTTCTCACACATAAAACAAAGGAGCTTAAATTAGCTGTCGAGTCCAGAATTCTGTGACTTAAAAGATATATGTGCCAGTGTGAAGAGTGAATTTAAAGCTTCAAGCTCTCCCATGCTTTGCTTGGCAAATTTCATGTAAAAGATAAGCTCTATGCAATTATAACTTCAGACAGGGAAGTGGATGCTGTGTAGACAAAAGGGGACAAGGAACAAGAGGAGGAAGGCCCAGAGCTTCCACAGACAGGAGAGAGTGCTGAGAAGTAGGAGAGGCCCTGGGTGGGAGGGAGCCCTGGAAGAAAGAACTGGAAAGTAAGATCAGTCTGAACACACAGCAAAGCTCAGGCCAATCAATCAACTAGGATTCTCTACTCTGGGGACTTTCTTTGTCAGGGGACTCTTAAGGGGGAGTGGGAGATAAAATGGCCGAGGATTATACACTCTGCTAAGTATAGCAGATTGCAAAAATATCCTAGCGTCTAACTAGACTTGCAAGGGAAGGGCCGGGGTAACCAGAGAGCATTTAGGAAATATTCAAAGAATGCTTGGAGGTTGAGCCTCAGCAGTGGGGTCTGGCTAAGGGCTGTAAAGGCAGGGCACTGGCAGGCAGGCAGGGAATGGTGAGGGAAATTGAGTTGTCCTTTTCAGTTCTCTACCCAGCCAGTTCTGGGAGCCCAGTACAAAACTGTTACAAAGAAACACTTTGGTCACAAATCAAGGAATAATCTCTAGAAGTCTTCAGGATATAATGCCACTTTGGTATCAGAAGGTTTCCCATTTGACTCATTTCTCCCAGGGAGAAATGGGAAGAAACTGGTATTATCTGCCAGGCTGTGTTCTCTTACAAAATGAAAACTAGGTAAGTCCACTACATTGCCCTTTTTGCATTGCCCGCCGGGAAGCTGAAACAGAACAGCGATCCAGTTCTAGGACTCATATAGCTTAACCCTTGTGTTTTATTTAAATTTTTCCTTCTTTATCCTTTGTTGCCGTTTTTCATGACAAGCTATCTCACTCTTCCTTCTATTCCAAAGATATTGATTGAATCCTTGAGTCAGACACACTGAATCCTTTTAGAGGGCAGATGGAATGTGGGTCTGGCCTGCTGGGCAGTAGGTCTGAACTATAATATCAGTTCTTCCTCTGCCTTGTGCAGTGTTTAAGACTTGATGTTTATTCTTGGGATATAGCTCGGGCATCTTCCAGAGGAGCAAGGGGTCCGGGGCATCTAGCTAGCTTTTCCTAAAAACTCACCAGCTTTTAGTCTTACTAAAGCATGGGTTTTTCCTCTGAGGGTCTTTGATCCTCTGGCTGCAGACACTCCGGCACCAGGGAGCCTTAAAGGTCAAGGATCGAAGACACAGAGAGATGGGTGAAATCAGAGGACAGGGTAGCAGCCTCCGAGGACCTGCGGGGGCATGCACCGGGCTTCCAAGACAGATGGATGATGTCACCTGAGGAATAAATAACTGCATTCACTAAGCTTAGACAGGGACCCAGCAGGTGTGTTTGAAAGAAAGCTGTTTAACTCTGCCTCCGTTATTGCATGTGGATTCCTAGTGTTCAGCATCTTGAGGTCCCAGGGAAACGATGTACACTTAAAACTCAGTTTCCTCATCTGGAAGAAAGCAAGCCCTGGATCCATTCATCTCCCACGACTTCTTCTAGCTTTAATTGAATGTGACTTAGTTTTTGTCTACAAATTCTCTTTACACTCATTTGCCTCCACATACCACAGAGAGATGGACAGCTTTAGCACTCTCTACCAGGACCATGCAAAACACACACAGAAATATGCAGTACGGAACCCGTGTACAATGAAAATATGGAGGGGCAACTCACTGAGGGCACTGAGTTACAGTAACCACTTGCTAGACATGTTTGGTGGTTGGTTTTGTCCCCTTGACAGTCTGGAGTTACTGGAAAGAGAGTCTCAATAAGGGATTGTCTAGTTCAGGCTGGCCTATGGGCGTGTCTGTGGGAGATTGTCTTGATTACATTAAGTGACTTGTCCTGAGGTGTGGCACCGTTCTCTGGCTTTGGGTCCTGGACAGTGTGGAGTTGTGGACACTTCCTGCTGTAAAGCACTCGTGTCTTCCTTCCTTCTGCTCTTGACTGTGGATGTGATACCCCTGGCTGTTTGTTGTGGACACTTCCTGCCGTAAAGCACTCGTGTCTCCATTCCCTCTGCTCCTGACTGTGGATGTGATACCCCTGGACAGTGTGGAGTCGTGGATACTTCCTGCTGTAAAGCACTCGTGTCTCCATTCCCTCTGCTCCTGACTGTGGGGTACCTGGCTGTTTAAGTTCCCGAGTTGCTGCACTTCCCTCCTAGATGGACTGCAGCTCTGAGCTAAAACATATTCACCTTTTCTCCCCTGGGTGGTTTTTTTGTCTGGTGCTTGGTCACAGCACCAGACATGAGCCATGTGCTTAGTTCTCACTGGGCCCTGTTTCTACGACTTAACCAGAGGACAAATTGCGTTTACATAGGATTTTCTAGCGTGTAGTTGTCAGAAGTCACACAGGGCAGGATCCTGTGTGCTCTTTACCAAATTCCCCTAAAAGGTGGCAGAAACTCACAACAATGTCTCAATTAGGACTTGGGCATTGATGGTCAAGATGAAGACTCTGTCTGCCACCATGGAGGGGAGTCTCTCTTACTGTCCTTTTATGGTTTCATGCTCCCTTTCTCAATTCCTGGAAATCATTTATCTGTTCTTAATTTTATTATTTTGTCACTTAACGAATTATATAGATAGATATAGATCCACGTAAAGCATAAACTTCCTGAAATTAGCTTTTTTCCTCTTTCTGCATTTTTTTTTTTTTTTTGGTACAGAATCTCGTGTAGTCCAAGCTGGTCTTAAACTTGCAATGTGACTGAAGATGACCTTGGACTTCTGGTCTTCCCATCTCCACCTCCTGAGTACCAGAATTACAGATGTGTTCCGCCATGCCAGGAGTTTGCAGAGCTGGAAATCAAACCTAGCTTCCTGTGTGCTCTGCAAGTGCTCCACCAGTTGGGCTACACCCTGGCTCTCAAATAGGTGACTTAGGAAGTGAGTGACTGCTACGGAGCAGTTGAGTTGGGTGGAGGAAAATGGATGTCCAAATTAGGACACCAACATTAGCTGGCAGTATTCGAATGAGACTGTCTCCCATAGGCTCCGACTACTTGATATTTTATCCCCAGTTGGTGGTGGTTGTTTGGCGGCTTCAGGAGGTGTGCCCTTGCTGGAGGAAGCACTTCACCGGGACAGGTAAGTCCTGCTGGAGTTCTAGTCTCTTTGTACTGCTGGGATATGGGAGGGCTGCTGGTGCGCTAGCCACCTCACCATGCTTCTCCATCACAGGGAACCTTAATCCCTTTGGGACCTGGAACTATAAGCTCAGATAAATTCTTCTTCCTATAAATTCCCTTGGTCATGGTGTTTTATCACGGTAACAGAAAAGTAACTAACAGCTGGTGAACAGATACAGTGGAAAGAGAGCTCCATGATTTCTAAGACTCGATCAGAACAATGTGGCCTGTTTGTCCTGGAAGTCTGGCCACTGGAGAGGCCACCAAAAGACCCAAGCACTGCAATCAACAGACCCAAGCACTGTGATCAAAAGACCAGCTCCTCCCTGGCTCAGACTGTAAGTGAAGTTGTCTTGAACCCTTCAGCCTTGAACCCTCACCGGCTGGCTGTGCACCTTGGACTGACCTCTGTGTAAATGGTCCCTCAAAGCCAAAGAATTGCCCCGTGGAGTCCTATCTGGGTATTTAACCCACTGAATCTGGTGATATAATGAAAACAATTGTGGCTTTATGCTAACACATTTTTCATAATCATTACATAGCTATGACAACTTAGACATTAGCCAAACACTCCACAAAGTCTCACCCTGGAAACCTCCTGTGACCGCTGGGGAAACTGAGATCTGCAGAGATCCACTCATCCACCCATGGGTCAAGGTTAGAAACAACAACACAAGCTTTGGGGAACAGTCCTCTGTCCCCCAAGCCATTGCCTTGTTCTGTCTAATACATGATAACACATTAAGAACATGTCTGTGGGTATGGTGTTGCATGTCTGCTATTCCAACACTCAGGAGGCTGAGGCAGGAGGATCATGAGTTTGAGGGTGAGCCTGCTTCAGAGAAAACCAAAGAAAGAAAAGGAGGAAGAAGGAGAGGATGAAGGGAAAGAAAGAGAAGCGAGGAGGAAGAGGAGAAGGGGGAGGAGGAGGAGGAAGAGGAGGATGAGGACGAGGAGGAGGAGGAGGAGGAGGAGGAGGAGGAGGAAAGGGTCTTTCTGATTATATGCAGGGTCCAGAGACTAGCTCTTTGCCATGCTACAATTTTATCTCCTTTGATACTTTTATCCCCATTGAATAAAAGCTGAATTAGCCAAAGGCCTTGACATAGAAACAAAAAGTGAACTGGGTGGCCTTATATGTGTGGCTCTTACAGGGCTGCAGATAATTGGGTCATTTGAATGTAACTAGCTCCCAATTAGAAGAAGCAATGCCCAAGTATGTAAGGCCAGGTTTCTTCTCAAGATTGTACTGAACCCCCTAGGATTTGAAAGCTGTCCGTTCCCAGCTCACTGAAACATGTTTTCTGTGGAAAGAAAAGACGGCCTCTATTAACATCAACCCTGCGCTCCTCAGAACACTGGCTTACTGGTGATTTATGACAGCCAGGCTGCTTCCTGCTCCTGCTGAATGTTGGATTTTTTTTCTTTTAATTCTGCAAATGGAGGGGTAATTCTTCATCTCTTGGCCCAGGGCAACTCCAGGCGACTCTTTGGAAGAGAGTTAGGGTATTTACAATTCACAGATTGATCCTGCCTGGTAGTTCACAAGAGAAAAGGGTCTTGTTGCTGAGTCTGATGCCAACTGGGACCCAATCCAAATAAGAAGGGCCAGTGCACACAGTGTGTGTGGGAAAAGATTCTCCAGGTTCCGACCTCAAAATTATATTATGAAGATGCAAACTTTTCCTTTAAAAAAGATCAAAGGTCATTTGTTAGCGACAATGTCTTTGTGCTTCTAAAATAGTTCCATTTGAGAAAAACTACAACAAAATCCAATTCGAATGCTGCCCATATAATTATATCTCAAAGAAAACCATGTAGAACAATACCAAAAGCTGGTGCATGCTGTATTGCAACATTTTCGCCATTCATGCAACAAAACCCATTAACAATTTAAGGAAAAATCCCCATTCAGTTCTGTCCTCCATGTCTTTCTCATCAGCATAGCTCTCCTGAACTTTAGCAAATGGTACTCAGCTTTTAGAATTCCCACCAGTGATGTAGATCATTTGGATGTTATCTAAAATGGAAGCACTCCAGCTAGTTACAGGTCTGTAATCCCAGCACTAGGGAGGTAGAAGCAGGAGGAATGCAAGGTCATCCTTGGCTAACAGCCTGAGCTACATAAGCCTCTGTCTCAAAATAAATAAATTAATTAAGTAAATAGCAGAAAACCTAACTCAAATTACTTTTAATAAAGAGGTAAAATGACTGCCTTCCGTAGTGGAAAGATAGAAAGTTGGATCTTGTAAGCTTGGAACAGATGAAGAGCAGGGACCTGTGTCCCTCAGTTCCACTTCCCAGCTTTCAGTTCCCTCCTCAGCCGATTGACCCAGACAACGGGGCATGGGACCCTGGACCCACACGAGGGGGCATGGGACACTGACAGCTCTCAGCTTATATTTGGCAAACTTTTAACCCCAGTAACGAATTCTAGACCTCTGTAGACACTGCTCTGGGGAAACTACCCAAGTTGGCTGCTCTTGAGCTGCATGTCCATCCTGTGGCCTGTCCTTGGTCACTCCTCAGAGGTACAGACCATGTGCTTTTGAACTTAGTTGTAGTTAGGTTGCAAGTGTAGGGGATGGCATAGGGGATGGCATAGGCAATAGGGTTGCATGTAGGGGATGTACAGCTAGGCTTTTCCGGAAACTCTGCCTCTCTCTTTTCAATCTCAAATTTACCCCAGACCTAATCTCTGCATTCTTATGCCCCTTCCTTACCATGATCCTCCTGCCCTCTAATCCCACTTCTAAACCCCAAATGGCTTGTCACCATAGCAGCCAATCAGTTAGGTTCTCCTGAATAGCATCTGACACCAGTTAGTCTCCACCACCCACCCACCCGCATATGTTTCTCTGAATCTCTCTCTCTCTCTCTCTCTCTCTCTCTCTCTCTCTCTCTCTCAGGATTCTAGGGTGGCCTTGAACTCTCGGTATACCCAAGGTTGAACATGAACTTCCAGATCCTCCTGCTTCTGCCTCCCAGTGCTGGGATTACAGGTTTGAGCCCCATGCCCAGCATATGGGGTGCGGGGTATCAGACCCAGGTCCTCACCCATGCTAGGTAAGCACTCTACCCACTGAGTTACATCTTGACTTTCTCTTCCACAAGCTCCAGTGCCTTCCTTGGTCTCCATGCCTCTTCTTCAATTTCTTTTTTTTCTTCTTTTTTTTCTCTTTTATTTGTTTATTTTAAGGGATTCTACAATATAATAGCACAGTTGTTTTCAGATAACATTGACGTTACTCAGTTTGCCGTACAATTAGGTAATTGGTGCATTTTTTTTTGAAGTGAGCCAAATTATTAAGCATAAGTAATGAATGTTACTTACATTCATGTAAAACCAATTTGCAAGTATCTATGTCCAAATTTTGAACAACCCAAGGTTCCCATAGTCTAGTTGGAGAAGTTTGTATGCACAAGCATGTTGATCAAATAGGAGTCCAGTCTATATTGCTGTAGTCTCACGATTCACCCCAATCTCTCTTCTTCAATTTCTTTTTTTTTTTTTTTGGAAAAATATGAAAGACATGCAGAAAATGCCCATTATAGGTTAAATCAAGCAGCATAAGGAAAAAAATGGTCTGATATGCCACCATGTGTGAGTTATGATATAATATATATATGTTTAAAATGTGTATCTCCAGAAGTGTGTACAAGAGATCTGAGGGAAACACGCTGCCGCAGACAGGGGAGAAGAGTTACTTCCAACTACAGTGTTTTTGTCCTATTTGAGTTTTGTATGCCTGTGCATATATTGCATATTCTAAAATATAAATATACCTTTTGAAAAGTAAGTTATTAAAATGTATACAGCATGATCTTTTTTCTTCATTACAAAATAAACAAAAACCTGTGCATATGTGAATACACATTTACACTAAAGAAAACCAAAATATATACCAAAAGGATAAAAATGTGTTGTCTTAGGTGGTAGTGTGTTGGACCAAGTTTCATCTTTTTTCTTGCCTTCTTTTTTCCCCCCTAAATGTTCTATAATACACAGCAAGGCTTTCATAATTAAACAAAAGCATAAGTTTTGTCTTAATGACTTTATCACAAAAGTCCAAGCAAATGGTGATGCAGGTCAGATTTGTGATCAGTGTTCCACAATGTCATGAGAGAGCACAGTCTTTGTTTTTAGGAGGAGTGGAGAGAAGGAAGCTAAACAGCTTCTGACGTCTTTGCCAGACACATGAGCAGAGATTCAGCCCTGCCACCCTCCAGTGTGAACAGGTACTCGGGGTGCTTATTTGGGGGATCATTAAGTCTGAATTACAGTGAATGGAGTTCCCACAAGCAGTTGTATCTGAGTCACTGCATGAGGCCAAGGCTGTACACTTGTTCTGTGAGGTCCCAAGAGCTTGTCCTCCCGCAGTTGTGGGTTCCAAGCATTCTTTTTGGAGTGACAGCAGTTTTATCCCCTTGTGTCCAGCCCTGTCTTCGTGTACTCTTTCAAGCACCCCTTCTCTCCTGCTCCCTATTGGGGGTAAGTACCCAGAATCTTTCCTGATGGGTGAAGAACAAAGGGAGCTTTTGCTAGTCTGAACTCATTCTGCAGAACACCTTTGGCTTCAGAGCCTATTAGTTTGTCAACTTAAGCTCTGGGCTTGAAAATGATGGTGGTAGGTGGTATTGTGTATAGGCCTATGGTAGGGCTAAGAGTAGTTTTGGGTTGGGGGTCACATGTTGGAGAAAGAAGAGAGGAGGATATGGCAGAGGTGGGAAACAGAAGCAGGGAACATGACCTGGAATGGCTTTTCCTTTTCCTCTTTTCCAGAGCAATTCTGGATCCTAGGTATTTCCAACACCTTCCTGTAGCCCCATTAAAAGTTGGGGGGAACTGTATGACTCTAACCCGTGCTTCTGGCTCCCAGGGCCTATTGCATCTTGAAGTAGCAGAGTCTCCACTTAAACAGATGATCCATAATTTAAGTATGTGCTTCCCTGTGGTCTGCACCTGCAGTTGAGGTCCTTTACCACTGCTGGCGATGGGGTGAGGGATGCCGAGTGAGTTGCTCAGATCCATGCTGGTCCCATCAGCATGTACAGCTGATGACAGCACCGTGGGCTCTCACTGTCTTCTTCTGGCTGCTCACTGCTCCAACCACAAGAGCTTTGGGCCACTGGTCTTTTCTGTCTTGCTTTCATCAATATAAGAATGGGCCTTCTGATATGGTAAATATTCTTCAACTTAGTGTAAACTGTCCTGCTCTCGAATAGTCATAACCATCCAACAAAATAAGCACATGGTAGTTAGTAGCTAGAGTTCTGGAATCAGACAAGTCTGGCTCAGACCCTAGCCATGTCCTGTAAGGCCATGCAAACTTGAGGAAAATCTTTCTGGCTGTCTGCTTTCCTCTTCATCACGTGTGACTAATACCTCACACAGTAATCATGGCTTCTTTCCCCCTCCGGGAGCCTCTGCTGAGTTTCATCTCCGTCAGCTGGATGTACCGAATCACATTGGTGTCTGTTGGTTGTCGGGTCCTTGCTTCTTTCAGGTAATAGAGTGCTTTGTCATAGTCCCCAAGATGGTAGAAGGCCACGCCAGACCGGTAAAGGGCCTTGAAGTTTTCTCCTTCCTTCTCCAGGACCTTCAGACAATATTCCTTGACTCTCATAGTTTACCAGCTCGGCCTGGAGCAGACAAGCAGAGATGCAGGGATGGTTCAACATACCTCTTCTTCAATTTCTTAACAGCCTCTATGTGCCCAGCTTACCCCTCAAATATTGATAGTCTCCAAAATTCCTCTTGAATCTTTTCCTCTACGCAACCCGTTCTCAACCCCCGCTCTAGTTAGACCTCCGGCTTCCATGCTTACGCCTGGCTCCCGCTCACACCTGGGTTAATCCCTATGCGTCCCTCCAGGCCCCAACAGCACTCAGCTTCTCCTTTTAAAGTTATTTTTTAATTTTTATTTACTATCATTGTGTGAGTGTGTTAGTTCGGGTCTACATATGAAACTGAGCATGTGGAGGTCAGAGGACAACTTTAGGAAATCCGTTCTCTCTCTCTATCCTGGGATCCAGGGATTGAACTCAGGTCATCGGGCTTGGTAGCAATCACCTTTATCTGTTGAAACATCTCAGCAGCCCTTGCCTCTTCATTTTACCTGAGCCTTCTCAGTGAAAACATGTGCAATATTCACACAAGTGGCTATTCCATTTCATAAGACAGTGAATCCTAAATCTTCCTGTCAATAAATACAACTTTGTTTTCTCATCTTCCACATACCCATTTCCGGCTCCCTCTCTGGCTGAACCATACTATTGCCTCCCCATAGTTCTCTTCTTATTCCTCTTTTGGTTCCAACAATTTTTTTTTCTTTACCTACTAATACCTGCTGGAACCTTAGCATCCACCTGGGTTAGACACACTGCTGATATTTCTGCTTTTCTTCTTTCTAAGCACATGGTAAATTACACACACTGCCTGACATTTTGTGGTGTCGCTTGCTTTGGCCAATGAAATATAAGCACAAGGGCTGAGGAGATGACTCCATCACCAAATCCTTGCCTTGTAAGTGTGAAGACCTGAATTTGAGCCTGAGAACCTGTGTTAACAAGGCCTGGCGAGAAGTGCTGGGAAAGTAGAGACAGGCAGGTGTAAGGGCTCAGTGGTCAGCCTACTTGGCAAGTTTTAGACTCTAGAGAGACTCTGTCTCAAAAAACAAAACAAAAACCAAGGTGGACATCAGCTGAAAAACAACACTCCAGAGTTGTCTTCCAACCTAGACAGGTACACACACACACACACACACACACACACACACACAAGCATGTAGACTCACTGTTCCATAGAACTGTCCTCCAAAAGACAGACCATGGACAGATGCCATCTTCCCAAGGTTGGTTGCACCCACTTCCCTAGGATCATCAGAGCTAAGCTTCTTGACTGTCACACTCCACTAGAAAGGAGGGGCAGGGAGAGTCAGCCATGCCCTGCCCCAACCAACCAGTCAGCCCTAGTTGCCTGAGGGGGAGCGGCTAAGGATATGTAGGATGAGGAAGTTTGGGGGAGGGTCTCTTGCTATTTTGTGCAGCTGTGTGGAACTCACAATCCATGCCTGGATGGAGACTTTCTAGTGTGGCCTTAGGAGGGGAGCATCCACACTCCTGTGAATAAACCCTCACCCATTGCTCTGTAAGAAAGCACCATAAACTCCCTGGTTTTCCACACTGTAGTTTGGCAAAATTGCACCTTGGTTTGTTGTAGGGACAAAGAGAGGAGGGGCCAGATGTTGTTTGCCGCTCCCAGAAGGAATTTTAGCTACATGCACTCATGCACATATGCAGCTACATACAGGAACATGCATGCATAATGACATTAATTAGTCCACGAACGTGACATATGCCCTTCAGGGGCTGAAGTTTCAATATCCATTTTTTTTTATTTCCCCTACCACAGTGATTGACAGTGCTTTGACAGCTTACAGCAGGATGAGGTGGACCAGTACTCCCACTTGAGCCATGATGGGCAGGTGGTTTGAGCAATGCATCAATGTGCCATGCGTTTGTATAAATGAAAGTCTGAATCTATTTGTTGGTGTTGAACTGCTGATGCCTCTTAGGCCTTCTTCCTTCCTTCCTCTTCCCTCCTGTCCCAATTTGCTTTATTTTTTTAATTTTAAATTTATTTTTATTTTATGTACATGAGTGTTTTGCCTGCATGCATGTAAGTGCACCCATGTATGTAATGACTGACTGTGGATGCCAGAAGAGGGTGACAGCTCATGGAACTGGAGTAACACATGGTTCTTATCTGCTGTGTGTTAATTGTCAGGTTCTCTTAACCTTAATTGCCAGTGTTCTTAACCTCTGTGCCATCTCTCCAGGCCCCTAGTTTGCTTTATGTTGTTGTGATAAAATACTGTCCAAAAGCAACTTGGGGAGGAAAGGGTTGATTTCATCTTCATCTTCCGCTTTTCAGTAAATCATAGAGGAATGTCAGAGCAGGAACCCAAGGTAGAGGCAGGGACTGAAGCAGAGACCATGGAGGAACACTACCTACTGACTTGCTTACCTACTGTTCTTACACAGCCCAGGCCACTGACCAGGGATAGCACCACCCACAATGAGCTGGGCCCTTTCACATCAATCAGAAAATAAGAAAATGCCCTATAGAGGAGCTTAAAGGACAATCTGATGGAGGAAATCCCTCAATTGAGGTTCCTTCTTCCCAGGTGTCTGTCTCTGGTCTGTGTCAAGTTGACAAAAACTAACCAGAGCACTTCCTGCCCTCCATCTGAACATGCTGATTGAAAATGCTGACGATCCCTTTCTTGACTATTGGGCGAGATTAGAGCTATGCATTCACCCTGGCCCCAGGCCTCAACCACCTCAAATCATATCAAACTATGTTCAGACTGCACTAGGAGATCTACTCTCCCATCCAGGGACACTTCACTGTGGGATAGCATGCTCTGCTCTCTTAGGATGTATGTGACATCATTAATCTTGATGTCTGAAACCAAATTTTGAGTGGAGAGCTATTTCTAAGAATTGGCCACAGTATGGGGTTGGAGGGCTGGTTCTGTGGTTAAGAGCATGTACTACTCTTGCAGATGGCCCATGTCAGGTGGCTCACAGCTACTTGTAACTCCAGCTCCAGGGATGTTACACCCTCTCCTGGTCTCTATAAACATGCATTCACATGTTTATAACACAGACACAGACATATAAATAAAAATGAATTTTATAAAACAAAGAAATGCCCACACTGGTTTGTGATGTGGATGTCTGTTGCTTTGGAAGGAGTAATGACTACTGCATTGACAACACTCTAGTTCTTGATCTATGTGTTCATGATGTTCGAATTGTTCATTTTGTAAAAATTAATTGATCTTTGCCAGGTGTAGTGGCGCACGCCTTTAATCCTAGCACTCAGGAGGCAGAGGCAGGCGGATCTTTGAGAGTTCAAGGCCAGCCTGGTCTACAGAGTAAGTTCCAGGATAGCTGGAGCTACAGGGAGACCCTGTCTTGAAAAGACCAAAAAAAATACACATGATTGATGTACTTTATTGTATGTGTGTCATAATACGTTTAAGAGATTATTATGGCATTTATTGGCCATATTCTTAAATAACTTGAACTCTGTCTTCTTTATCTTCAGGGTATTCTTTGAGGTGGGGTAGTGTGTCTGTTGTGGAATGGGGTTAGTGACAGAAAAAGGAAGCAGACACTTTTAAAATCTAGTTATAGGCCAGGTATGGTGATGCACACCTAAAATTCCTGTACTAGGGATGCAGAATCAGGTGGATAGAGAGATCAAGAGAGCCTTGGCTACACAGTGAGTTCAAGGCCAGTCTGGGATACATGAGACCTTGTTTCAAAAGACAGAATAAAGAAATACAGAATGATATAAATGCCAAACAGACCCACAAAACAATTCCCCTTTACAATTGCAAGAGAGTACCTGGTGAGAACTCAGGCAGGAAGCGGCGTATCGGCCACTGTATCAGCTACAACCAGCCAGCTCCTGCTGACTGACCCCTGTTCTCACTTTGTTCACCATCACCACCCATAAGTTTTGCTATCTTGGAAATTCACATCAGTAAAACCGTACAGCATATACTACCTTGTGTCTGGCTCCTCTCACTCAATGTATTATTTCTGAGATTCGTCCATTTGCTATGGAATATAGCACATTTACGTTTCCTCCCCTCTATTGTATACCACTGTATGAAAGTACCATAATCCATTTCTCCATCTACCCGTTGACAGTTTGTGTGTTGTCTGTTGCTGTGATAAAACACCATGGCCAAGGCAACTTATAAAGGGAAGAGTTGATTTGGGCCAACATTCCAGAAGGATGGGAGCGAGTCACCAGGGAGGTATGGCAAGAGGCAGCTGGGCCAAGTGGCTGAGGATTTGCATCTTCAAGCACCAGTGGATGGGAGCAGAGAGGGCACCTGGAAGGGGGAGGATACTATGACCTTTCCCAAACAGCACCACCACCTGACCAAGTAGTCAAATACTGGAGTCTTCGGGGGGACATTTCTCATTCAAACCATAATTTGATCATCTTTAGTAACTGGATATTTTGAATAACGCGATGCTACGAACAAGTCCTTTTATAGCAAGAATATGTCAGGTCCAGAGAGATGGCTCAGTGGGTAAAGAACTTATTGTGGAAGCACAAGGACCCGAGATTCAATCCCCAGAACCCACATGAAATGAGCAATAGCAGCAGATGAGAGTCTGTAATCCCAGCACTCCTGTGGCGGGATGTGAGGGGGACACAGGAGAGTCCCAGGAAGCTCCGGGGCCGGCTGGCCTGGTATGGCAGACAAGAGACCTGATGTCAAAGTTGACATCAAGGACCAGGACCTGAGTTTGTCCTCTGACCTTCACACTTATGCCCCCTCCACACACACACACACACACACACACACACACACACACACACACTCATATGTAGAGGGGAGATCATTTGCCATAGGCCATATCCACATCCTGCTTTAGGAGACAATGCTAAACTGTCCTGTCCTGTACTGTACACAACAGCACCAACCTATATTTCCACTAGCAGTGTGAGCTGCCCACATTTCTGCCAGGCCTGGGAATCATCAGCCATTTAATTTTAGCAGTTCTGTTAGGAGTATTGGAAAATCATAATTGTGTTTCCCTGAGGACTGTTAATGTTCTTGGACCATTTGGAAATCTTCCTCAGGGATGTCACTGTTAACATCTTCTGCACATCTTTTCCTTATTGATTTGCAGTTCTTTAAATATTCTGGCCACAAGTCCTTTGTGAGTTCTATGAATTACAAATGCACTCTCATTTTGTGGTTTGTCTTTTTAATCTCTTAATGTTGTCTTCTGATGATAAAAGCTATTAATTTTGTTGAGGTCCTCTACATCTATCTTTTCCTTTTTTAGCATTTCTTTCACATGTGTTTTGTTGAAGAAATATTTTCTTCTCCAAACTCACAACAGTATTTACCTATATTACATGATATCATTTTTCTTTTCACATTAGAGTTTTTAGTTTTTATTTTGTGAATTAAGGAAGGGTCGTGGGGCACACGTGGGCCACGGCGCATGTGTGGAAGTCAGAGGACAACTTTTGGGCCTTGGTTCTCGTCTTCCACCTGTGAAGACACTCTCTCTGGTTTCTGCTGCTATGCAGGGTACTCCATGCTAGTTGGCCCACGGATTTCTGGATGCTTCTCCTGGCTTCACCTCCTATGTTGCCTTAGGAGTGCTAGGATTACAGATGGACACCACCCACTGCATGCAGCTTTTATATGGGTTCTGGGTCGAATACATGTCTTTAGGCTTGCACAGCAGGTGCTTTTACCCACTGAAGTATCTCCCTAGGCCTCACGTTCAGTTATGTGAGCCATGTGGAACCACTTTTATAATGTAATGTGAGGTAGAGTTGAAGATTCATTTTTTACACTTATATTTCATACACACACTATATATATTATCTGAGTGTACCTTGTCCTATTTAACCAGCCACTTCTCAAATGCCAATCCTCTCTTGAGGGTCCCAAATCACTGAATTAAGGAGGTAACTTCTACTACAGCCCCATCTTGGATTACTGAGGTCATTTTGATGGTAGGGTTGAGGAGAACTAGTACACTACCATCGCTTGTAGACAGGTCAGCACCTCTCCTAATCAGTAAGTTAAAGATTATGAGGAAATAATTTTTGTGTGCGATAATAAGATATCTCTGTCTTTGGTTCTTTTGGCTCACCTGAATCCATATGTTCTTTACTGTAAACAAAGTTTCACTGTCATATATATGTTAAATGTATATGTGTGTATGTGTGTAATATATATATGAGAATATATATATATATATATATATATATATGTGTGTGTGTGTGTGTAGTATAGATTTCTACATGTAGGTTCAGGTTGCTACAGAGGCCAGGGGTATTGGATCCACTGGAGCTGGAGTTATAGGTGGCTGTGAGTAGGTGCTTATGTCTTTGGGAACAGTATAGATCTTTGTAATTATAAATTGATGATTTAAATTTCCAAATAAAAATCAAAATGATTGTATTTAAAAATCACAGTCACACCCCTATCACTCTAGTTCATATATTCTGTTATTTGTCTTAAGGCCTATCATGATTGAGAGGTTATGCTGAAATACACAAAAATTCAAATAAAAGTTAAACATAACGGATAGGAAATTTTTAAAATATTTTTGTTTGATAAGGTTAGTCCCATTCTGCATATGTATTAAACCTATATTATACATATGCATGTAAAAAATAAAAAGATAAACTGATCTCTGGAGACCACAGGGTGGTTGTACCCAGAGCACTTGTGGCAGCATACACAAGATCTTTAACACACAAGTCAGAGAAAAATCCAACACAGAAGGGAGAGATGAGCAGGGAAGCCCCATCCGTAGCTGAGGATCTACTGGGAATTGATAAATGCCAGGAGAAGGAGAATCAGTTTTCTCTGTTGATGTGAAAACTAGCAGGTTGACCAGACTCAAAGTGATAGAAGTATTCCCAAGAGCATTTGGAAAACACAAATCAGAGTCTATAAGCCTCAAAAAGAGCCCCAAAATAATAAAGTACATGAATCCGGTACCAGTAAGGTGCTTGTAGAAATGGGGAGAGTTTCTGGATAGGATCAAAATACACTGCATGAAATTCTCAAGTAAATAAGATATTTTAAAGATGTTTATGGGACTGACAAGAGACTGAGGAAGTACACAATGCTAGAAAATTCCATGGCACACAAGGATGAATAGAATCCACTATTCTGTAGTCAAATTTAGAAACAACAGGTGCACTGATTCTTGCAGTGCCCACCACCATTCATTATTCTACTGAAAAGTACCATATGCATCAGCAGTTGGAAAAAAAAAAATCTCTCAGTGTTTGAATATACGGAAAGGCTTCTATTTTGTCCTTATTCTAGAAAGGTACTTTAACTACCCAGAACACTCTACACTATTCACATAAACGTTTTATGTTGTGAATCCTTTGAATCTTTTGGTGGTTGAGCCACCTAGTGCCAGTCTTATCTTTCTTTATCCCAATATGAATAATCTGTTTTCCTTTCTAATGGCTTTGGAAATGTCTCTTATCATTTGCTATAATAATTATCCATGATGTGACAAAATATAATTATCTATGATGATACAAAAATATCATCTCTTTGGTGTGAGTTTCAATCTCAAGAATCATCACATTTAAATTTTATAACATATTCAGCTACATATATTTATTTTATTTTTCCTCCTGTGGGATTCCCATGAGACATGTAATGGAATTCAAGAAAATCTCTTTTTCTTCTCTTTTTATGCTATTTATTTTACATCTGGTTTATCTATTTGAGCTGCATTTTTTACAAATTCCTAACTACAGAAGTCACTAATAATGAGTGAATTTATCATTTAACTTGTGTGTAATTATAATTATTACCATACATTTACAGTTATCTTATTTGATAATGGCACAGATTTGAAATTTTCACTTTATTGGTCATTTCAAAGAGAGCTTGTGGGCCATAATATGAAAAGCTCTTAATGCTGTGACCAAACATTGAGGCTCTCCACAGAATNTATCATCTCTATCTTATCTCTCTCTCTATATCGATCTAGTCTCTCAGGCTTCTAGGGTTGGCCTTGAACTCTCGGTTTATACCCAAGGTTTTGAAACATGTGATGTGAAAAACTTCCAGATTCCTTCCTGCTTCTCCTCCCAGTGCTGGGAGATTGATTACAGGTTTTATTACAGGGTTTTTGAAGCCCTATCGCCCCATGCATCTTCTCTATGGGTGTGCGGGGTATCAGTACCAGGTCCTCACCAATGCAGTGTAAGCACCTACAATACTGACGTTACACTCTTGAACTTTCTCTTCCCACAAGCTCCAGGCCTCTTGGTCTCACAGACTCTTCCTCAATTTCTTTTTTTTCTTCTTTTTTCTCTTTATTTGTTTATTTACGGATTTCTACAATATAATACACAAGTTGTTTTTTCCGACTAACATTGATGTCACTCAGTTTGCCGTTACAATTAGGTAATGGTGCATTTTTTTTTTGAAGTGACCCAAATTATTAAGCATAGTATGAATGTACTACATTATGTAAAACCAATTTGCACGTATCTATGTCCAAATTTTGAACAACCCCAAGTTTCCCATAGTCTAGTTGGAGAAGCTTGTATGCACAAGCATGTTGCTCAAATAGGAGTCCAGTCATATTGCTGTAGTCTCACGATTCACCCAATCTCCTCTTCTTCAATTTCTTTTTTTTGTTTGGAAAAATATGAAAAGACATGCAGAAAATGCCCATTATAGGTTAAATAAAGCAGCATAAGGAAAAAAAATGGTCTGATTATGCCAACCATGTGTGAGTATGATATATATATATATGTTTAAAATGTGTATCTCCAGAAGTGTGTACAAGAGATCTGAGGGAAACACGCTGCCGCAGACAGGGGAGAAGAGTTACTTCCAACTACAGTGTTTTTGTCCTATTTGAGTTTTGTATGCCTGTGCATATATTGCATATTCTAAAATATAAATATACCTTTTGAAAAGTAAGTTATTAAAATGTATACAGCATGATCTTTTTCTTATATTACAAATAAAACAAAAAACTGTGCATATGTGAATAAATTTACGCTTTAAAGAAAACCAAAATATATACCAAAAGGATAAAAATGTGTTGTCTTAGGTGGTAGTGTGTTGGACCAAGTTTCATCTTTTTTCTTGCCTTCTTTTTTCCCCCCTAAATGTTCTATAATACACAGCAAGGCTTTCATAATTAAACAAAAGCATAAGTTTTGTCTTAATGACTTTATCACAAAAGTCCAAGCAAATGGTGATGCAGGTCAGATTTGTGATCAGTGTTCCACAATGTCATGAGAGAGCACAGTCTTTGTTTTTAGGAGGAGTGGAGAGAAGGAAGCTAAACAGCTTCTGACGTCTTTGCCAGACACATGAGCAGAGATTCAGCCCTGCCACCCTCCAGTGTGAACAGGTACTCGGGGTGCTTATTTGGGGGATCATTAAGTCTGAATTACAGTGAATGGAGTTCCCACAAGCAGTTGTATCTGAGTCACTGCATGAGGCCAAGGCTGTACACTTGTTCTGTGAGGTCCCAAGAGCTTGTCCTCCCGCAGTTGTGGGTTCCAAGCATTCTTTTTGGAGTGACAGCAGTTTTATCCCCTTGTGTCCAGCCCTGTCTTCGTGTACTCTTTCAAGCACCCCTTCTCTCCTGCTCCCTATTGGGGGTAAGTACCCAGAATCTTTCCTGATGGGTGAAGAACAAAGGGAGCTTTTGCTAGTCTGAACTCATTCTGCAGAACACCTTTGGCTTCAGAGCCTATTAGTTTGTCAACTTAAGCTCTGGGCTTGAAAATGATGGTGGTAGGTGGTATTGTGTATAGGCCTATGGTAGGGCTAAGAGTAGTTTTGGGTTGGGGGTCACATGTTGGAGAAAGAAGAGAGGCGGGATTATTGGAGGGTGGGAAACCGAAGCAGGGAAACATGACCTGGAAAGGCTTTTCCTTCCTCTTCTCCAGATGCACTTCTGGATCCTAGGTATTTCCAACACCTTCCTGTAGCCCCATTAAAAGTTGGGGGGAACTGTATGACTCTAACCCGTGCTTCTGGCTCCCAGGGCCTATTGCATCTTGAAGTAGCAGAGTCTCCACTTAAACAGATGATCCATAATTTAAGTATGTGCTTCCCTGTGGTCTGCACCTGCAGTTGAGGTCCTTTACCACTGCTGGCGATGGGGTGAGGGATGCCGAGTGAGTTGCTCAGATCCATGCTGGTCCCATCAGCATGTACAGCTGATGACAGCACCGTGGGCTCTCACTGTCTTCTTCTGGCTGCTCACTGCTCCAACCACAAGAGCTTTGGGCCACTGGTCTTTTCTGTCTTGCTTTCATCAATATAAGAATGGGCCTTCTGATATGGTAAATATTCTTCAACTTAGTGTAAACTGTCCTGCTCTCGAATAGTCATAACCATCCAACAAAATAAGCACATGGTAGTTAGTAGCTAGAGTTCTGGAATCAGACAAGTCTGGCTCAGACCCTAGCCATGTCCTGTAAGGCCATGCAAACTTGAGGAAAATCTTTCTGGCTGTCTGCTTTCCTCTTCATCACGTGTGACTAATACCTCACACAGTAATCATGGCTTCTTTCCCCCTCCGGGAGCCTCTGCTGAGTTTCATCTCCGTCAGCTGGATGTACCGAATCACATTGGTGTCTGTTGGTTGTCGGGTCCTTGCTTCTTTCAGGTAATAGAGTGCTTTGTCATAGTCCCCAAGATGGTAGAAGGCCACGCCAGACCGGTAAAGGGCCTTGAAGTTTTCTCCTTCCTTCTCCAGGACCTTCAGACAATATTCCTTGACTCTCATAGTTTACCAGCTCGGCCTGGAGCAGACAAGCAAGAGATGCAGGGATGGTTCTTTCAACAGTTACCTCTTCTTCAATTTCTTAACAGCCTCTATGTGCCCAGCTTACCCCTCAAATATTGATAGTCTCCAAAATTCCTCTTGAATCTTTTCCTCTACGCAACCCGTTCTCAACCCCCGCTCTAGTTAGACCTCCGGCTTCCATGCTTACGCCTGGCTCCCGCTCACACCTGGGTTAATCCCTATGCGTCCCTCCAGGCCCCAACAGCACTCAGCTTCTCCTTTTAAAGTTATTTTGTATTTTATTTACTATCATTGTGTGAGTGTGTTAGTTCGGGTCTACATATGAAACTGAGCAGTGGGAGGTTAGAGGACAACTTTAGGAAATCCGTTCTCTCTCTCTATCCTGGGATCCAGGGATTGAACTAAGGTCACTCGGGCTTGGTAGCAAATTCAGCTTTATCTGTTGAAACATCTCAGCAGCCCTTGCCTCTTCATTTTACCTGAGCCTTCTCAGTGAAAACATGTGCAATATTCACACAAGTGGCTATTCCATTTCATAAGACAGTGAATCCTAAATCTTCCTGTCAATAAATACAACTTTGTTTTCTCATCTTCCACATACCCATTTCCGGCTCCCTCTCTGGCTGAACCATACTATTGCCTCCCCATAGTTCTCTTCTTATTCCTCTTTTGGTTCCAACAATTTTTTTTTTTCTTTTACCTACTAACCTTGCTGGAACATTAGCATCACTGGGTAGACACCCTGCTTTATTTTGCTTTTCTTCTTTCTAAGGGGGCACATGGTAAATACACACATGCCTGACTTTTGTTGGTGTCGCTTGCTTGGCCAATGAAATTTAAGCACAAGGGGCTGGAGGGAGATGACTCCACACCAAATCCTTGCCTTGTAGTGTAAGACCTGAAATTTGAGCCTGAGAACCTGTGTTAACAAGGCCTGGCGAGAAGTGCTGGGAAAGTAGAGACAGGCAGGTGTAAGGGCTCAGTGGTCAGCCTACTTGGCAAGTTTCAGAGACTCTAGAGTGACCCTGTCTCGAAAAACAACCAAAAAACCACGGTGGACATCAGCTGAAAAAAACACTCCCAGGTTGTCTTCCAAACCTAGACATGTACCACAAACACACACACACCACACACACACACACAAGAATTGTAGACCACTGTTCATAGAACCTGTCCTCCAACAAGCAGACCATGGGCAGATGCCTTCTTCCCAAGGTTGGTTGCACCCACTTCCCTAGGATCATCACAGCTAAACTTGTTGATTGTTACTCTCTGCAAGAAAGGAGAGGCAGGGAGAATCGGCCACAGTTCCCAACCAACCAGTCAGCCCTAGTTGCTGGGGAGCGGCTAAGGATATGTAGGATGAGGAAGTTTGGGGGAGGGTCTCTTGCTATTTTGTGCAGCTGTGTGGAACTCACAATCCATGCCTGGATGGAGACTTTCTAGTGTGGCCTTAGGAGGGGAGCATCCACACTCCTGGAAGGAAACCCTCACCATTGCTCTGTAAGAAAGCACCATAAACTCCCTGGTTTTCCACACTGTAGTTTGGCAAAATTGCACCTTGGTTTGTTGTAGGGACAAAGAGAGGAGGGGCCAGATGTTGTTTGCCGCTCCCAGAAGGAATTTTAGCTTTCCCTGCACTCATGACATCCAGGCTACATACAGGAACCTGCATGCATAATGACATACTTAGTCCCGAACGTGAACCTATGCCCTTCAGGGGCTGTGAAGTTCAATATCCATTTTTTTTTATTTCCCCTACCACAGTGATTGACAGTGCTTTGACAGCTTACAGCAGGATGAGGTGGACCAGTACTCCCACTTGAGCCATGATGGGCAGGTGGTTTGAGCAATGCATCAATGTGCCATGCGTTTGTATAAATGAAAGTCTGAATCTATTTGTTGGTGTTGAACTGCTGATGCCTCTTAGGCCTTCTTCCTCCTTCCTCTTCCCTCTCATCCCCAATTTGCTTTATTTTAATTTAAATTTATTTTTCTTTTATGTACATGAGGTTTTGCCTGCATGCATGTAAAGTGCACCCATGTGTTAAGAATGGCCTGTGTATGCCAGAAGAGGGTGAAAGCTCCCATGGAAACTGGAGTAACACATGGTTCTTATCTGCTGTGTGTTAATTGTCAGGTTCTCTTAACCTTAATTGCCAGTGATTCAACCTCTGTGCCATCTCTCCAGGCCCCTAGTTGCTTTATGTTGTTGTGAAAAAAATGTCCAAAAGCAACTTGGGGATGGAACAGGGTTGATTTCATCTTCATCTTCCGCTTTTCAGTAAATCATAGAGGAATGTCAGAGCAGGAACCAAGTGGTGGCAGGAGCTGAAAGCAGAGACCATGGAGGAACACTACCTACTGACTAGCTCCTCTGGCCTGTGCCCAACCTACTTTCTTATACAAAACACGACCACCTGCCCAGGGATAGCACCCCCCACAGTGGACTAGGCCCTGTCACATTCATCAGAAAATAAGAAAATGCCCTATAGAGGAGCTTAAAGGACAATCTGATGGAGGGAAAATTCCATACAATTGAGGTTCCTTCTTACAGGTGTCTGTACTCTGGTCATGTGGTCAAGTTGACAAAAAATACAACCTAGCACTTCCTGCCCTCCATCTGAACATGCTGATTGAAAATGCTGACGATCCCTTTCTTGACTATTGGGCGAGATTAGAGCTATGCATTCACCCTGGCCCCAGGCCTCAACCACCTCAAATCATATCAAACTATGTTCAGACTGCACTAGGAGATCTACTCTCCCATCCAGGGACACTTCACTGTGGGATAGCATGCTCTGCTCTCTTAGGATGTATGTGACATCATTAATCTTGATGTCTGAAACCAAATTTTGAGTGGAGAGCTATTTCTAAGAATTGGCCACAGTATGGGGTTGGAGGGCTGGTTCTGTGGTTAAGAGCATGACTACTCTGCAGATTGGCCCATGTCAGGTGGCTCCAGCTAATTGTAACTCCAGTCCAGGGTATCAGACGCCCTCTTCTGGTCCTTATAATACCTGCATTCACATGTTTATAACACCGACACAGACATATAAATAAACATGAATTTTATAAACAAAGAAATGCCCACACTGGTTTGTGATGTGGATGTCTGTTGCTTTGGAAGGAGTAATGACTACTGCATTGACAACACTCTAGTTCTTGATCTATGTGTTCATGATGTTCGAATTGTTCATTTTGTAAAAATTAATTGATCTTTGCCAGGTGTTTTTGTATGTGGAGCACGCCTTTAATACTAAGCCCACTCAGGAGGCAGAGGCAGGGAGGATCTTGAGAGTTCAAGGCCACGCCTGGTCTACAGAGTAAGTTCCAGGATAGCTGGAGCTACAGGGAGACCCTTTGTCTTGAAAAGGACCAAAAAAAAAAATACACCTATTGGATGTCTTTTATGTCTGTGTGTCATAATACGTTTAAGAGATTATTATGGCATTTATTGGCCATATTCTTAAATAACTTGAACTCTGTCTTCTTTATCTTCAGGGTATTCTTTGAGGTGGGGTAGTGTGTCTGTTGTGGAATGGGGTTAGTGACAGAAAAAGGAAGCAGACACTTTTAAAATCTAGTTATAGGCCAGGTATGGTGATGGTGACTGAACACCTAAATTTCCTGTACTAGGGATGCCGGCATAAGGTGGATGAGAATCAAGAGAGCCTGGCTACCACAGTGAGTTCAAGGCAAGTCTGGATTATGAAGGACCTGTTCAAAGACAGACCAGAATAAAGAAATACAAGCCATGATATAAATGCCAATACAGGCCCCACAAAACAATCCCCTTTACAATTGCAAGAGAGTACCTGGTGAGAACTCAGGCAGGAAGCGGCGTATCGGCCACTGTATCAGCTACAACCAGCCAGCTCCTGCTGACTGACCCCTGTTCTCACTTTGTTCACCATCACCACCCATAAGTTTTGCTATCTTGGAAATTCACATCAGTAAAACCGTACAGCATATACTACCTTGTGTCTGGCTCCTCTCACTCAATGTATTATTTCTGAGATTCGTCCATTTGCTATGGAATATAGCACATTTACGTTTCCTCCCCTCTATTGTATACCACTGTATGAAAGTACCATAATCCATTTCTCCATCTACCCGTTGACAGTTTGTGTGTTGTCTGTTGTTGCTTGTGATTAAAACACCATGGCCCAAGCAACTTATACCGGGAAGCGTTGATTGGGCCAACATCCAGGAAGATTGGGAGCGAGTCACCAGGGGAGGTATGGCAAGAGGCAGCTGGGCCAAGTGGCTGAGGATTTGCATCTTCAAGCACCAGTGGATGGGAGCAGAGAGGGCACCTGGAAGGGGGAGGATACTATGACCTTCCCTAAACAGCACCACCACCTGACCAAGTAGTCAAATACTGGAGTCTTCGGGGGGACATTTCTCATTCAACCCATATTTGATCATCTTAGTAACTGGATATTTTGAATAACGCGATGCTACGAACAAGTCCTTTTATAGCAAGAATATGTCAGGTCCAGAGAGATGGCTCCGTGGGAAAGAACTTATTGTGGAAGGCACCAGGATCCGGATTCAATCCCCAGAACACACATGAAAGCCAGACATGGCAGCATGAGAGGTCGTTTAAAATCCCGCCACTCCTGTGGCGGGATGTGCGGGGGACCACAGGAGAGTCCCAGGAACGCTCCGGGGCCCGGCTGGCCTGGTATGGCAGACAAGAGACCTGATGTCAAAGTTGACATCAAGGACCAGAACTGAGTTGTCCTCTTGACCTTCACATTATGCCCCTCCAACACACACACACCACACACACACACACACACACACACACACTCATATGTAGAGGGGAGATCATTTGCCATAGGCCATATCCACATCCTGCTTTAGGAGACAATGCTAAACTGTCCTGTCCTGTACTGTACACAACAGCACCAACCTATATTTCCACTAGCAGTGTGAGCTGCCCACATTTCTGCCAGGCCTGGGAATCATCAGCCATTTAATTTTAGCAGTTCTGTTAGGAGTATTGGAAAATCATAATTGTGTTTCCCTGAGGACTGTTAATGTTCTTGGACCATTTGGAAATCTTCCTCAGGGATGTCACTGTTAACATGCTTCGCACCTCTTCCCTCATTTTCTTTGCAGTTCTTTAAATATTCTGGCCACAAGTCCTTTGTGAGTTCTATGAATTACAAATGCACTCTCATTTTGTGGTTTGTCTTTTTAATCTCTTAATGTTGTCTTCTGATGATAAAAGCTATTAATTTTGTTGAGGTCCTCTACATCTATCTTTTCCTTTTTTAGCATTTCTTTCACATGTGTTTTGTTGAAGAAATATTTTCTTCTCCAAACTCACAACAGTATTTACCTATATTACATGATATCATTTTCTTTTCACATGTAAGTTTTTAGTTTTTATTTTGTGAATTAAGGAAGGGTCGTGGGGCACACGTGGGCCACGGCGCATGTGTGGAAGTCAGAAGACACACTTTTTGGGAGTTGGTTCTCGTCTTCCACCTGTGAAGACACTCTCTCTGGTTTCTGCTGCTATGCAGGGTACTCCATGCTAGTTGGCCCGGATTTCTGGGGATGTTCTTCCTGGCTTCCCCTCCTATCGTTTGCCTTCGGAGTGCTAGGATTACAGATGGACACCACCCACTGCATGCAGCTTTTATATGGGTTCGGGTCGAATACATGTCTTTAGGCTTGCACAGCAGGTGCTTTACCCCACTGAATTATTCCCTAGGCCTCACGTTCAGTTATGTGAGCCATGTGGAACCACTTTTATAATGTAATGTGAGGTAGAGTTGAAGATTCATTTTTTACACTTATATTTCATACACACACTATATATATTATCTGAGTGTACCTTGTCCTATTTAACCAGCCACTTCTCAAATGCCAATCCTCTCTTGAGGGCCCCAAATCACTGAATTAAGGAGGTAACTTCTACTACAGCCCCATCTTGGATTACTGAGGTCATTTTGATGGTAGGGTTGAGGAGAACTAGTACACTACCATCGCTTGTAGACAGGTCAGCACCTCTCCTAATCAGTAAGTTAAAGATTATGAGGAAATAATTTTTGTGTGCGATAATAAGATATCTCTGTCTTTGGTTCTTTTGGCTCACCTGACTCCAATGTTCTTTTACTGTAAACAAGTTTCATGTCCTATATATGTTTAAATGTATCTGTGGGTATGGTGTAATATATATATGAGAATATATATATATATATATATATATATCTATATATATATATAATTTATAGAGAGGAGAGAGGAGAGAGAGTGGAGAGGAGTGAGGAGAGAGAGAGAGACTCCTTGTAGCCCCCGCTGGCTTTGGAACCACGTAGACAGGCTGGCCTCAATTCTCAAGAGAAGCCCCTGCTTTCCTATAGGTTTGCTAGGATTAAAGGTGTGCTTTACCAGGCTCAGTTGGTGGTTTGAGTGAGTGTCTCCCATAGGTTGTAGGTATTCAGACATTTGTCTTCAGTTGGGTGGCACTGTTTTTGGAAGCTTAGGCAGTGTGGCCTTGCAGGAGGAAAGCTATGTATTAGGGGCGATTCGTTGAGTTTTAACAAGTATCGTGGTCTACAGTTGCTCTCTTCTGCTTCCTGTGCTCTTTGATAGATGTGACCCTCGGCTTGCTGGTCTAGCCCCAGCCTCCATGCCTCTTGTCACAATGGACTCTAATTTCTAATTCCCTGGAACAGTCACTCGTAAGCTCAAATAAACTTTCTTTTCTCAGTTCCTTGGTCTGGTGTTTTATCACAGCAAAGAAAAGTGACTCATACAGTTATTTGGTACAGAGCGTGGGCTGTTGGCTGTGAAGAACCTGACATGTGGATTGGACTGTTTGGAGGAATGTGGAAGACCTTTGGAACTTGGGCTTAGAAAAGGCTGTTGACTACTGTAAGCAGAGCTTAATGGGACATTCTAGTTGAAGCCTGGAAGAAAGCATTGGCTGCAAAAGATGTTGTTCCAGGGGAAAATAAAGACTTAGGCAACAAATGGGATATTTTGAAAAAGAGTCTGGCAGCAGTTTACCCACAGCCCAAATACTTGCCTGATGACTAGTTGAAAAATCAATGGACTGATGTCTTGGCAGAGGATATTTCAAAACAGCCTAAACATGTAGAAATGTTGGCGTGGCTTTTAATGGTGAATATTGTTTAGATCTACAGTGAAAAAGAAAATGGGGCAGAGAGAAATGCAGAATGAAGTTTGGATCTGATAACTGCACGAGGAAGATTAAAGATGGGGCCAAAGCATGTGAAGGAGATGTTCCTTTCCTAAGGCATCTAAAGTGAAATTTTTAAAGAAGATGCCTGCGAGGATTTACAAGTAACACAAAAGAATCAGTACCTTTTGGGAAAGACCACACCCAGCTTATCCATCAGCAAGTCCAGGGCAGAGAAACGTTGCACATGTGTTTGAAATAGGCCAGAGTCCCATCCTGAACTCACAGCCCAGATTCGGTGATGTGATTTCATTCACATTGTGCTGGCTTAGAGGCATGAAGTTTGAAAGAGTGAACTGGTCGTCAGTTCTTCCTCCAAGGTTTCAGCGAGCTGCCAAGGTTAGGCAGAGTGCAGCAGGGGTTGTCCCTGAATAAAGAAGGCTTTGATAGGCCATTGCGTGAAGCTGTGCAGCTGAAGTCTGGTTGGCAGTGGAGACCCAAGAAGACATTTGAGATCTGCCAGACCTGTGAGATATTGCCAAGCAGAGCTGTATAAGGGATTGGACACCAGCCTAAGAGAGAGATGTATGTTGCAAGAAAAACTGGAAGAATTGAGCCATTTCTAGCCCTTTTGGAAGTCAAGTCCCAGAGGGTGCACATGTAGATACTGGACTTGGTTTGCCCTGCTGTTTTCGGTCTTGTTTTGGGTTCCAGTATTTCCTCACTTGCCTCTATTCTTCCCTTTTTGGAATGGGAACGTGTATTCAGTTTCCACTGTACTTTGGGAGTGTGTAATTTGTCTTTGATTTTACGGGAGCTTACAGTTAAGAGATTGGCCTGAGTCTCAGAAGAGACTTGGACTGTAGACTTTTGAATGGCATTGAAACTGGTAAAGACTATGGGGACTTTTAAGGTTGGACTAAATGCATTTTGCATTTTATATGGTCAGGAGCCTATGGGGGCCAAGGAGTGGAATGTGGTGGTTTGAATGAGTGTCCCCCGTAGGCTGTAAGTATTCAGACATTTGTCTCCAGTTGGTGGCACTGTTTTTGGAGGTCTTAGAAGGTGTGGCCTTGCTAGGGGAAGTACGTTATTGGGGGCAGGCTTAGTGAATTTAACAAGCCTCGTGGTCTACAGTTGCTCTCTCTCTGCTTCCTGTGCTCTTTGCAAGATGTGACCCTCGGCTTGCTGCTCCAGATCCAGCCACCATGCCTCCTGCCACAATGGACTCTAATTCCCTGGAACAGTCAATCGTAAGCTCAAATAAACTCTTCCTTTTATAAGTTCCTTGGTCATGGTGCTTTATCACAGCAACAGAAAAGTGACTAATACACTCTCCTATATTAGTTTGTGGATGGTTGTTTTGTTTTTCTTATGTCTTTGAGGTCCAGTATAGTATTACATAGCATAGCATAGCATAGCATAGCACAGCACAGCACAGCACAGCACAGCACTGCACTGCACCGCACTGCATCACATGGCATGGCACTGCACAGCACAGCACTGCACTGCACTGCGCCACACTGCACTGCACTGCACAGCACAGCACAGCACGGCATGGCACAGCACAGCACAGCACAGCATGGCACAGCACAGCACAGCACTGCACCGCACTGCTCTGCACAGCACAGCACAGCATTGCACTGCATCACAGCCTGTAGGCCAAAGAAAAATGTTTCCTTGCCTGCCTGTTGCTAACTCAGAACAAGCAGCTAAATAAAGCAAGAAGAGGGGCTAAGGATCTGGCTGCTGATAGCAGGTCCCCTTCCAGTTCTGCCTCCTGTCAGAGATGTGGCCGTGTGAGTTCCCATTGCTGTCCTCAGCTTCAGCTGCACTGATCAACTCACACACAGGAGCACTGACCTAGTGTTATCACAGGTTGTGCACTAGTGCTGTGATTGTGTGTGTGTGTGTGTGCGTGTGTGCATGTTGCTGCTGTTGTTGGAGATAGGTCTTGCTCTAGAGCTCTGGCTGACCTGGAGCTCCCTATATGCACCGTGCTGGCCTCCAACTCACCATGATTTTCCTGCCTCTGCTCTCGAGTGCTGGGATTCCTGGTGTGCAGCACAAAGCCCAGCTCTATCACAGGTTGTTTATCTTCCCACACAGACTACATCTGCCTCCTGTTATCTTTTTCTGCTTTTCACAAAGAAACTCAACTAATACCCTGGGAGCCCTCACGGAGGGCTGAGGAAGAAGATGAAAACTTTGAGGTTTGCTAATGTAATTAGCATCCTTCCATGAGTGCTGAGTTGCTCCTTCACAGTCCAAAGCCACACTTTGAAAAAGAAAGGCATCTTGTTTGTTCCTTGCTCACTTGCTCTGGTTTGTTTTTGCTTTTTGTTTTTTGAATGTATCTTTAAAATATTTCCTTTATTTATTTTAATTTTATGTATATGGGTGTATTGCTTGCATGCAATGCCCAAGAAGGTCAGAAAAGGGTGTTAGATTCCCTGGAACTGGAATTACAGATGGTAGTTAGCTGCCATGTGTGTGCTGGGACTCAAACCTGGATCCTCTGTAAGAGCAGCCAGTGCGCTTAACCGTTAACCCATCTCTTCAGCCCCATTTTTGATACAGGGTCTCATGTAACCCACAGAGGCATCAAATTTGCCCAGGAGCCAAAGCTGCCTTGCAATCCTGATCCTCTCACCTCCACCCCACCCCCCAAGTGCTGGGATTGTCAGTTTGCACCACACTGCTCAGCTAACATGAAAGGGTCTCCCTGTAGCGCCAGCTGGCCTGGAACTCATTATGTAGACCAGGCTGGCCTTGAACTCACAGAGATCTGCCTGCCTGTGCCCCTGCCCCTGCCTGTGCCCCTGCCCCTGCCCCTGCCTCTGCCTCTGCCTCTGCCTCTGTCCCTGCCCCTGCCCCTGCCCCTGCCTCTGCCTCCTCTGCCTCTGCCTCTGCCCCTGCCCCTGCCTCTGCGTCCTCTGCCTCCCCTGCCCCTGCCCTTGTCCCTGCCTCTGCCTCTGCCTCGAGTGCTGGGATTAAAGGTATGTGCCACTATCACACCTTGGCAGTAAAGTGTAATTTTTAGTTAATTTTTTCCAGAGGTGGATTGAGTGAAACAAATAAGGAGTGAACATCCAGCTGTGGAACCGAAGAGCAATGATGTGTCCTCTCCTACAATCTGTTCTGTGGTTCCATTCCCAGGTCCTATGCTGTTCTCCTGCTTTGTGGTTTCATTCTTTGGCTCCATTCAGTGGTTCCACTCTGTGGCTCCATTCTGTGGTTCCACTCTGTGGCTCCATTCTGTGGCCCTATTCTGTGGTTCCACTCTGTGGCTCCATTCTGTGGCCCCATTCTGTAGTTCCACTCTGTAGTTCCACTCTGTGACTCCATTCTGTGGTTCCACTCTGTAGTTCCATTCTGTGGTTCCACTCTGTGGCTCTATTCTGTGGTTCCACTCTGGCCCTATTCTGTGGCCCTATTCTGTGGCCCCATTCTGTGGCTCCATTCTGTGGTTCCACTCTGTGGCTCCACTCTGTGGCTCCACTCTGTGGCCCCATTCTGTGGCCTCATTCTGTGGCTCCACTCTGTGGCCCCATTCTGTGGCTCCACTCTGTGGCCCCACTCTGTGGCTCCACTCTGTGTTCCATTCTGTGGCTCCACTCTGTGGCCCCACTCTGGCTCCACTCTGTGGCCCCATTCTGTGGTTCCACTCTGTGGCTCCAATCTGTGGCCCCATTCTGTGGTTCCAATCTGTGGATACATTCTGTGGCTCCGTTCTGTGGCTCCATTCTCTGGCCCCATTCTGTGGCTCCGTTCTGTGGCCCCATTCTGTGGCCCCTTTCTGTGGCTCCGTTCTGTGGCCCCTTTCTGTGGTTCCACTATGTGGTTCCACTCTGTGGCCCCATTCTGTGGCCCCGTTCTGTGGCCTCTCTGGTTCCACTCTGTGGCCCCATTCTGTGGCCCCATTCTGTTCTGTGGCCCCATTCTGTGGCTCCATTCTGTGGTTCCACTCTGTGGCCCCATTCTGTGGCCCCATTCTGTTCTGTGGCCCCATTCTGTGGCTGCATTCTGTGGTTCCACTCTGTGGCTCCACTCTGTGGCCCCATTCTGTGGCGCCATTCTGTGGCTCCGTTCTGTGGCTCCATTCTATGGCCCCATTCTGTGGCTCCGTTCTGTGGCCCCATTCTGTGGCCCCTTTCTGTGGCTCCATTCTGTGGCCCCTTTCTGTGGCTCCATTCTGTGGTTCCACTCTGTGGCCCCTCTGTGGCCCCATTCAGTGGCTCCATTCTGTGGCTCCTCTGTGGCCCCATTCTGTGGTTCCATTCTGTGGTTACACTCTGTGGCCCCATTCTGTGGCCCCATTCTGTGCTGTGGCTCTGTTCTGTGGCTCCATTCTGTGGCCCCATTCTGTGGCTCAATTTTGTGGCTCTATTCTGTGGTTCTGCTCTGTGGCTCCATTCTGTGGCTCTATTCTGTGGTTCCACTCTGTGGTACCACTCTGTGGTTCCATTCTGTGGCTCCACTCTGTGGCCCCATTCTGTGGCTCCGTTCTGTGCCTCCATTTTATGGCCCCATTCTGTGGCCCCTTTCTGTGGCTCCATTCTGTGGCCCCTTTCTGTGGCTCCATTCTGTGGCCCCTTTCTGTGGTTCCACTCTGTGGCCCCATTCTGTGGCCCCTCTGTGCCCCATTCAGTGGCTCCATTCTGTGGCTCCTCTGTGGCCCCATTCTGTGGCTCCATTCTGTGGTTACACTCTGTGGCCCCATTCTGTGGCCCCGTTCTGTGGCTCCATTCCTTGGCCCCATTCTGGGCTGTGGCTCTGTTCTGTGGCTCCATTCTGTGGCCCCATTCTGTGGCTCCATTCTGTGGTTCCACTCTGTGGCTCCATTCTGTGGCTCCATTTTGTGGCTCTATCCTGTGGTTCCGCTCTGTGGTTCCATTCTGTGGCTCCATTTTGTGGCTCTATTCTGTGGCTCCATTTTGTGGCTCTATTCTGTGGTTCCACTCTGTGGTACCACTCTGTGGTTCCATTCTGTGGCTCCATTGTGTGGCTCTATTCTGTGGTTCCACTCTGTGGTACCACTCTGTGGCTCCATTCTGTGGCCCCTTTCTGTGGCTCCATTTTGTGGCCCCATTCTGTGACTCCGTTCTGTGGCTCCATTCTGTGGCTCCACTCTGTGACTCCATTCTATGGCCTCATTCTGTGGCTCCATTCTGTGGCTCCACTCTGTGACTCCATTCTATGGCCTCATTCTGTGGCTCCATTCTGTGGCCCCATTCTGTAGCCCCATTCTGTGGCCCCGTTCTGTGGCTCCATTCTGTGGCCCCATTCTCTGGCCCCTGTTCTGTGTGGCCCCTCTGTGGCCCCATTCTGTGGCTCCGTTCTGTGGCCCCATTCTGTGGCTCCATTCTGTGGCTCCAATTGGTGGCCCTGTTCTGTGCCCCTTTCTGTGGCTCCATTCTGTGGCTCCACTCTGTGACTCCATTCTATGGCCTCATTTCTGTGGCTCCACTCTGATTCCATTCTGTGGCCCCATTCTGTGGCCCCGTTGTGTGGCCCTATTCTGTGGCCTTTCTGTGGCTCCATTCTGTCACTCCATTCAGTGGCCCTTCTGTGGCTCCATTCTGTCACTCCATTCTGTGGCTCCGTTCTGTGGCCCCATTCCGTGGCCCCATTCCGTGGCCCCTTTCTGTGGCTCCATTCTGTGATTCCACTCTGTGGTGCCACTCTGTGGTTCCATTCTGTGGCCCCTTTCTGTGGCTCCATTCTGTGGCTCCATTCTGTGGTTCCACTCTGTGGCCCCATTCTGTGGCTCCATTCTGTGGCTCCATTCTGTGACTCCATTCTATGGCCTCATTTCTGTGGCTCCACTCTGTGACTCCATTCTGTGGCCCCATTATTTGGCTCTATTCTGTGGCTCCATTCTGTGGCTCCACTCTGTGGACCCTTCTTTGGCCCTGTTCTGTGGCTCCATTCTGTGGCCCTGTTCTGTGGCCCCGTTCTGTGGCTCTGTTCTGTGGCCCCCATTCTGTGGCCCCGTTCTGAGGCTCCATTCTGTGGCCCCATTCTGTGGTTCCATTCTGTGTTCCATTCTGTGGCCCCATTCTGTGGCCCTGTTCTGTGGTTCCACTCTGTGGTTCCACTCTGTGGTTCCACTCTGTGGCCCCGTTCTGTGGTTCCACTCTATGTTCCACTCTGTGGCCCCATTCTGTGGCCCCATTCTGTGGTTCCACTCTATATTCCACTCTGTGGCCCCATTCTGCGGCTCCATTCTGTAGCCCCGTTCTGTGGCCCCATTCTGTGGCCCAGTTCTGTGGCCCCGTTCTGTGGCCCAGTTCTGTGGCTCCATTCTGACTACTCTAGTTCCACTCTGTGGCCCCATTCTGTGGCTCCGTTCTGTGGCTCCTTTCTGTGGCCCCATTGTGTGGCCCCATTCTCTGGCTCCATTCTTTGGTTCCACTCTGTGCTTCCACTCTGTGGTTCCATTCTGTGGCCCCTTTCTGTGGCTCCATTCTGTGCCTCCATTCTGTGGCCCCATTCTGAGGCTCCATTCTGTGGTTCCACTCTGCTTCCACTCTGTGGCTCCACTCTGTGGCCCCTTTCTGTGGCTCCAGTCTGTGGCTCCATTCTGTGGCTCCGTTCTGTGGCTCCATTCTGTGGCTCCACTCTGTGGCTCCATTCTGTGGTTCCACTCTGTGGCCCCATTCTGTGGCTCCGTTCTGTGGCTCCGTTCTGTGGCTCCATTCTGTGGTTCCACTCTGTGGTACCACTCTGGTTCCACTCTGTGGCTCCGTTCTGTGGCTCCATTCTGTAGCTCCATTCTGTGGCTCCACTCTGTGGCCCCATTCTGTGGCAAAATTCTGTGCTGTGGCCCCATTCTGTGGCTCCGTTCTGTGGTTCCACTCTGTGGCCCCATTCTGTGGCTCCATTCTTTGGTTCCACTCTGGCTCCATTCTGTGGCCCCTTTCTGTGGCTCCATTCTGTGGTTCCGTTCTGTGGCTCTATTCTGTGGCTCCGTTCTGTGCTCCATTCTGTGGCCCCATTTCTGTGGCTCCACTCTGTGGCTCCATTCTTTGGCCCCATTACTGTGGCTCCACTCTGGCTCCATTCTGTGGCCCCACTCTGTGGCCCTGCTTTGTGGCTCCATTCTGTGGCCTCGTTTTGTGGCTCCATTGCTCTGTTCTGTGGCTCCACTCTGTGACTCCATTCTGTGGCCCCATTTCTGTGGCTCCAATCTGTGGCTCCATTCTGTTGCCCCATTCTGTGACTGTTCTGTGGCTCCATTCTGTGGCCCCATTTCTATGGCTCCACTCTGTGGCTCCATCTGTTGCCCCATTCTGTGACTCTGTTCCATGTCTCCATTCTGTGACCCCGTTCTGTGGCTCCATTCTGTGGCTCCATACTGTGGCCCCATTCTATGACCCCATTCTGTGGCTCCGTTCTGTGGCCCCGTTCTGTTTCTCCATTCTGTGGTTCCACTCTGTGGTTCCACTCTGGACCATTCTGTGGCCCCATTCTGTGTCCCCGTTCTGTGGCCCCGTTCTGTGGCCCCATTCTGTGGCTCCATTCTGTGGCCCCGTTCTGTGGCTCCATTCTGTGGCCCCATTCTGTGGCCCCGTTCTGTGGTCCCTTTCTGTGGCTCCATTCTGTGCCCCCATTCTGTGGTTCCACTCTGTGCTTCCACTCTGTGGCTCCATTCTGTGGCCCCTTCCTGTGGCTCCATTCTGTGCCTCCATTCTGTGGCCCCATTCTGAGGCTCCATTCTGTGGTTCCACTCTGCTTCCACTCTGTGGCTCCACTCTGTGGTCCCTTTCTGTGGCTCCAGTCTGTGGCTCCATTCTGTGGCTCCACTCTGGCTCCATTCTGTGGTTCCACTCTGTGGTACCACTCTGTGGTTCCACTTTGTGGCCCCATTCTGTGGCTCCGTTCTGTGGCTCCATTCTGTGGCTGCATTCTGTGGTTCCACTCTGTGGTACTACTCTGGTACCACACTGTGGTTCCACTCTGTGGCCCCATTCTGTGGCCCCATTCTGTGGCTCCATTCTGTGCTGTGGCCCCATTCTGTGGCTCCATTCTGTGGCCCCGTTCTGTGGCTCCATTCTGTGGTTCCACTCCGTGCCCCATTCTGTGGCCCCATTCTGTGGCTCCATTCTGTGGCCCCTTTCTGTGGCTCTGTTCTGTGGCTCTATTCTGTGGCCCGTTTCTGTGGCTCCGTTCTGTGGCTCCGTTCTGTGGCCCCATTTCTGTGGCTCCATTCTGTGGCCCCTTTCTGTGGCTCTGTTTTGTGGCCCCTTTCTGTGGCTCCATTCTGTCGCTCCGTTCTGTGCTCCATTCTGTGGCTCCACTCTGACTCCATTCTGTGGCCCCATTTCTGTGGCTCCACTCTGTGGCGCCACTCTGTGACTCCATTCTGTGGCCCCATTTCTGTGGCTCCACTCTGTGGCTTCATTCTGTTGCCCCATTCTCTGACTCTGTTCCGTGGCTCCATTCTGTGGCCCCATTTCTATGCTCCACTCTGTGGCCCCATTCTGTGGCTCCATTCTGTGGCCCCATTCTTTGGCTCTGTTCTGTGGCTCTATTCTGTGGCCCTTTTCTGTGGCTCCATTCTGTGGCCCCGTTCTGTGGCTCCGTTCTGTGGCCCCGTTCTCTGACTCTGTTCCGTGGCTCCATTCTGTGGCCCCATTTCTATGCTCCACTCTGTGGCCCCATTCTGTGGCCCCATTCTGTGGCCCCATTCTTTGGCTCCGTTCTGTGGCTCCATTCTGTGGCCCCATTCTGTGGCTCCATTCTGTGGTTCCACTCTGTGCTTCCACTCTGTGGCTCCATTCTGTGGCCCCATTCTGTGGTTCCACTCTGTGCTTCCACTCTGTGGCTCCATTCTGTGGCCCCATTCTGTGGCTCCGTTCTGTGGTTCCACTCTGTGGCCCCACTCTGTGGACCCATTCTGTGGCTCCATTCTTTGGTTCCACTCTGTGGCTCCATTCTGTGGCCCCTTTCTGTGGCTCCATTCTGTGACTCTGTTCTGTGGCTCTATTCTGTGGCCCTTTTCTGTGGCTCCATTCTGTGGCTCCGTTCTGTGCTCCATTCTGTGACTCCATTCTGTGGCCCCATTTCTGTGGCTCCACTCTGTGGCTCCATTCTGTTGCCCCATTCTGTGACACTGTTCCGTGGCTCCATTCTGTGGCCCCATTTCTGTAGCTCCACTCTGTGGCTCCATTCTGTTGCCCCATTCTGTGACTCTGTTCTGTGATTCCATTCTGTGTCCCCTCTGTGGCTCCATTCTGTGGCTCCATTCTGTGCCCTCTCTGTGGCCCCATTCTGTGGCTCCATTCTGTGGCTCCATTCTGTGCCCTCTCTGTGGCCCCATTCTGTGGCTCCATTCTGTGGCTCCATTCTGTGCCCTCTCTGTGGCCCCATTCTGTGGCTCCATTTTGTGGCCCTGTTGTGTGGCTCCATTCTGTGGCCCCTCTGTGGCCCCATTCTGTGGCTCCATTCTGTGGCCCCATACTGTGGCCCCATTCTGTGACCCTGTTCTGTGGCTCCATTCTTTGGCCCCGTTCCGTGGCTCCATTCTCTGACCCCGTTCTGTGGCTCCATTCTGTGGCCCCGTTCTGTGGCTCCATTCTGTGACCCCGTTCTGTGGCTCCATTCTGTGGCCCCGTTCTGTTTCTCCATTCTGTGGTACCACTCTGTGGTTCCACTCTGGACCATTCTGTGGCCCCATTCTGTGGCCCCGTTCTGTGGCTCCATTCTGTGTCTCTGTTCTGTGGCCTCATTCTGTGGCCCCGTTCTGTGGCTCCGTTCTGTGGCCCCATTCTGTGGCCCCATTCTGTGGCCCCTCTCTGGCTCCATTCTGTGACCCCATTCTGTGGTTCCACTCTGTGACCCCATTCTGTGGTTCCACTCTGTGGCTCCATTCTGTGGCCCCATTCTGTGACTCCATTCTATGGTTCCGCTCTGGTTCCACTCTGTGGCTCCATTCTGTGGCCCCATTCTGTGACCCCCGTTCTGTGGCTCTGATCTGTGGCTCCATTCTGTGGCTCCAGTCTGTGGTTCCACTCTGTGGCCCCATTCTGTGGCCCCGTTCTGTGGCCCCTTTCTGTGGCCCCATTCTGTGGCCCCGTTCTGTGGCTCCGTTCTGTGGCTCCATTCTGTGGGCCCTTTCTGTGGCCCCTTTCTGTGGCTCTGTTCTGTGGCCCCGTTCTGTGGCCCCACTCTGTGGCCCCGTTCTGTGGTTCCACTCTGTGGCCCCCTTCTGTGGCTCCACTCTGTGGCTCCATTCTGTGGCCCCATTCTGTGGCTCCACTCTGTGGTTCCACTCTGTGGCCCTGTTCTGTGGCTCCATTCTGTGGGCCCTTTCTGTGGCCCTGTTCTGTGGCCCTGTTCTGTGGCCCTGTTCTGTGGCCCCTTTCTGTGGCCCCGTTCTGTGGCTCCGTTCTGTGGCCCCGTTCTGTGGCCCCGTCTGTGGCCCCTTTCTGTGGCTCCTTTCTGTGGCCCCGTTCTGTGGCCCCCTTCTGTGGCCCCCTTCTGTGGCTCCGTTCTGTGGCCCCTTTCTGTGGCTCCATTCTGTGGCCCCATTCTGTGGTTCCACTCTGTTCCACTCTGTGGCCCCATTCTGTGGCCCCGTTCTGTGGTTCCACTCTGTGACCCCATTCTGTGGCTCCACTCTGTGGCTCCATTCTGTGGCCCCATTCTGTGGCTCCACTCTGTGGTTCCACTCTGTGGCCCCATTCTCGTGCTCCAATCTGTAGTTCCACTCTGTGACTCCATTCTGTGGCCCCTTTCTGTGGCTCCTTTCTGTGGCCCCGTTCTGTGGCCCCCTTCTGTGGCTCCGTTCTGTGGCCCCTTTCTGTGGCTCCATTCTGTGGCCCCATTCTGTGGTTCCACTCTGTTCCACTCTGTGGCCCCATTCTGTGGCTCCATTCTGTGGCCCCATTCTGTGGCTCCACTCAGTGGTTCCACTCTGTGGCCCCATTCTCGTGCTCCAATCTGTAGTTCCACTCTGTGACTCCATTCTGTGGCCCCATTCTGTGGCCCCGTTCTGTGGCCCCATTCTGTGGTTCCACTCTGTGGCCCCATTCTCCTGCTCCATTCTGTACTTCCACCTTGTGACTCCATTCTGTGGCCCCATTCTGTGGCCCCGTTTTGTGGCTCCATTCTGTGGGCCCCATTCTGGTTCCACTCTGTGGCCCCATTCTCTGGCTCCATTCTGTAGTTCCACTCTGTGACTCCATTCTGTGGCCCCATTCTGTGGCCCCCATTCTGTGGCTCCATTCTGTGGCCCCATTCTGTGGCCCCGTTCTGTGGCCCCGTTCTGTGGCTCCATTCTGTGGCCCCATTCTGTGGCCCCGTTCTGTGGCCCCATTCTGTGGCTCCATTCTGTGGCCCTGTTCTGTAGCTCCATTCTCCTTTGATCATCATAGTTATGCTTCTTTGGAGCATCATTTCCAAAATGACTTTTTCATTTGGATTTGTATCTCTTGGGGCAGGAAAGTCTTCTCTGATTTAATAGGCCTTTAATAATAGAGTAAAGGAAAGAAAATTTATAGTTCATTAAAAATCAGTCTATATTAAGATCACAAAACCATTTCAGCATTAATTGATATGTATTAACAGTGACCAAAGGCCATATTTTTAAAGACTTATGCAGACATGAAACAAATGAAGATATGGAAAGGGATAAACTCCCATGCCCCTGCCACACCCTTTCTTTTTCTTCTCATAAACCCTAAGTATACTGTGACCTTATTAACCTTAGGTAGGCATAAAGGTCTTGTCTTAATGAATGAAAAACTAGCCACTTCAAGTAGGAAAATTCATCTTCTCCCTAGAAGGTCGCATTTGAATGAATTTATTTTCAGCTTCTTCCTTCTTCCCCACCCACCAAATACATGTGCATTATCCAAACCTGCTGATAAACAGTTTCAAAAATGGAGATGCAGACCCTTTTATTGTTTTGTTTTTCATGTTTTTGAGACAGGGTCTCCATGAAGCCATAGCTGGCCCGGAGCTCACTATGTAGACCAGGCTGGCCTCCATCTCATAGAGATCCACTTGCCTGTGCCTCCCAAGGGCTGGGATTAAAGGGGTGCACCACCACACCTGCTGAGATGCCCAATCTTAGTGGATATACAGACATCTCTTCCTTCAAAACATGTTTTCTGTCTGGTTGGTTTGTTGGTTGGTTCTGCTTTGCAGTGCTGGGGGTCTGGTCTAAGGCCCTGCTTTTCAGGCTCTGCAGATGCCCTACTCTTGGGCTACATCCCCAGTGCTCAATCACGTCTCCACATACAGAGCAGAAGGCTGTAGTTTTCAGAGCCGTGTGAGAGAGGAGATTGCCTAGAGCCTTGTTAAGATGATCCCTGGCCAGTAAACCTGAAAATGGGGGCTCATGGCACAAGGGCTTAAACAGCAACAACGCCTCTTCCAGGGCAGCCGCATCGGAGATGCTTTCCTGTTCCACGTGCAGATAAGGAACACACTGGAAACTAGGAATGTGGGAGCACTTTTATGAGCAGCTAATTACCCCAGTTGTAGGTCACCTCCTCTGAGGAAAACCAATCACAGGACAAGAAGCCTGCTCTGAGCACAAAGGCATCCCAAGATGCCTTGCTTCTGCTTAGGTCAGAGGAGATCAATGGTTCATCTAGAAGAGCCAAATCTGAGTTCAGGAGTATCAACTCTCTAAAAGTCAGCCTCTAGAACCTGATATTGAATGACAGAGAACCATCACCAACACCCCACCCGACCCCACCAGGCTGGCCCCATCTCCTCTTCTCTCACTGCATAAAATTCTCTCAAATAAAAATGAAAATCTTATTGCCTTAAAACTTTTCAGTGAGGGATAGCTTTATTAATTCTGAAATTTTGTTTTGTTTTGTTTCTGGGTTTATATTTTTGTTGACATGGTCACTCAGCTCCAGCCCACCTGGAAATCACTATGTAGACCAGGCTGGCCTTGATCTCACAAAGATCAGTCTCCCTGTGCCTCTGCCTAACAAGTGCTGGGATTAAAAGCTTGCACCACCACATCTGGCATACCTTTAGAAGTTTTAATCTTTATCATTAGTGTGTGTGTGTGTGTGTGTGTGTGTGTGTGTACAGGTATGCTACAACACATAAGTGGAGGTCAGAGGTAAACTCTGGAATTGGCTCTCTCCTTCCACCTTTATGTGGGCTCCAGGGATGGAACTCAGGTCCTCAGGCTGGCTTGGCATTCTCCTTTATCTGTTGAGCCATCTCTCTGGCCCCTGCTGTTAGTTTTCACATGGAAGTTTTGACCATTTGGCTACTGCAATGAGAAAGGTGAACTGCATCTTTGTAGGAATCTCCGTGCCGTACAGGGAGCTCCTCCTCCACGCACTAAGTTACTTAAAACTTCTTCAGTCAGTTTTATTCTGTGAAAAATCTTCTAATCTCTTAACAAATGAAAACCACAAACCAAATACTCTTACCACCCCGTGAAACTGTGGCTCATGAGATTCTATTTTCCTTCAAAATTAGAAAGGAAATATGGATAACATTTTCACTTGGGACTTGGAGAGCATTAGTACTGGGAGTTATTGATATATACTATTACATTTTGGGCAAACTACTTAACCTCTTTGGCCCTTTCTCCATCTGGAAACTCAGAAGATAAGTAGTTCATATCCACAGTACTATTTCAAAGGCAACCTGATGAGAAATTGGAAAGCACTTTACAAACATTAAGTGCTCTGCAGTGACTGCTTACTGTGCGGAGGGCTATTTTCAGACCCATCTAGGATCAAGAAAGAAAGAGAGAAAGAGAGAGAGAAAGAAAAGAGAAAAGACCCCAACATCTAGCTTCTAATATAAACTGAACAGTATAACAGGAACAAAAGTAAGGCAAGCAGGAAATTTTGATGGATTCAAGGGGTGGGGTTTGGAAGCGTGGAGTGGGTACCACTTCAGCAAACAGCTGCTTTCTTTCCTTCTGCCCAGCTCAACGGAAAGCGGATAACCTCTCAAATTCTCATTTGTTCAAATTTAGAACTTGAAATGGATGCCACAGTTGAGTGGACTTGTTTCTATTGAATAGAGGGCACAAGAGCATGTATGTGGTTCTTTCCACTCCAAGTCAGCAGACATGAACACAGTTCAGTCCTCTGGGAAGAAAGATCCCTTATTTATGTTTTCAGGGTAAGAGAAATGAAATGCTCTAACCAAGAGGTGACAGACAAAAAAAATATGTTCCTGAGGGGCGTGGTGGCACACGCCTTTGGTCCCAACACTTGGGAGGCAGAGGAAGGTGGATCTCTGTGAGTTCAAGGCCAGCCTGATCTACAGAGTGAGTTCCAGGACAGCTAGGGCTATAGGGAGACCCTGTCTCAAAAAAGACAAATATATATATATATATATATATGACATATATATATATATACACACACACACACACACATATGTGTATATGTATATATATTTGGTCTCAGGGCTGGAGAGATGAATCAGCAGTTAAGAGCACTAGCTGCTCTTGCAGAAGACTTGGGTTCTAATCAAATCCCAGCACTTACATGGCGGCTAACAGCCATGGTAACTCTAGCTCCAGGGGATCTGACGCCCTCTTCTGACTTCGTCTGGCATTGCACCACATAGGTGCACTTCCGTACATGCACACGATACATGTATATACAAAAAAGAAAAGGAAAAAATGTTCTCTAGGCTAGGTGTCCAGCAAGAAAGATAAAAGAAAATGTGTTTTATATACATATATGTATGTGTATATGTACATATGTATGTGTGAACATTTTTCATCCATAAAGAATGAAGTCTCATTATTTGCACAAAAATGAATGAAACTATAATCATTTGAAGTAAATTAATCCTGTCTCAGAAAGACAATGTCATCTGTTTTCTCTCAAATTTTGGTTTCTAGATTTCTTTGGGGAGGGTTCTTTTTGGAACAGGATCTCCCTGTAGCTCCAGCTGTCCTGGAACTTATTATGTAGACCAGGCTGGCCTTGAACTCACAAAGATTCACCTGCCTCTGCCTCTAGAATGCTGGATTAAAGGCATGTGCCACTATGCCTGGCATGGTTTCTAGATTTTATATAGGTACATAAGATCATGCCTGTAGATATATACATATATCCAGATGACAGTAGTTGTGAAACCATGTAATGAGAACAAAGAGGACTATTGCAAAGAAGGGCAGAAAGGGGCAGGGAGAGGTATGGGGGAAATTCTCAATGTATGAGGTATACTTGCATAAAAAACAGCCCCACGAACTCAGTACCATGAACAATGAATATATACAATGAAAAAAATTACCCCCCACAAACAACCAAACAAAATACGCTCTCAACTGTTTACCAGTCAGCAGATGTTTTGTGACCAACCACTACCATGTGGGAAGCTCTGTGTTAATCTCTTATGTCAGAAGCAATTTTTTTTAAAGTAGCAAAGCCTAAAACAAAAGATAATAGTGCTTGCTCTTAAGAGCTCTGAATTTAATTGGACAGATAAGGCAGCGACGTGGGACAAGATAAGTGGCACTGGGAGGCTATCATTGACGTGGCCCAAGTGGCTGCCTCACATATTGAGTTTGAGCGGGAGAACAGGGGGTAAACTGCTGTGGGCCAGGGCGGGCAAGAAAGGCTTCTAAGAACAGCCTAAGGATCAGGGCGCTGAGCACTGGACCAGAGCAGGAAGGTGACAGAAGAGGGAGGAGGAGAGGGGGGAGGGAAGTAGATGGTCAATAAACAGGAAAATATCTTAAAGAATTCACTTAAAGATGGCTGGGTATAGGGTCCTCGGGACAGCTGTCTGGGTAAGAGCACTTGCCTTCAATTCTGATGACCTGACCTTGAGTCCCAGGCCCCACATGGTGGGAAGAAATCTGATTCCTGCAAGTTGTCCTCGGACCGCCACCTGTGGGCTGTACCGTCCAGGCTCGCACATACACATGCAGCCCCCGCAAACACACACACAATTAAATTAATAGATTTAAATCTTCTAAAAGATAGATGAGTGACCCAAATGAAATGATTAAAGTCCAAGACAACTGATTCTGTCATCCCCCCCGACACACACAGTATAAGGGTTGAGAGTTCAGAGTTAAGCCAGCCACACTTTTAGTCTTTAAATATTAAATATGTTTCTGTTCTTGTTCATTTCCGTCATCTGCCCTTCCTCCCTCCCTCTCCTCTACCCTCTCCTTCTCCCTCTCTTTCTCTTCCTTTCCCTTTCCCTCTCTCTTTCTTCCTCCCCCTCTCCCTTTTTCTCTCCCTCTCCTCTTCTTCAGCCCTAGTCTGTTTAGGAACTGGAGCACTGATCACTTTCAACTATCCTGGAACTTTGGGAAAACCTCTTGTGGTTGTTTTCAAGGATTCTGGGGATTTTAGGTCTGAGAACCATAGAAATGCCACCAAAAAAAGAACCCAGAATGTCACTAAGTTCATGCTCCCCAGACACAAGCTCGACATAGGATCCCAACAACAACTGCCAAACTTTCGGGTTTGTATCCACTACAGTCTGGATGCCACGTGAACAAACATGTCTGGGAGACTTCACTTACCCTGAGCTTTAGTTTATTTATGCTAGATCTTATGTCTCAGATTGATCAGCTTTCTGCCATTTATTGCTTGTTGTTGTTGATGTTGTTGTTTTCTTTTGGTATTGTTTTTATTCTGTGATGGACTCATGTAGCCCAAGCTATCCTCAAACTTGCTATGACCATGGTCAAGGGTGACCATAAATTTCTGAACCTCCTCACTCTATTGCCCAAGTGTTGGAATTACAGATGTATGTCAATACATTCGGTTTGTGCACTGTTGGGATTGAATTTCAGGCTCTGTATACACCAGGCAAGGGCTTTGTATACACTCTGCCAGCTGAGCCACATCCCCAACCCTGCAACTCACTGTTTTAATAACTGTGTTATTTCATATCTGTATTATTCAGGGTTCTCTAGGAGAACAGAACTAATGAATGAATCTATTTTACAGAAGGAGATTATGGTTTACACAACTCCGGCTGAATCATCTGACAATAGCTGTCTGCATGCTGGGGAGGGTGAGAACACCATGGCTGCTCACTCTACAAGGCTGGGTACCTCCACAGTCCCAATATTATGCCAAAGGCTGGGTGGCTTCCTGGAGCGCTGCTGGCCTTCAGTCCACCCAGAAGGCCAGAAAGATGAGTTCTGATGTCGGTGAAGGACAGCAACAGCAGTGGCAGTGGCGGCAGGAGCAAAGGCCTGTGGGTAAAGTCAGCGCCGCTTTCCTCAATCCTCTTTACATCTGGGCCCATTCTAGCAGAGGGTCTTCTCTCCAGTGAATTCCTTTTGGATATCCCCTCACAGATCTATCTAGACACAGGGTCTCATGGTTTACTCCAGACCTGATCGAGATCTAGATCAAGTTGGTAATCTAGATCAGCGATTACAATATCTATGAAATATTCGGATAAAATGCAGACAGCACCAGACTGAGGAATGAATTTCAAATTCATGAGCAGGCTATGACCAGCAGAAACTCTTAGCATAGATTGGGGAGTCTTATCTGGTTCTGCCCAGGGGGTCATCAGGAAGAACAGGAGGAGAGGAAAACCAGAGAGCCAGGTTCACATTAGAGATTCACAGGGACTTTGCCCAAGAAGGAGGTTGTGGTGGCTAAAGGGCTCGTGTTGACTGTTGATATTCACATCATCTTTTGTTTGTTAACAGCAGCCAAGTTAACTTGCTGAGCACTTAAATAAGGGAGTTATAACAGCTAATCCTAATTGGCAGCTGGACAGGATCTAGAACCACCTAGGAGGCAAGCTTCTGGGCATGCCTGTGAAGGAGTTTCTAGATGGGGTTCATTGAGGCTGAAAGACCCAGCCTAACTGTGCGGTCCTGGACTGAATGGAAAATAGAAAGGGAGCTGAGCAGCTGCATTCACCTCGCTCTGCTTCCTGACTGAGACGGATGTGAGCAGCCTCCCTCTCCTCCTGCTCCTCAGCCATGACTTCTCCATCAAGATGGAACACAGCCTCAAACTGTGAACCACATAAACCCTCCCTCCCTCCTTCAGTCGCTTTTGTCAGACATCTTGTTACAGCCACAAGAAAAGTAATTCAGGAGCAGCTTTTGCTTTGCTAGGTTTGACTTGCTCATGAGTTGGACTGTGATCTTTTTATTTCAAATACACTACATAGACCTTACTGACCATATCAAATTCCATCCAAACATTCCTTCATCTTGCATAGACATACATGTGTGCACAGCCACAAACACACACTGCACATTGTGTATGAAGAGGATTCTGATTTAGAAAATGAAGAAATTCATTCTTAGAATAAGAATGATTCTTCAAAAAGAAAAGATTCATTCTTAGAATAATGAAAACCAGAATTCCCCAAACACTAGGTGAAATGTTTTTATAATTCTTTGGTTTTGATAACTGGGTTCTTTAATATAAGAAATTTTTTTTTTCAAAATCTGTCTTTTTGCTTCTGCTGCAAAGCATTTGAATCATCAAGTCAGGTTGGTGGTTTTGATGGTAGCTTAAATTGGCATGATTGGTTCTGGAGGAAAGGGTCTTATTGTTGGATTGTTTTGTTTTGTTTGGGAGGGCATTGTTTATTTGGGGTTTTGGCTTTGGTTTATTTATTTATTTATTTGAGACAGAGTCTCATGTAGCTCAGGCTTGCTCTGTAGCTTACAATGATTTTGAATTCCTGATTAGAAAAATATTGAACAAAGCTCGACATGTATAGAAGTTTTTAAATTTGAATTTCAACTTTGGGTTCATGGTTCTTAGAAAAATAGTCCATTAAAATCTAGGCCCAGGCCTGGTCTTTTCAATAATCTTTGACAAAACTAAGGACATTATCGTTCATGGAAGCCTGGGCTGGTGTGGCACCTCAGTTAGTGAAGTGCTCACATTACCAGCAAAAGGAACTGAGTTTGATCCTCCAATCCCCACACTGGAAAAATTGAAGAGCCTGGTATGGTGGCAGGCTATTGTAATCATAGCACTGGGGGGGGGGTCAGACAGGACAGGAAGATGCCAGACTCACTAGCTGGCAAGTGGAGCCAAAGCAACAAGCCCCAGACTCCTGCCTCAAAAACCCATGTGGATGTGGTGCCTGAGAGATGACACCTGAAACAGACATCCACATGTGCATTCACACGCACAGGCACACACACACACACACACACACACAAGTGCACGCATGTACACATATATGTTCCTTTTTATTTTTTATTTATTATATTTTAAGAGATTCACAGTATAAGAGCACAGTTGTTTTCAGATCACATTGACGTTGCTCAGTTTGCCATACAATTAGGTAATTGGTGCTAGGATCCAAAACATGTTCCTGCACACATAAATACACATATACACAAATTAAACTGAAATTTCTTACTATAAATTTCAAAGTTTGGAAAATTCAAAATATGACTATACATGAAACTAAAAGTAAAATAAAAGGCGGCTGCATTTGTTCAAGCTGTGCTTTTTATTTTAAAAACCTGATTAAAACCCCACTTTATTTTAAAGAATTTTTGTGGTTATGTTGCTGCTAAAGAATAAAAATAGTTAATTGAGTTAATATGTTTATTTCTATGTTAATATACTCATTTACAGAAGGGCATGGTGGTGCTTGCTTGTAATCCCAGTGCTCAGTAGCCTGAGAGTCTTAACTCCATAAAAAGTTCCTGGGCCTGGCCTACCTCAGTCCCTGCCTCTAAATAAATAAATAAATAAATAAATAAATAAATAAATAAATAAATGAATAAATAAATAACACTTTATACCCAAGCCAAAGTGCTTGTTTTCTTACTATAAGAAATTGAGATTCTAGAATTTTCCTTCCTTCCTTCCTTTTCCTCCTTCTCCTTCTCCCCCTTTTCCTTTTCTTTCTGCCTTGTTTTCTCTTCTCTCCCCTTGGCTCTCCTCTCTCCTACTCCCCCCCATTCCCCCTCCTCTTTTCTCTCTCCCCTTTCTTCACCCCCCCCTTGTGTGTAAAGCACAAGGAGGGTATTGATGTCTTCCAGGACCTTAATTGCAAGAACAGCTTTATCTCCCAGACAGACAGACACTACATAAATGTTTGGTTTACTCTGTATCACACAGTTAACAAGGTCCTACAGGTTCAAGGAAAATAGATTGTAAAACTACACTAGAAGGACTCAGCATTCTGGAAGGAAAAAATGAAAAGAACAAGGAAAAACTAACAGATAAGTCTGAAGAGACTGAAATTTTTTAAATAGCCCACTGTTTAGACATGATCCTATGGGGAAAGGTAGAATGGTAGTTTTAGAAACAAGGTAGGAAGATAAACAGAAAGGGAGGTCTGTTCTTCCACTTCTTATTCTGTAAGTCCAGCCATTCTCGGGAGACAATAGATATATTATACCTGTGTTTGTTTCCTTTTTTAAAAATAACTGTGTTTGTTTGCAACCCAAGCTTCCTACACTGGCATCCCAAATTACCCCGACCCTAGGGACTCCTGACGGAGAAGGCTCCTCCGCCTGACTTGCCCATGGTAAGTGTAACTTTCAACAAGCTTTCAAAAGGCTTTCCTCAGTAAACAACACAGGCTACTCTTCTGTACTTTATTCACAGACTGCTACCAGGTAAGCAGGTAAAGAAGTATCTTGGGATGGGCATGCTTCTCAGTTGGTAGAGTACTCACCTAGCGTTTATGAAGTCCTGGGTTCAATCCTCAGAGCCCCCTGAACCACGTCAAGCAGGTACGGTGGTGCCTACCTGTGATTCCAACACTCTTGGAGGCAGGAGAATCAAAAGTTCAAGGTCATCATTGACTACACAGTAAGTGTAAGGCCAGCCTGGGCTACATGAGACCCAGTCTCATAAAAAGTGTCTCAACACCATTCACCCTGAGCATAGGTGTACAAGCTTTTACTAACCTACTTGTAAGCTTTGCAAATCTGTACGGAAGTTAGAAGTCTGTTACATGTACATTACAGTTATCCAGTAAATGAGAGCCAAAAGAGGCAATTCTGAACCTTCAAGTTCTTGGCTAGTTGGTGAAGGAGGCCAGACACACCCAATCCACATGAATTCCAAAGGTGTCCAAGGTATGAGAGCCATCCCTTTTCCTTTACTCAAGTCAATTGTAAACCACAGAAGCTATGCCCAAGCCAGGACATACCACCAAAGTCAGTGAAAGCGTACACTTCTGGGAGAAATTGAGTCTTAAAGACCAGTGTTTTGCCCAGATGCCATGAGATCAATTGCTTCAAAGCAGACCTAGTTTTGGCTCCACCATGTGAGCTTTGTCAATTCTCACTGAATATCCTAGAACATTCAAGCCTAAAGAGTTTAGGACACGAACAGAGGCTGTAATTTGGGGAGTATACCTTTATATTTGTGGGAGACTCAGGGGAAAATACAGATGGTTGAAGGGGAGCTTGCATGAGGGAAAGTGAGGGATTTCCTGGAAGAGTGTCATGCTGGCTCAGTACACCACTGGTGACAGGCCTGTTCAGAGGGACATGATGTCCAACTAGAATGAATAAGGTGTGAGGGGCGCACTCTCATGTGACACTCCAGGGGGATGCCAAGCAACATCAGACCTGGGAATTTCTCACAGCAGTAGACCAATTCAGGTGATGAGGGAAGGTGGTAGATATCAGAAAGCACTATAAAGAGATTTTCTAATCCAAGGATTGCTTTTTAGGCTGGCCAGTTTTTCTTATATTGAAGGGATGAGGTGGTCATTATTACTTGAAAACGATAGCCAGATTAATAGACTCTGTGAGCTGAGGAGATGGCTCAGTTGTAAAGTGCTCATCATGCAAATGTGGGACCTGAGTTCAGAACCTTTGTAACAAATCTGGTGGCTTGACCTGTACCCCTGGCACTGTGGGGACAGGCAGATGCTTGGAGCTTCCTGGTCAGGCAATGTATCCTAAGGGGCAAATTCCAAGGCAGTGAGAGATTGGAAAATGGAAGTTGATGGCATTTGGAGAACAACCCAATGTCAATCTCTGGCATACACATGTATACAAATATGTGCATGCAAATGCACAGAGAGAGGAGGGGGCTGGGAGAATAGAATGTGCAAACTGGAAGGAACATACAGATTTTTAGAGCCATTTCTGGGTCTCCCCACTTCCCCTTCAGAGACCCCGCTAGGGCCTTCTCATTCTCTTCTCATTCTCCTCACCTGGAAGTCACAATCTGGCAACCCCAGGCCTACTGACTTGGAAGTCTGATCCCCTGGCGTGCTCTCTCCAGGTCTCCTTCCTGCTCTTCCACTGCTACCCTTATCTCACCCCACTGCTCACCAGGAAGAAAGGATCCTGTCTGTCTGTCATGTGGCCCTCCTCGGTGTTCTTTCTTGACCACAATCTGAAATCACTTTAGTTTAGTTATTTGTTCCTGGTCTGCCTTCTCCGTATCATGCGTGTCAGGCAGTCACGGACCCCCTCTTTCATTTCCTTCTTTCCCTTCAGTGTGCATCACAATACCTGGCTTCTGCTTAGAGCTGCACAAATATTTGTTTAACAGAAGAATACAAGTGGAGGTAATGCGGTCAAAGTAGTGAGGGAAATTCCCTCAAACTCTCCCAAGCCATCAATACCAATACTGGAATAAGCACACAAGTTACTCAAGAAGCCTTGACTTGTAAAATAAAGGTGGGGAGGAGGATGTTGTTGACATCTCTGCAGGAGCTGGCACGTATCACACTCAAGAGAACTTTTGAGGGTGACACCAATGAAACTGACTTTTTTTAATTTTTTAAATTTCTTTTTATTGTTATTAAACTTTTTCCATACATCATGCATCATTTCTCAATCAAATTTAGAGTCACTTCCACGCCCCCCACCCCACCTGAGTTCCTGCTCCCTGTCATACATTTCTTGCATCTTTTTCTGTGCCTTTCCAGAGTTAATTTTTTCCACTTCTTTTGTTGTTGTTGTTCTAACTTGTATTGCTTCAATATATATACATATATACATCATTTTATATATATATATATATATATATATATATATATATACATAAATATATACATACATACACATATCACCTGAATTGGAGGATTTTTTTTTTTTTTTTTTTTTTTAAAAAATATCATGTTTTCTTAAGGAAGTGTTTGAAGGTTTTTGGCAAGCCCAAAACAACCATCAATCTTGCCCTTGTGCTCCACACTGGGGTCTTTCCCTCCCCCAAATGAAGTCCAGTAAGCACGCATCCTGTCTTGATATTCCTGTACTGGCCTCTTTCATACAGCCCAGGTAGTCCAACAATGGACTACCTCTGATGAGGCTGAAATCTCCATAGCTGCTCAGTCCACAATCTGGGTATCTCAGTAGTCCCCATTGAAGGCCTGGAAGATTCTTGGAGAGACATGAGTTTTCAGTCCGTATTGGAGGGTTAAAAAACTGTGTCTCATGTCTTTGAAGAATGGCAAAACCAGTGGCCACCACAGAGTAGATGCACTCGCCAGTAAGAATTGAAGACAGGCCAAATAACAGTGCTCTCTCTTTTTTCTTTTTGTCTTTTTACTAAGATCTCAGGTTTTATATCTGAAGTACAATTTCTCAGGACTTACTGATTATTTATTTCTGGTTTTACTTTCCTTTTGGATGCTTAAGGCCACACAGCCCAGAATAAGCAAGGTTTTTGTTTTCTTTTTTTTTTTTTTAATTTTTTTTAATTAATTTTATTTATTTCTGTATGTGTATGAATGTACTGCCTGCATGCAACTCTATGCACCCGTGTTGTGCAATGCCACAGAGGTCAGAAGAGGGTCTCGGATTCCCCTGGAACTGGAGTTCTCCTGGAATTGGAGTTTCAGACGGCTCTCGGCCACCATGTGGGTGCTGGGGATCGAACCTGGGTCCTCTGTAAGAGCGGTTGGCACTCTTAACCGCTAGGCCATCTCTCCAGCCCCGGTTTTTGTTTTCTTAAGGTCAGTTGAGGATCTGGTCCTCAGGGGTCTCTTGGGTTTTTTTTGGGGGGGGTCGTGGGAGCCCCTGGCTCCTTTCAGCTTTTCATTTACCAGAAACTGACTTCTTATAGGTATCAGGAAGACGAACTGAATTGAATGCACTCCATTATCTTTTCTCTTCACTCAAGTCCAGCCCCTCCTCAAACCACATCAAGACTACCCTCCTATCTCCTTCCCCCCAGAGCTGGTCCTCACTTACTGCTGACTCCCGTTCTGCTCCATCCTTTAGAAGGTTCTATCTGTGAACTAAGACAATCGCGTTGAGGTCAAATTGCAGCTTTTAATTGCCAGTGCTTAATTGGGGGGTTGAGCAGGGGCAGAGAACCAAGATGGAAAGAACGGGGGAGGTAACTAACAGCACTGTGTGCAGCCTCAGCATAAGTCAGCTGCTTAGTAGATATTGTCTCCTTCTGCCTGAGTCAGGAAGGAGATACTTTATTTATTTACTTTTTTGGTAATATTTTAAAGGAAATCTTAATCCTGCTTTTGTAACTCCTCAGAGGATCTTCAGTAGCAAAAAGGGTGTTACAACATTCTGAAGTCTCAAGAAGCGAAATCACTCAAACTAATAAACGTGTCACTCAATATGCCGTGGGGCCCCAGGAAATGTAGCATGATGCAATCAAGCAGGATCAGCTTTTAAGACTCCCCGAAGGACAGTCACCACAGGGTAAGCGAATCCTTGGTGGTGTTGAGTTTGGTTTGGTTTCTGTAACCTCATCTTTCTTCCATAATCACCCTGTTTCTGCTCATGAATGCTTTTGAAAGTGACATTAAGAATAGCTCCCCTGTACTGAATACCTACTGCTGCTTTGTCTCTGAGCTTATGACACCCTCAGAGGATATCAATACTCCAAACAAGACGTTAGTACTTAATGAAGTTAAGTAAATTGCTCCAGATTCAAATAGCTAGACAGAGCTTCCAAGCCTGTGCCTCGCATCAGACTTGTGTCCCAGGGTGGCTGAGCCTGTGCCATTAGCCCTTCCTACACACAGCCCATATCCATCGGCCCAAATGTACTTACTATGTGAGGAAAATATTTCATGTTTGCTGTAAAAATCCTGCCTCAGAATCACTCACCTGATCCTCTTACTCTTTCTTTTAATTTTATTTTTATTTGATGTGTATGAGTGTATTGCCTGCATGTATATAAGTTCACCTGTGCTTGGCAGTGCCTATGGAAGACAGAAGAAGATGTCAGATACCTTGGAAGTGGAGTTGTTAACTGCCCTGTAGATGCCGGGATTTGAGCCTGGGTCTTCTGCAAGAACAGCCAGTGCTGAACCATCTCTCCAGCCCCATTAATATTTCTTTTTGAGACCTAGCCTCACATAGCTCAGGCTGGTCTCAAACTTGCTATGCAGCTGAGGATGACCTTGCCTTGCTGATCCTCCTGTCTCCAGCCTGACAAATGCTGAGATTACAGATGTGTGCCACCACACACCTGGTTTTACGTGGTGTTGGGGATCAAACTCATGACCTCATGCATGGTAGGTGACTACTCTACAGCTGGGCTGCACTCCCAGCCCCTTTCATTCTCTTTCGACATGTTTGTCATCTCTGAGGTCATACTGTGTAGACATTCTAGAAGCAGCAGTGTTTGTATTGTATCATGTCACACATGAACAAAACGAAGAGTTGTATAAATTCAAACTCTACATTGGATTCTGAGTACAGGATAGACGGTGCCACAGGACCAGCAAACTAGTTTTTAATCAGACAACCGAGCCTTTTTACTTGCTTTTCTCAAGGTGTCTATGAATCTTTGCTGCTCTTGCTCAGTGTTATCTAGTCAATCATTAACTTGTGAAAACATGGGTACATGCTTGACAAGCTTCCAAAGGAGGGTCGTCGTAAGACTACTTGGAAACCCTAACCGTAGAAGTTCTTTATTCAATATAAAAAGAGTCAGAAACTCCAATAAATATATCTGATTTGGGGTTGGTGGAATGGCTCAGTGGGTAAAGTGCTTGCTGTCCAAGCATGAAGACCTGAGTTCAGATCCCCAAGACCCATGGAAAAGCCAGGAATGGTGGCATGGATCTGAAACCCCAACACTGACCAATGGAGACAGCCAAATGCTGGGGGCCTTCTGGACAAGCAGAATAGCTCAGTGAACTTAGATGAGAGGTTCTGCCTCAAAATACATAAGCTGTAGAACAACAGATAAGACACCCAACATTGACTTCTGATCTCCATGTGCCTTCATGACCTCTACACATATGTGCATATGACACACACACACACATCTAATTTATGTTAATATTTCTAAAGTCTTATTCTTAGCAGCAATACAAAAACTGCTAGACAGGGCACGTTGCTCTGTTGGTAGAGAGTGCTTGTGAGCATGCACAGGGCTCTGGATTCCAGCACCACATGGACTGGGCATGGGGGAGACTCCATAGTCCTAATACCAGGGAGGTAGAGGCAGGAGGATCAGGAATTCAAAGTCATCTTCAGCTATACTGGAAGGTTGAGTCTAGCCTGGGCTACATGACAGTCTGTGTGTGTGTGTGTGTGTGTAATACATATACTATAATACACAGTTATAATATAATATATATAATATAATATATATAATATATATATAAGAGAGAGAGAGAGAGAGAGAGAGAGAGAGAGAAAAGAAATCTGCCAAGGATTTATAGTCTCCTTTGAAGCAGAACCATTTCCCCCTTCCGGTAAGAGGCCATCCCCATTAGTTCCAACTGAAACAGCTCCCTACACAAGAACACAAGAGACACTGTGCTTTCATGGAGTTTCAGCAGTATATCATTAGACAAGTATTGAAGTCTACTTTTAAAGACTATGTAATAACATTTGATAATGCTTACAGTCAATAAGAAAACAGAAGGCAAAATGCTGTCTATGCTACTGCAGCTGTGAGAGGGCGACAATGCCGCTAGCACTTTTTCTCTCTGCCTTGCCCCTTCCCTCCATGTGAACCCTTCACCTCAGGAAGAAGCTGGGAGCGTCAAGCAGAGAAAAGGAATCTTCTCCTATTTCTGAGTTTTTTTTAATTTAAAAAACTTTTTTATTTACTTGTTTTTATATGTGTATGAATGTACTGTCTGCATGCAGGTTTGTGCACTTGTGTCATGCAATGCCATGGAGGTCAGAAGAGGGTATCGGATTCCCCCTGGAACTGGAGTTAAAGATGGTTCTCGGACTGGAGAGATGGCCTAGTGGTTAAGAGCGCCGACCGCCTCTTACAGAGGACCCAGGTTCGATCCCCAGCACCACATGGGCAGCGAGAACATCTAAACTTCGATTCCAGGGAGAAACTCCAGTTCCAGGGGAATCCGAGACCCTCTTCTGACCTCCGCGGCATTTCACGACACGGGTGCAACAAACTGCATGGCAGACAGACATTCATACACATACGGAAATAAATAAAATTAATTAAAAAAAAAAGATGGTTCTCAGCCACCATATGGGTGCTGGGGATCGAACCCGGGTCCTCTGCAAGAGCAGTCGGTGCTCTTAACCACTAGGCCATCTCTCCAGCCCTTATTTCTGAATTTTAATGAGCCAGACAAGCCTGGAGGAGGAGAGCTGAGGAGCTAAGAGGGTCATGATACAGTGGGTACCAGAGGACCGAGGACTCCTCCACAGGACATGGCTGAGAGCTCTCTGTGGGCACTCATGCTATGGCTACCGGCTGGAGGCCCATAACAGGTCTCCAAGCTCTGCTATGATGTGAGAGTTAACAACAAATCCCCCCACACACACAGCCAAAAATTGTACAAGGAAGCCCTGTACATAGATGGGGAGTAAGGGGCTTCTGTTTAGCAGCTGGTGTAAAGCAGTGCTCCGTCAACAACGTGAAGGCCACTTTGGCAGATGCGCTGGTGGCTAGGTGACATTGAGGGTTTGGTGTGAGCCAGGAGAGCAGGGAGTAGGCTGAACTGACTACAGTTATGTTTCCATCACGTCCCATGAGTATCCTGGGATTTGAAATAAAAATCAACACCCTAAGTATTGGAGAAGAGAGAGGTAAGAGGTGGAAAGTACCCTGCTCTGCTTTGTTTGCAGGCTGAATTTCATACTGTCTACATGTCATTAAAACAATAGGTGATACCTGTGATGTAGACCCGGACAATAAGCTCCGCCTGGTGGCACACTAGTATTCCCAGCACTTTGGAGGCTGAGGCAAAAGGATCTCAAATTCAAGGCCAACCTGGGCTACATAGTGAAAGCCTGTCTCAGAAAAGAGGGGAGGGGAGAGGAGGAGAAGGTGAGGGCAGGGGAAGGGAGGGGAGAGCAGGAAGGGGGAAAAGGGAGAGAGGGGAAGAGAGAGGGAGGGGGAAAAGGAAAGATGGTAGGGAGGAAAAAAGAAGGAAAATTTTCTCTTAATTTCTTTGAACACTTATTTTGACTTCAAAAAAAGAATAATAAAATTACTATAACCCACGATTCACACATGTTCACTTAAAGAAACAATAAAAGAAATGATATCACAGTAATTGTTGGATTTTGAATTCTTTTCTTTTTATTTCCTGTGTTAAGTTTTGGGGGAAGAGGTGCTGAGAATTGAACCCAGGCCCTTACCACACTAACCCAGTGCTTCACATCCCTGCCCCAATGTCATGTTGTTGATTCCATTTTGTGAGTTCAAGGCCAACCTGGTCTACAGAGTGAGTTCCAGGACAGCTGGGGCTCTAGGGAGACCCTGTCTCGAAAAGACCAAAATAAAATAAAATAAAATAAAATAAAAAGAAATAAAAATGGAGGGCTGGAGAGATGGCCTAGTGGTTAAGAGCTCTGACTGCTCTTACAGAGGACCCGGGTTCAATCCCCAGCACCCACATGGCAGCTGAGAACCGTCTTTAACTCCAGTTCCAGGGGAATCCAACTCCTTCTGACCTCCTCGGCATTGCACAACACAGGTGCATAGACCTACATGCAGACAGTACATTCATACACATAAAAATAAATAAATAAAATTTTAAAAAAGAAATAAGAATGGAAAGAAAGAGAAGGGGAAAAGAATTCAGCAACACCTCTGAGTACTGCTGCGCAGCTAGAAGAAAAGGCCAGTTCTAGCAAAGCCAAAAATCCGGATGGAAGGGAGCATGAAGGTGGAGGTGACCCAGCAGCATCCTGGGCTGTGGGGGGTCTGAGGTTCAAGGCTCCATGAGACCCTGTCTCCAAAAAAAAGAAAGGAAGGAAGAAAGCAAAAAGAAAAAAAGAAATAGAAAAAAGTGTATAATATCCTCTTATCAATGAAGAAGAACCCACGAAAGGTTCTAAATACGAGAGTCAAATAATCAAGTTAAGTTTTAAAACAACACTCAGGCAATTTGAGTTTGTAGCTTCTAAAAGTACAGGCAGGAAATCAATTCTCACGCTACTGTAATAACTGAGCGTTAAAGTCATACATAAAGGCTCAGGCCCTAGAGAAGATGTGGCAATAGCCTGGGGTGGTGGTGGTCCACACCTTCAGTCCCAGCACTCAGGACACAGAGGCAGGTAGATTTCTGTGAGATCAAGACCAGTCTGGTCTACATACTGAGCTCCAAACCAGCTGGGGCTACAGAGAAACTCTGCCTCAAAAAACCCAATAAACAACAGCAGCAACAACAAAAGGAGTGGGAATAGGTGAAGCAGCTGCTTAGGAAGTATCGACGGAGGGCTGCGTGAGAGTGAAGCACTACCCTGAGCCAGGGAGTCTTCAGTCTTGTGTGTGTGTGAGTGTGTGTGTGTGTGTGTGTGTGTGTGCGAATTCATGTGCACATGTGTGCATGTGGAAGCCAGAGGTAAACATTGGATGTTGTAGGTCATTGCTTGCCTTAGCTTTCTGTGTGTAGGGTATGTGTATGTGTGATGTGTGTATGTGTATATATGTATATCTACATGTGTGTGTGCATGTGTATATATGTATGTGTGTATGAATTTCTATGTGACTACATTTGTTAGTGTGTAGTGTTTGTGTATATGTGCATGTATGTGACTGTGTAATATGTGTATGTGTGAATATGTGTGTGTGTGTATTGCAGATGCACAGAGACCAGAAGCAGATGTCAAGTGTCTTCTTTTATTGCTCTCCATCTCATTTCTGTTGTTCTTATTTTGCTATTCTTTCACAATTTCATACATGTTTTGATTATATCCATCTCCCATGATCCTCTCCTATGTCTCTCCACCAACCCCTTTCTAACAAGTCCTCCTCCTATTTTCATGTCCTTCTTTTCCTTCTTTGCATGTGTGTGTGTGTGTGTGTGTGTGTGTGTGTGTATGTGTGTGTGTGACACTGTTTAATTAGGGTTGCTGGCATGAACATGGGTGGGTTTATTTACCTGGGCAGGGATTCTCAGCTAACCTGGAGCTCACTGTTCCAGGTAGACCGGAGAGCAGCAAGCCTGGGGATCTGTCTGTCTGTTTCTCATTTCTACATGGGTGCTGGGATACAAACTCAGATCCTTGAGCATCTGTGGTAAACACTTCCTAACAGAACTATCTCCCCAGCCCCTTCAGCCTCATCATGCAGGAGCTGGGCCTGTAAGAGGGTGCACTACTTCGATTTCATTCTGTTTTGAAATGAAACAGAACTGAAACCTGATGATGAATGCTGATAATGAATTCCGACTGCTCGACAACCACTGAGCTCCACTTCAGAGCCGGCTCTTGCCCTTGATGCCTGCTACTGTCAGCTATGCAACAGCTGGTGGGAAATGCAGCCAGTCATAGCACAACTAAGCCCAGAAGCTTCCAGATCCTCACCAAAAGCACACACTTTTCGGCCAGAAAAGGAATAGCTAAGCCATGAGCTCTTCATTCCATTCCCTGCAGGGCACAGTCTGATCTCAGGGACTTCGCCTATGTTAATTGTATAATGTAGGTGGTTTCAATGTGACGTTTCCATTTGTGCATACAAAGTATTGTCCTTTGGATCCTCAGCAAACACAATTAAGTCCAGGGGGAGGGAGGCTGTTCGGTTTGTGTGTGTGTGTGTGTGTGTGTGTGTGTGTGTGAGTGTGTGTGTGTTGTTTTATTTATTGGGGAGGATCTCATGTAGTCAGGCTGAATCACACTCACAGCTGAGGATAACCATGAGCCGTTGATCCTCCTGCCTGCACCTCCCCAGTGCTGGGATTATGCCTGGTTCATGCAGTGCTGGCGATGGAATCCAGAGCCTCATGAGTGTTAAGCAAGTATTCTACCTACTGAGCTACACACCCAGCCCGAGGCCAGTGCATGTAAACTAGAGTTTACTTGTGGGTTATAGAAAGGAAACACATCTGGAGAGCAGCAAGAAGCTCAGTAATCTGCTAAACCCAGCTCACTCTCAGAGGACAAGTAAGAATTCCCCATGGTTCTCATCCTCAGCCCCAAATTCTGTCCACGTGGAAAAAGCTATCCCTGCACTAGGTACCCAGGAGTCAGTCCCAGGTCACAAAGTTCCATGGGAAGAATTGGCATTTGGGATTTGTTTTATTTATCCTCTGTCTTTAAAAAAATTTTTTTCTTTAAAAATATTTTATTAGCATTCTTTTCTTTACATTAAAAATCTTCACATTGAAAGACTTTGTATAGGTTGGAAAGGGGTGAGTAGCAAAATAACATTAGAGGAACAGTGACAAAATTTCACACCACTGCTGAAGCTTGGTAGTACAGTTTTGTCAGTAAACAATATTCAAAAAATATAGTAGCCACATAGAACTTCAAATTTATATTTCTAAGATCTAGTTACCTATTTTTAGTTTTAGAATTATATCAGTTTAGTTATTATAGTACTTTCTATTTCTTTTTCTTTTTTAACTTCTCAGACTGATTTTTACCTCTAGAAGTTCAGTTGGGGCTAGGTGAAGACATACTGGGACTGTACAAAAGCAATAGAAAAATAATAGAAAACCTCTTCATGCTGGATAATGGGAGAGATTCAGGATTAAGACCTGGATAGCCAAGACTAGGTGTGGAGTGAGGACCACAGTTGGGCCTCATGGGAGATGGGAGGTTTGTTTCAGAGAATAAATCCTAAGGCCAGAATCTGCAAATAACAAAGGCCTCCTCTGCTCTGTCCCCAGGCAAAGCCTCTGCCATGCACAACCTGGGACCTCATGGGAGGTATAGTAAGTGTAGAGAAGATTGAAATTGCTGCCTAGCATCAGGAGCCCCTCCATGCTCTGCTCTGCTCTGCTCTGCTCTGCTCTGCTCCACCATCAGCCGACTCCCAGAGGAGTATGGGACCATGGTCACCATAGGGCTCCAAAGCTTCAGGCCGATGTGACAGGACCAGAGCTCAGGCTCACAGAAGAGGCCAGGGCTCAGGCTCACAGGAGGGGATCACAACTCTGGCTCATGAAGGCGAGAGGGGGCATGGCTCCAACTCTCCAGACAGAACCACAGCTCCAGCTCACAGAAGGGGACCACAACCCTGGCTATCATGAGAGGACATGACATTGGGTCACAGGAGGGGAACACCATTCCAGGTTGACAGGAAATGACCACAACTGTGGATCATGGGAGGGGACTGCAGATTCAGATTCACTGGGAGGACCACAACTCTGTCTCATGGGAGGAGACCTCAGCTCCTGTTCACTGCGGGGGATCACAGCTCCAAGCTACTGGAGGGGACCACAACTCTGTCTCATGGGAGGAGACCTCAGCTCCCGGTTACAGGAAGGGACCATAACTCTAAGTTCATGGGAGGAGATCCTAAATCCAGATTCACGTGAGGGGACCACAGCTCCAACTCTCAGGAAGGGACCACAGCTCCAGCTTATAGGAGGGGGCTCCATCTCAAGATCCTAGGAAGGGACATTAGGTACAAGTTCACAGAATGGAACCACACCTCTGGGTTCCTAGGAGGCAATGACAGTCCCAGGATCACAGGGGAGGACCACAACCCCAGTTCCTGAGAGACAGGCACAGCTCCAAATCACAGTGGGGAGTACAGGTCCAGGCTTATGGAAGACAACCACAATTCCAGGCTGATGTGACGGGCAGTTCTAGGGTCACAGGACAGAAACACAACTCTAAGTTCACCGGAAAGGACCCCGGCTTCAGATTCATGGGAGGCAAACACAGTTCCAGGCTCATAGGAGGGGATGACTATTTGAATTATGCTGGTTCCTATAGTTTTCCTGTCCTCGTTGCTCTGTCCACACAATTATACTTGTGTTTAAGATAGAGTATTTTGGCTTCTGTGCAGCAAACAAACCCAACAGTCACTTGTGGCTTGAATTTCTTGCTTGAGGGGACACTGACATTGCAGAAAGCCAAGTTTTGCTTTTGCTCAAGTAGACACACAGATCAAGAGTTTTTTGTTGCTGTTCATGATCAAGTTTCTGTTTGGCTTTTTGATAAGTTCAGCTCTCATGTCTTCCTCCCAGGGCAGGGGAGCCGGTGATGAGATGACATCTCACCTCCGGCTCCTTTGGCAGAAATCCACCACCAGCGCCATCTTGACTCTTCAGCCAGTTTTTTTCTTTGCTATTTTCTTTTTTTATTGAAATTTTAATGTGTTTCCTACATAATTTTTCAGTCACTCTTAATTGCCTTTATATCTGCTTCTCCCTTGGCACCCTCCCTCAGCGTCCCCCCCACCGGAGTTCACACCCTCTGTCATTCCTGCTAGCATCCATTGTGCCAAATTACTCTCCCTGCTCACTCCTCAGTGCCAGCTCCTCCCCTCATCTCTAGTCAGCCTGTCCAGAGTCTCTTTTCTAAAGAAAGCCAGGTCTTCCTCACCTTACCACCATCTGCTGCCAATATTTCCTCAGCCAGGTTTGGGCTCTGCTACCCATTTCTACAGCTCTGTGCTGGGTGTTTGAACAGTGAGCTTGCAGGGGTCTCGTGTGTGCTGATACCAATGTTGTAGGTTCATATAAACTGGGTCCCAGGAGCTGTAGGATTCATTTCCATTTGGTCTTGCATCACCTCCCTGGCTCTTACATTCTTTCTGCCCCCTCTTCTACAATGTTCCCTGGGTGAAGCTGAATATAGGGAGTCTATTCATGGAACCACACTCTGTAGTCTACTAATCTTTACTGTTTGTCCATTCAGGCCCCTTTGGGTTCCTGGCCTCCTGTTGCATGGAGGAGCTTCCTTACGAAGAGTTAAGAGATAATTAATGCCTTCTTGGGGCCTTGTTCTATGATGTTTGGGTCTTGTGTGAAGAGGTTGCATTATAGATGTGTCGCCTAGGCATGAACCAGTCATAGACCATGTCTATGTGTGTCCAGTTGTGGGACTCTGTACTATTCTCATGTGGAACAAAAGAAGCTTATTTTCTGAGTGGTGTCTGGGACATTTGTCTGCAAATATAAGGATACTTCTTTCAGAGTTAGTAAAATGTTACTTTAGCCTAGGGATGTGTCCATCTTGTGGAATTGTCTAAGATCTATGACCTCCAGATGTGTGCAACTGGCTAGATTAACATTACCACACATGAGTTTCCTTCCACTGAGTGGGCTTTGGGTCCAATTGGTTAACCACTGATTTCCCCAAGTTAGAAGTGCCACTATTGCACTGATGCCCTATTCTGTGCTGGTCATTAATTTGGATATTTAGTCTTAAGGCTGATGTTGGACCATCGATTAATGATCTCCCTTGTTGGTAGCCTGCACGAGTGTGCTGTGTCACTCACGACCACACCTTAAAGATGGCGCCGACTTCCTGAGTCACTACAAGCCGTTTCCCGCCGTTGCCTTTGCATTAGACAAACTGCGCATGACTACTACTCTCTGGGCTCGCACCTTGGGCATGCTAATGAGGCATTGGACAGTGCACCTATCCAGAGCATACACGAACCCTCTAGACTGCTATTTAAGCAGTGCTTCTGCCCCATTTCAGGGTCCTTCTCACAAAAGAGCTGTGCACAATAAATATTACCACAGAAGAATCCTGTTGTCCACGTGAAGTTCTTGCCGGCGAGACTGCTGCGCGTGACACTCCCTTAGTGGCCTACATAGTGCTCTCCACAGCTATGAGAGCTAGCCTTCAGGGGTGGTGGCTTCCAGGTCAGAACCAGCTCCATTGCTAAAGATCCAGTCTTCAAAGTATGTCCTGTCTTCAGCAATCAGTTCTTACCTTCAGGTCCTGGGAGGCAATCAAAGGCTGTGGCAATAGCCTGTGTAATTTTGGGAGTCTCTTGGATGACTCTGGCCAACAAATCAAAGTATCTCCTGTCTGGTACTGTTTCTTGATATGCAGCCTTCGTCTTTCCATATGGACTCATGTAGAGGTATTGTGTGTGTGTTTTGTCATTAGATTGTTAGACTAATATGTTTCTCTCAGGGGTTTTTTCATCCTAGAAAGACATTATTTATATTTTGTCTCTGCCTTTACCTGCTGTATTAGTCATTTTCTGTTGCTGTGATAAACCACCATGACCAAGGAACTTATAAAAGGAAAAGTTTATTTGAGCTTACAATTGACAGTTCCAGGGAATTAGAGTCCACTGTGGCAGGAGGCATGGTGGCTGGATCTGGATCAGGAAGCCGAGGGTCACATCTCACAAAGAGCACAGGAAGCAGAGAGAGAGAGAGAGAGAGAGAGAGAGAGAG